>CAWUFW010000256.1:0-405000 GCA_963921515.1 Calotriton arnoldi | reverse complement strand
CCTCCGCTTAGTAATGTGCTTAAATTCAGCGGGTGCGATGTTTATATATTCTTTTTTGAATATCGCTAGAGTACGGCACATATATATTGGGACTGTGTTGTATACATTCACTTACATTGATACCTTTAAATCTTTCATTCTTTGCCATTAAGATCGCGGTACTTTCTGTCTTTATGTTTCCTTGTTTTTTGTGGTTGGCCGGACATGGTTCTGCCTTTCCCACCATGTGACAAGGTCACATGACTGGTTCCCGACAGTATTTAAAACATACCGTCTTTTTCGCGCCATCCGCCTTTCGGCGTTTTTCAGCTTCTTCGGCAGGCTGCTAAACAGAGATTGGAGCTGCTCAATTGTTTGGACCGTCAATATCGGTAAGGATAATGTGAGAATTTGTGGATGCTCTGTAAATGCTTTGGTGTTTGTTATCATCAATGTGTTTGGAATAACACATGTGTATCGGGACGTATATTTCTTTTTTGTCTTTATATTTCCCCATTTGCTGTGTTTTGGCCGGGCATTGCTTCGCCTTTCCCATTATGTGACAAGGTCATAAGACTGTTTTCCCGACAGTATTTAAACATACCGTCTTTTTTCGCGCCATTGGCTTTTTGGCGTTAAACAGAGATTAGAGATGTTCAGTTGTTTTTTGGATCGCCGATATCAGTAAACATAGCGTGAGGTTCTCGCAGGTATTCAGTAATTGCGGTGATGTTTGTTACCATCAAGTTGTTTGGAATAATACACGTTTATCGGGACACATTTCTTCAGGGGCATTTAAACCCATATAAAATAAAGATTATCGTTGTGTCATGCTATCTGTTCGAATATACAGTTTTTGCTCCGAATAACATTTTCTCACTGTTTAGAGTTAGAAACAGTCTCACTCTTGAGGCGGTATCGCTGTAATCGCTTTTATGTGTGTTCGCCCATGAGTTTTTCTACTATAAACTTGAAATATTCGATTTATTTTAGACGTTTGCGGTTTCGCTGAAATGCTTCAAATAATTTCATTATATCTATGTAAGGCATCACGTTTTATTCCATCTTTTTGCCAATAAAATTAGTAATCTTGTTGCGAGTATTTTCTACTTATGGAACACACCGTTCCTGTTGCTTATTTTCTAGCATCCATTTTTAACCATCTGAAGGACTAGCAGCTCGTCTTTCTTGTTGGATACATTTTATCAAGCAGGTATGTTTTGCCCTTGCTGATATCTATAGAAAATGATTCAACCTTGACATTCTTAAAACATTTTTTCGGTTTGTGTTTTTACATATGGTGTTTTGGGTCTGTTTATTTGTTTCAGGGACTTTTTCTTGAGGAGTCGGCTATTACACTAAAACAGTTCCCCTTTGAGAAAGGTCATTATCTGTACAAGGTAAATAAGTAATCTAATTGGTTGGTCATAATACCTTTCCATATTCAAGGATGTACTTGGTGAGTACTGGAAAACTTTTTATTCTTTTTATTTCTCTGTTTTGGTACACCGCTCTAGAACCCCACAGGTGTATCCTGGATGACAAGAATAAATTCTTGATGATATAATATCTTTATTTTGACCTGAACCATTTAAACCGCTCATCAGTCTACATACAGATGCTGGATAGACTTGGTAATATATTCTTTCTATTATTGTTTTAGTTATAAATTTCACTTTAGTATTCTATGCCTTTTGTGCACATTTTGATCATTGTGTACTTTTTACTCTATAGAATATCTATCTTGGACAGTATTTATTTATTTTTCTCTTTCAACTGCCTTTTAGGGACACCAATTATATTTTCCTTTAATAAGGGGATTTTAGCATTGCTGATATGGTATTCATATTAAGAATGTAGATCATTGGTAATAGGGTTCTATTGTATGTTTGTAAGGCTATATGTTGTTTGGGAGATTATTTACATGTTTGTATTTATGTTCATAATTTGTCAGGCTCTTATTCTTTCCTCCCTTTTTATAAAAAGATAATATGAGATTATACCCCTAGTCCAATTATGGGTCCTTATCACAATATGAAATTATTATAATCATTTACTATAGTGACACTCAAAATCATACTCAAAATTATATTTATATGTATGTGATATATATATATTATTCCTTACAGAGCACAACATTCTGAGGTGGAACTCCTGATGAAGACAGTGTTTCTGTCGAAACACGCGTAGAGTCAGATTGAAAACCACCTAAAAGAGCAAATTTCTCATTAAAGTGCTGTTGTTGTTTGTTCGTTACATTCTGTATAAACTCAATCATGTTTGACGGAAAAAATCATGTATATCAACTTGATTATATGTATGTAGTATGTCTATGGCTGTGAATGAATGTGGTCAGAATGTTGCACAATTGTTAGTCTCTGTATGAATATCTTTATGTCTAATATATGTTTTTATAGTTACCTAAAAAAAAGATAAAGACAATTTATAAATAAACTTTTTTATATATTCCTCATTTTCTAGTGTCACTATAGTTTGTTCTCCTTCTCATAATGGTTTGAGGGTTTCAATGGTCTGAAGTAGCCCTAGAGTATTTACATTGATAAATTCAGCGGGTCGCCACGTCTGATCTGAGGTTGTAGTCGGAAGAAAACGCCGGAGCGTTAAGGGGGAGCCGGGGAAGGCCAGCCCCCTGCCGGAGCAGGGGCCTGGCGTCCCGGCAGCGCGCGCCCTCTTTCCCTGGATCGGATCTGGAAGGGGTTTCACCCTCGCCGGGAAGCCGGCCGCGGAGGTGGGCGCCCGAGGCGCGTGGGCGCGGGCAGCCGGTGGGATACCACAGACAGCCACGCGCGGCAGACCTTTAAATGTTGCAAAAATAATGATGTGTAGTAACGTGCGCAAAAGCAGCAGGCAAGCTGCAGCGTGCTCATGCTAAGTAAGTGAAAAACTGCAATGTCCCTATGAGCCATGAGACACCCTCCCCTTGGCCACATCGTTAGTAAATTAAAAAAAATTAAATCCGTATTTGTAAAGCGCGAACTACTCACCCTTACGGGTCTCAAGGTGCTGGGGGCCGTCGTGGAAATTAAGTGAGCTATTGCCCAGAGTCACATGGTGCTGAGCTGCCGCCAGAGCCGGGGATCGAACCGTGCGCCCTGTGCTCCAAAGTCAGCTGCCCTGGCCGCTGCACCACACCTTCCACTTCGCTATGCTAAGAGGAAATGTAACATAAGCAGATTCAAAGTGTTCAAGCGATGTCCCAAAAGAGGACAGGTGTGAAGCCAAATAAGGAAAATGTTGGTTAGAAATTTTTTGCCAATTGAGCGCTCCCAAAAAATCCTCAATATTCAGAGGTACTCCTCGGACTCGAAAATGCGGCGG
Organism: Calotriton arnoldi; assembly: GCA_963921515.1. Taxonomy (NCBI): domain Eukaryota; kingdom Metazoa; phylum Chordata; class Amphibia; order Caudata; family Salamandridae; genus Calotriton; species Calotriton arnoldi. The sequence goes on along the minus strand of CAWUFW010000256.1, from coordinate 401,682 downwards.
GAAAAATGAAAGGCCATGTACTCCATAATGTTGTCTGATCCATCAATATTAAAAAGAGATGCCATCCAGTTTAGTAGATCGAAAGAGCACACATGCTCGTCATATCCGGAAGCTGCTAGGAGCATGTCAGGACAACCTGCTGTAAGTTCGATGAAACTCCATTCAATGAGGCACTGCGCACGGGCGCAGGCACTCACGTCTGCTGTTGGTCCAAGCAGAGGATCACACAACAGGCGCCTACCCGGGACACATGTCTGATCATGGGCCTTCAACGGACCCAATAGCAGATCGTAATCCAGGGCAGCGTGTGCGGTATTCGAGAGGCAGACATCCAAGGCCCACTGAAAAGGGCACCGGAGGCAGTGGAACACAGGTTGCACGCAGGTGAAATAGGCATAACGGAAAGTCAGCTAGTAGTCGATGGCAAAGGTTGTCACTGGCATAGGACCCAAAAGATGCCACATTCGATCACGGTACAGGCGCAGCTGGACCGGGTTTGGCAGCTCCACAAATTGAGCATCCATTGCAAAGCAATAATTGAAGAACAAGCACGCTGCAAACCAACAAGAGCACCAGGGGAAACCCTCTGAAGGCGCTGGAAAAAATAGAATGGATAATGGCTGGTATTACTCCAAAAATAGTCTGAAATGAAGAAACAAGGCCGGATCCCACAAGTTTAAAAAAGTGGGCAAGGCCCTCTGTGTCAGACGCGTTAAATATTTGATGTATTCTCCAAAATGGAGTGGGAGATTCGTGTTCATTAGCGAGTGTATCTCACTTACGGTTCTCACCACCTGCAATTCGAAGGTCTCTCGCGCTGATGTGAGAGCCACTTCTTGTTGAAACAATAGCACTTTGAGTCTGCTTAGTTTTTAAAAATCTGTTTTCAAAGTTGGAATGGAAGGCCAAAGTGAACTATCTACAATCCCATGCGGGGGTGGAAAAAGGACATTGCTGCAACATGTAACCCTTTGCGAAACTGTTACTATATACGGGATGCCGGCCCTCAAGCCGCAGCAGTCGTGGTTATTCAAAATAAGATAACTGCCATTCGAAAGCAAAGTTAGTGCCGGAATAATAGCTGGGACGGGTGTACCTTTTAAAAAACAAGCCAGATTAGGTGCTGACACGTTACAGGTGCCGTGCAATTTCACTTGTTTACAGACTAGGGAATGTCCTACTGTGGAATCGCAATCCTCCCCTGTTAGGAAAACTTCCTTATCCGCACGCTGACATCTGTAGGTGAAAGGTAATGACCACAATTCATGAATAAATGCACTTCCCAGGGGCTCAAAGCGTCCCACAGGAAAGTGTTTCATGCAAGGTGTAAATTGAAATAGTGAGAAGGGCAGTGAAATAACACCATGTATTAACCACACAGCTGAATCAGTCTCTGCTACAGAAAATGGTAACTGTTCTAACTGCTCAATATGTAACAATGTGTAAGTTGCGTCCTTCATAGACATTAATTTCTGTTTATCAGTCAAATTAAATGGTAAAAACAGTGCAGAAGCATTCAAATAATCCCATGGAACTTTTCCATTTTTGAGCGTTTGTAACGTCCATGGCAAACTGCATTACAGAACGCAATTGATTTTGACCATGATATAGAACAGACACGTCATGTTGTACAAAATCAATAATAGAGGAAACAATGTTATCCAATGTATATATACGGGAAGACAGTGTATTAATGCTATTATCAACCACTGGAAGAACTTTTTCCAAATTCCCTTGGTCAATTTGGCACAGCCGCCCCTCAGCTTCCATCTGTGACAGTTTCCACTATTCATTATAAGCTTCATAAATAAATCTTTTGACCTTCATATGGCTGGGTCTGAACTGGGGTGGCGAAGTGAGCTAAAGAACGATGATGGATTCAACCCAGATCTGGGGGTGAGTGTCTTAAAAGTTTCAGTGCTCCGTCCATCATCTCCTTGTGTTTGCTCTGTTCGACCTAAGTTGGCAGGGTATGCCCAGACGTGGGTCCCTTGCTCACTTTGCCACTGGATTCAAGCTAGCCTAGCTGATGAGGGGTGTTACCCCGAAACCGGTCCCAGGTTGCTTGTTTCCGGTTCAGGGAAGACCTGGCTTGGCAGTTCAGGCTGTACTGTTCCCATGAGCTGCAGGGTCAAGACTGATTTGCATATGGCTGGGTCCAAACTGGAATGGCATGGTGAGCAAAGAAACGATGGATTTAGGCCCAGATCTCTGTACTGGGGTGAATGTATGACATTGTTCTGCATTCTGTCCATCAACTGTTGTTTTTGTGTATGTCCATTAAAACCACATCTCCTAAGGAAACGCGGAATACGTATGGAATGTTCAGGACCTCCGTCGGACCATGAATATCGAATGCAACTTTATCCCAAACGATGCCATCAGCAACAGGGAAAGCCAAAATGTTTACGAGGGCTAGATCTCGTTTCATGATATGTGATGATGTATGGGGAGCTAGAACCCCGTCTATAAAGTTCACAGCAGAGCGTTGAGGCAAAAAATTACCATTGATGAGCAAAAAGAACACTGTTACAAACCCAATCCACATGAAGAAGAAAATCAGCGCAAGTACCATCCAGATGTATGTCCAGGGCGGGACTAGATAAGACTCTTTGAACCAGGTAATGAAAAGACTGGTACGTGTAGGAGGGGTTGCCACAGATGAGGACGAAGAAGATGAGTCTGAGGAAAAACTTGTACAATCCATATAATAACCACTCGCTCCCAGACGAAACAAAGGAGGTTGTGCAGCATCTGATTGATCATGTATGGTGCTCTCAGGAATGTCAATGACGACCTCAACTGGAGGAGAAGCATACTTGATGTCTGCATTAGGGGAAGTAGAGAGTATAACAGGCAATAAATCAATAGAAGTTTCCAACTCCCCCTCCATTACGTGGGGAGTAGTCGAGGAAGCTGAAGCCATCGGATTCAGTGAAAGGTCTCGGCTTGGAATACTCGGGGGAATAATATTTAGTATCTGCCATATGGTGTAGCTTGACATGTTCGATTGAAATGTATCAATTCTCCTTACGACCAGGTAACGGAGGCAGGATCACATTACGGGTGCCTTTTAAGCCAAGGACTCTGACTGGTGCACGGTACGAGGGACCAAATTCTTTTTTCTTCCCCACTTTTTCACAAACCAGATCTCCAACTTTAGAAAGCCAGACAGAAACAGGAATCACCACCGCTTGATCGGCTGAAGAGGGCAAATGTGATTTTGCTTGTGAATCGTGAAATTTTTGTAGCTCCTGTAACACAGCACAATGGTTATCTACGTCAAAAGTTGCGGCAGCTGCCACAAAGTGTAGACCATCAAGGTCTGGCAAAAACATTTTAATGCCAAATAGCATTTCGTATGGGGTCTGTCCACCCAGAGATCTTCTTGGGAGATTATTAAGTGCACGTTGGACTCCATAGACATGTGTTAGCCAACCCCTGCCAGTACCTAAGACTCTCGCTGTCAAAGATTGCTTTACCTGGCTTGGCAGTTCGGGCTGGACTGTTCCCACAAGGAACAGGGTCAAGACTGATTTGCAAATGGCTGGGTCCAAACTGGGGTGGTGTGGTGAGCAAAAGAATGATGGATTTAACCCAGATCCTTGTGACTGGGGGTGAATGTCTGCATTGTCCAGCATTCTGTCCATCAATTGTTTCTCTTGCAAATGTCGCCCTAAGTGGGAAAGGTATGCCCAGACGTGGGTCCCGTGCTCACTACACCACTGGATTCAAGCTAGCCTGGCTGATGAAGGGTGATGCCCTGAAACCTGTCCCAGGATGCTTGTTTCCGGTCCAGGGAGGACCTGGCTTGGCAGTTCGGGCTGGACTGTTCCCACAAGGAACAGGGTCAAGACTGATTTGCATATGGCTGGGTCCAAACTGGGGTGGTGTGGTGAGCAAAAGAATGATGGATTTAACCCAGATCCTTGTGACTGGGGGTGAATGTTTGCATTGTCCAGCATTCCGTCCATCAATTGTTTCTCTTGCAAGATTGCTTTAAGTCATGGTTCATCCCCCCACAACTGAATTGCCCTCAGGCCGGTACAGAGACGAATATTGTACCTGCACCCCCAGTGACTTCATCGCATCCCTGTAAGCCTTAGAGGCAAATGCAGGACCTTGGTCAGAATGGAAGGTGCCACAGGCAAACGTCCCGACAAACATATACTAATCTTTAATGACAGTACGAGCGTCAGCACTACGTTGCGGCCAAACCCAAAGGAATCTAGTTCATGAATCCACTGCAACCAAAGTATGTTTGAAAGCTGTGTCTGAAGATAAAGGACCGCAGTGATCAAGATAGATACAAACAAATGGTTGATTGGAAATGTAAAGTTGAGTGTGTGGAGGACGGGCAACAGTGGAAGGCCTAATCTGTTGACAAATGTGACAAGAAAGAACGTATTTGCGCATCTGCTGATATAAATCCAGCCACCAGAAACGTTGCTGTAAAAGAGACACTTTTGCTGTCACTCCGGTATGTGCAGAAGCAACGCCTTCATGAGCAGCAACGATAAAAGAAAGTCTGCGGTCCTCGTTGGGAATCAGTCGATCCCCAACGGACGGAATAGTTGCAAATGGTACTTGATCAGAGGACATGTGATATGTATGTCGGGAAGGAAAACCTTGGGGAAGGTCTGTCCCCTCCTTCGTCGCAGCAATAGCCGCTAAAATATCATCGTCAATTTTAGTCTTGGACCTGCGACTGCTGCTACTGAACATGTGGCTACTGCAGATTTGGCTGCTTCATCAGCCAGAGAATTACCAACAGCGTGTGCTCCCACACGTTGATGGCCCAAAGTATGGATAACATGTTTGAGTGGCAGACGTTCCTTAAGAGCGGCCACTCGAACCCAAAGCGTTTTATGCTTAATTGCGCTACCTTTAGAATCATGGAAATCGTTTTGTTTCCAGAAAAATATGTTGTCATTGAACGATTGTACACAGTAAAAAGAGTCGCAAACGATAAGCGTAGAAACCTCAGGATCAGCAAATTCAAGAGCCAAAAGCAACGCACGTAGCTCTGCCAATTGAGCCGTGCAATCACCAAGAGACTGTGTATGCACTAGAGAGGATTTAAAATCTCCATCAACTATCTGTCCTGCCAATATAGCGCACGCAGACGAATAAGCATGCTTAGAACCTACTGCCGGTTGTGCAGAACCGTCAGTGTAAGTAATACATTTGTATTGATCTAGAGGAAGTAAAGATAAAGGTGGAGGATGGACGTGTTCATATTGCAAAAACTCCTGTTTCTGAAGAGAAGGGTCGAAGACAAAATTGACATCTGCCGATGTCAAAGAACTAGCCCATTGTATCCAACGTGGATGCAATGCTTTGGAGTTTGGAACACTGGCCTTCGTAACTGGTTCCAAGGCAGGTACAGGCGAAACAAGAAAAATGCGTTTACCCTGAGCCAAGGAGTGTTCCTTCAGGATCGCCATCTGGACAGCCGTCAGAATTTTTTCTGTAGGAGAAAAGCTCATCTCAGCAGAGATGTACAAATGCAACTTGTAAGCAATGGGGATCGTGTCCCCCTCATAGAACGTCAAGTAAGTGAAACCTAACGCACCTGGTACAATCCTTATTACAAATTAGATGAATTATCTCGTGTCAACAAGAAATTAGACGCAAGCAGATCAGACTGCAAAGACCGAAGAATAGCGGTATGTTCCGGAAGCCAACAGGAAGCTGAATAAGTAGGTTGTATCAAAGAGTAAAGAGGTTTGATACGCTGGGCATAATCAGGAACATATGTCCTCCTGAAATTCAAAGAAACCAGAAAAGATTGCAATTTGTTTAGAGTAGACGGAGGCTGCAATTGTGCACATTTCTCCAGAAAGTGGGGGGCCAAGCCCCTACCTTAATTGTTAAGCTTGTATCTGAGAAAAATGACTGCCAAAAAGGCAATGTGTAACTTGGCAAAGTTAAATTTGTAACAAAAATTAGCAAAAGACATTATGATGCGGTCCTCACGAACAAGATGTGGTACCAATTCATCATCCGTCAAATAGATGTCATCGATGTACAAGAAGGCATCAGGGTCAATCTCATGCAAAAGGGGCACTATGTGTGCTGCAAATGCGCCGGGGCTATTCTTATTTACCATAGGCAAACAAGTATACCTTTTGTGATTGCCAAGGGTGCTAAATGCTGTCCAATTACAGCTCTCAGGGGCCAAATTGTGACTGTAGAAACCATTAGATATATCAAGAGCCGTTATATATATTTTTATATATTTTTTGCGAACAAGGTTATCAACCAACGCAGAGCTGTGAGTGTTCTGTACTGCAAAGGTACGAGCATGACTGTTCAAATGACGGTAATCCAAAACTATGCGATATGAACCATCTGGTTTCAATATCGGAAAAAGAGGATTATTCATGGGCGAGACACAGGGTTCAACCAAACCCTGATACTCCAACTGGGTAAGAATTTCACTAAAGGATACTTTTGCTTCACGTTTAATCGGGTATTGTGGTAGTGGCATAGAGCGCAAAGGAATTTCATGTTCAGGGGAATCCTTGTCCCAACCAACCTGATTACGATAAACTGCTGGAGCAAGGGCCAATGTCCAGTCCGAAGCGTACGCAAGTTTTGCCTCCTCCGAGACATAACTAGAAAATCTTGGGAGAATAACATCCTCCCCTTTAGAAGAAGCCAGTACAAATGGGGGAGGCCAGTCAACCTCCGCCAACAAAATATCATAAGAAGAAGTAAGGTTGTCCCAAAAGACCGCCTTAATTGTGCGTTTAATATCACCTTCAATTTGGAGACCTATCTCATAAAGTCTATCAGGGGGTGCAACTCGTGTGTCAGCCCTTTTCACTTGAACGAACATGTCAGTTGCTTTCGCCTCCAGACATTGGCGGAGTGCCTCCCACACTATGGTAACCTCTGCTGTCGAGGAGTGTCACTGCCCATCTCCAATCGAGGAGTAGGGTTCTCACCGTCTGAGGCATGCTTTTCAGTCAAAGCAGCAACTTTTTTCTTCTGAAATGGGGCGCAAAATTGAGGTGGTCCCTCCTGTTTGGTTTTTACGTCAAACTGGTGCTGCGGGTCACGTCGTGCTTGCACAGACTCGCCTTCTCTTCGATCCTGATGTCCTCCCCCACCGAACTGTTGGTCCGACGATTCCTGAAATGAACGAGGAGAACGAGGATCAGGAACCTGGAACCTCTCTGGTGTTTTAATTTTAGAGCGGTCACGCAACTCATATCTACTTTCAGAAGCATCTGGTGGTGGGGAGCCAGCACGAGAAGGTGGCTTCTGTTGTTGCTGACGCAGATTCTTATTCCAAGCCTTCTTAGGGAAGACCGGATGACCCTCCTTTTCAGAAGGATTTTTATTTTGTACCTGAGTAAAAGGTATTATACCCAAACTATTGCGTCCTAATGACGTGTACACATCTGCAATAATGATAGGCAACTCACGTTGCTTGGCAACATCCGCTACCGCCGATAGGCATTGACGCACTTGTTAGCTAACTGCTTCACCTTTGACACTGGCCAAAATCATGTCGGAGACAATAGGGAACAGGCCCACTAATCTCATCCCCAACTCCAGGGCTGGACCAGCCCCGTGTTCATCTTGAACTTTCTTAAGAACGTTCGGGAGAACGCTCATGCCAAAGCACAATGTATATACTGCAGCAAACACCATCCCCCAGGTGGTGCAATCAGCTAAAGCGGGAACAATACCACTAGGTAAACCCATTGTAAGGATCCTGTGTTTTTCAACAGGGGTCATATTGGGAAATACAGCTTCGAGTTGCTCAAGTTTTTCAGCCAACCAATATGGAAAATCATCTCTATTTTGAGGACATCTGCCCATCACTGAATTAATCATGATGGGGCTAATAACAAGACCACCGCCATGGGCAGGTGGCTGTTGAGTGGCCCCAGCCGGAGCCACTTGGATATTACGTGACATAAACTGAATGACACTTCTGTGTATATGAATCAAAGACGTATGCAATTGACGTAGCTCTGCGAGGGTAACATTAAGATAGTTTGGATGTGGTGTGAAACCAGCCAATACGGGCCAAGTGGCCCCATCAACAGATTAGGGTCCTAAACGGACTGCAGAAACAGGGTGAGGAAGGGTGCCATTAATTAAACCATATGGTATGCTCTCAGGCTGTCAACGGAACTTCGAGTAACTGATAAGGGCGATAATTAGGCAGAACATTCGCAGGTGTATATTCATGAAGAGATGATCATTTCCATCTACTGCTGGAAAAGTAACCCACGAATAAAAGACTTCGAAGCCGAAGGCTGCGTCCACCTCGACTACAAAAATGAAATCAGCCCCAGGAACAGGGACTCCACGTGTGGTCAGATAAGCTGTTACCGCTGCGCGGTTCGGCTGCGCAATAGCGACCGCCGCCATAGTAAATGTAAATCAACAAATCAATTGAACGGTAGCGCAAAAGCGGGCAATAGAGAAAGAAAACCTTTTAAATTTCAAGCTTGAAAAACCTATAAACATATAAAATAGGAGGTAAAGCCCCACCACTGACAATGTCAGCATCCCATATCAGGCAGGGCAATGCATAAAGCAAAAAGAAAATGTAAGCTATACATTTCAGTATGGTGTATCATTATGTGACACTGTGGGCATAGCCACAATGCTGTTGTAAATGTCACCAGAGCGCTGCAGGTGTTGGTGGGAGGTGACTGAGGGATGTGGGTAGAAAATATGGTACCTAACAATGCAATGAGCAGAATAGAATCCGAAGTTTCATCGCAGTTGGGAATCTGACATTGTTTTTTCCAGCATGTGTACATGGTAGAAGCGTGTCTGCCTGAAATGGACAAGTTTGGGACACAAACAATATGAGCGATTTTAACGAAACCAAAGCTCAAGATGGAACACATGAAGAATCCTACTTAAAGGTAGATGCTGAATCAGAGTGGGGGAGGAGGTCGTGGAACAAACTCAGAAGGATAGGGAATACACTTAGAATAGCAATGTAGTTAAAAGGAGGGAGGTGCACAAAAACTGCACTGGATTAAGGGGGTCTCAACAACAAAGAAAAATTGAAAATTTTGTAAATTCTGCTGGTGGGGCCAGTTTAAAAATACTCAGTAGTCAAACAACAGTCAAGGGAAATCTGTTGATGCTTTTTACATGTGATGTTTCCTATAGTTCTGGTCATGGTTCGTTCCTATGGTTTGTTTTCCCTGCGCAGCTGACACCAGACAATTATATGAACATCACTATAGAGGGACTTTGGCTCCACCCACATATTGCATGATAGGGGTATATATTTTGATAGTTATGTACTTCCTCAAAAATGATTGTCCTCCATGCAGCTGTGATAATTTTGTTTATTTATTCAGCTGCCTGAGCTTGAACTTTCAGGGTCACACGCATGACATTATAATGCTATTAAAGTATCTTAGATGACTACATAATTTATGTTGGTTTTCTCTGGAAGCAGCAGAGTTGGGAGGAGGGCAGTCATTAGCCTACAAGGATGTTTAGGTCTTGATTGAAAGTGCACCTAATCTTTTAACCTATACAAATGTTATTTACAGTTCTTTGCTTCCACAAAAATAAATATCCGTTCCATTGTCTTGTAGTGCTTCAAATCACTGTAAAACATGGCTTTAAAGCCAGACCTATTGGCATTGCCAATGCTTGTTTTTCTCTTTTCTTTGGTCGACTTGGGTCTCTATGTAGCCTGGTGCTGGCTTCATTGTTAGCATCCAGGAATTACAAAATGAACCGGCATTGTAAAAGGCAATAGGTTTGGTGCTGGCTTTCATCCTTTGTCTTTGTTATTTTTGTGAATGACTTTTTTAATACTGTACAATTTGAATGCATTTTGTGTATATGATTTGTGTGTTATTGAACATTGAGCAAGAACAGAATGCTGTCACTCACAGAGAGCTAAACCAATGGCAGCAGTGAGTTGACTCTGTACCCCATGCTGTTTTGTGCAGGGGGAAACGTGAATGACACAATGACAGACCAATGTATAAAGAGAGCAGGCTGAAACACTCTGTAAGTATTTCATGTATGTAATTTTAATAAAATCAAAGGTACTGGCCAGCATAAAAAAATGATGAGTCACAGTATTGCCCATTGAATTGTCTTCGTTGGAGTTCCCTACAAGTGTTGTTCCAGCAATTTCTGCCATGACATTGCAGATTGCCCACTGCTGCTCGGACAATGAGTGTGTGGTATACCGCCCTCTGGGAATATATTGCTGCCCCAGTGGGACCTTTTATAAAGGGCAGAAAAACAGTAGACCATGTCTCCGCCATACTTATGACCTATAAAAGCAAGTGAACCGCACCTTTGGCATATCTGTTAGCAATGACTTTTCCTCTCTGTTCCCTCACCTGTGGAACCAAAAAAGTACAGCAAAGCAACTGCAAATTTTGTGTATGAGGCCATGATGTAGAAAGATAAAACATGGTGAAAAGTACAAGTAAGAGGAACCCCACTGTAGCAAACGTTTGAGGCACATCTGTAATCTCCCAACAAATTGGAGGAGCATATGGAGCACATTAGGAACTCTGGGCCAACTGAGAAGCCATTGCTAGTATTGACCAAATGCAGCAGGAACAGTGTATTGGCTGCAGCCTCCTTGATCTCGGGCCCTGTGCTTAACCCTCTGGTAGCTTGGCCCAAAGCAGTCAGACTTATCTTAGAGGCAATGTGTAATTATGCATGCAGCACACCACCAGCAATAAATGGAAAGCACAATACAAGACAAATTCCACATTAATTTAGAACAATAGAGTACCTTTTAATACATTATTTGACTCTAAAATGACAACAATCCAATCAGTAGAACTAGAGTTATGAATTTGTAAAGGTTATGGTAAAAACGTATACCTAAAAGATCAAAGCACCAGTCGCAGACATCTAGTCGTGCAAGACCACGTCAAAGTCAAGAAACATGGGTGACCAGATTGGAGCTTTAGTTGGATACATAGAGTAGATTGGGCCCGGTTGGCACTTACCTTCAGACTTAGAAGAAATTTCAGCAAAAAGTCTCTGAGACGGTTGAAGTTCAGTGGGGCAAGGCTGCAAGCGGTGTCCGAGGAGGAGGCATCCGTGTTGAGAGCCACTTGTCAAAGTTGTGGTTAAGATTTCCATGTTCAGAAATTTGAAAATCTCCAGCAGTTAAGGCTTTAAGATATAGTCAAGAAGGGCTCCACAAGGCCGGATACCCCTTCTGGGAAGGACCGCTGAACAGGATTTGCTGCTTTAGAAAAGAACGTAGTGGGATTGACGAACAGGTTCGTCCTGGTCTACTCTCAGTTCTCAGAGCATTTCTTGCCAAAAATGTTCCAAGTTCCAAGATTTGGTTTTTTGCCTAATTGAGCACATTTAACTTCACCACCAAGGGTTCAGGACTAGAAGGACATGACTTGGAGGGTTATGACTCACTCAAGCTGGGTCCAGGTCTGGGTTCAATATGGTTGGAGCCTTTGCTGTCCCTGAGACTCTGATCAGGAAGCTAGTCAATTAGCCCTTGGATTCATTCAGGTAGTCCTGGGTTCAAGCAGTGGAACAGGGCTCAAGCAGCAGGGCATGCCTCTGAGGGTGCAAGGTAGGCTTCAAGCAGCGGAGCAGTCCTTTCAGGTGCAGCAAAGCAGTCTTCTGAAGTACTCTAAGAGTGCTTTTGAAGGTCCATAAAGGGAACTGAAATATGGATCTCAGGGCCCTATTTGTATACCTTGTGCCTTTCTTGAAGTAGGAGAAGTTTCCTGAGTATTCCCTTTGAAGGACCTGGAGTTTCCTGCCTCACTTGCCCTGGCTTCAAGCTGGCTGCATAAACAATGCAGTGGTGACCAGTCTTTTGTATGAAGGAAGGGCACAGCCTATTGATTTTCAAGCTCCCCTGTCATCCATTGTTCTGCAATGATGGCCCATTCAGGCACACCTAATCTTCTTTTGTGTGTCTGCCTTGGAGGAATAAACAAAGTTCAACTGCCAGTTACACCCAGTCATGTGACCCAGGAACAGACTGCAGGTACCAAGTAGCAAGGGCAGGAAAATGCCAACTTTCTAAAAGAACCAACAACTGGGGTTAGGCCCAAAAGACCAGGGTCAGGTAGGGCCATATAATTTATTAAACAACAAAAAGGGGGGAACCTGACACCTTCTCAACTTTTGTGCTGTCTCTTTATAGCAACGGTCAAACAACAATTATTTTGGTTTGATCAGGTTATTTATTTAACCTTGTCATTCATTGATATTTTGTACTTTTTTTCACAAAAAATTCAAATGTTTGAAAAGAATAACACTAATTCATTTCAAAGAAATACACATTAACAAATGACAAATTCAGTGAACATCAATATTCATAAACAACAAACATTAAAACATGTGACATCACTACATCAAACAAATGGCTAACATATCCTTGCACCATTTCTTATTTATCTACAAAACACCTAGAGGCTGCCAATTATTCTGCCTCTCCTGAACAAAACACAGGGAACAATTAATACAAACAGAGGGTGGTAGTTTTCATTTCATTTCCCTCAAATTGAATTAGTTATGATTCACAGTTCCTCAGTGTCTCTAAATGCCAACACGTTTCGAGTCCCAGGCAAGAAGTACTGGGGCTCTCATCAGGGCTTCATATTTGTTAAAGACAGGTATGATCTAAAAAATAAATAGTGCAAAAAACAAGTTTTCAGTGTTTTTACAACACTCCTACTCTCCAAATCGACTATAAGAATTAAGGCTTCTGTGAAGACATATTTACATGGACCCCATTACCTGGTGGAAGCTGGTCTCACTAATGGTGAAGCTCGCAATGGGTCTTTAAGGTGAATTTTTCAAACCTGTTGGAGTGAAAGGTGCCGTCATTTATTTGTATTTGCACCATTTGTCTAAATTACTCAATACCGATTTAGACGCGTGCCTGCAAGGGTGCATCGTTGCTCCCACGTGTCCTCTGTACGGAAAATATTACCGAATTGTCGGGGGCTTCATATTTTGTCTATAAAATTAAAAAGGACCTTTGTTCATATTGAGGCTGCCACTTGACCTCACTCTTCTTCACCGAATAAAGACTACCGCAGACGATTTTAACAAGAGCAGGCGTACCTGAGCGGGTGCTTGACTCGCGAGTCAGTTTCTTTTTAATCGCGTTGATCTGCTCTATTCAGCTTCGCGTTCCTGAAATGACAACTTTAGCGTGAACACGTAAAATGAGCACTATACAATACTCTGCTCGAGCGCATCTACATATAACTTACTTTGATTCAGTTAGTAAGCCTAATCCTTCCTTCGGTCACGGCCAGCACGAATGAATGTAGGGCGACTTCAGGCATTTCCTTTTAGCATATTTCAAACAACTGACCTTGCAATGGCTCATGGGAAATGTGGTATGAGTCAAGGCAGCCAATTGTGGCAGCAATCATTAATGGTTCACAACAACACCAACCCGGTGCATTATAGGACATGCAGTTTTTTGCAGAAGTGAAGATGGCATTTCTTTTGCAACATTGTAGTTTTTTATAACCAGAAATTATTTTTTAGACAATTCAGTCATTCCATTCAATCCAGTAGCAGCACTATTAAATTTCAGAATAAGATATGCCTCCTTTCGCAGTAAGGCTGTGTCAATATCAGTCAAACGTTTTGTTGTATTTAAAACAGACAGCACCGTCCACTTAAATTCTTTTTCACTGTGGGATTCCGACAAAAGTGCTCGACCATGGGTGCAGTTATTACTTTTTCTTTATTCTTGATCGGTGTTGGGTGATCCTTTGATTTATCTGCTGACTGGTCTTGCCAATATAGACCTTTGGGCATGGACATACAACAGCATATACAACATTTTTAGTTTTGCAGTTCGTAAAGTCAGTGTGTCTCCATTTAATGGCATTGTGTACAAATTCTGATCCTTCAATGGCAGAGTCGCAAGCCGCACAGTTCCCACACTTGTGATGGCCTTCTACAGGTTTTAATTGCCATTGAGTGCGTAAATTGCTTTTCGGTTGTGGGGGAAATATATCAGCCCTTATGATCTGTTGGCCAATACTTTGATTTTTCTTCATAGCGAACAATGGTTTCTCGAAGTGACATTCCAGATTTTGCAACAAGTGCCAGTTCTTTAAAATGATTTGTCTGAATTTGTTAGTGTCTGGCCCAAACGTGGAAACACAAACCAACCTATCTAATGTTGGTTTCACTTTTTTTTGGAGGAGTTCCTCACGGGGGGTATACCATGCTCTTTTTGTTGAATTGCTGCATGCTGCTCGAAGTCAGTTTTTCTAGTACAATTCGGATACGAAGGAATTGTACTAGAAAAACTGACTTCGAGCAGCATGCAGCAATTTTTTGCGAACAAATGATTAAGAGAGGTTACCCTAAAAAAATGCTAAAACATTCAACAAAAAGAGCATGGTATACCCACAGAATCCTAAGGTCAACAAAAGTGAATTCAGAAAAAATCGGAGTGTAAAGGCAAAAAGTTTGGAGTGACCCTGCAGAGAGGGCCAAGTTCAACACCTACCATATTGTGCAAACCACAATGAGGTGGTCATTATTGGGGACTCAGCTCAGCTCTTCAATCTAGCCATCTGCCAAGGGGCCAAGAGAAGTTGCGGTCTTATGGTCCCTCCTGCTATTTCCTAATTTCTATCAAATGTGATCAAGGATTACAAAGAGGCCGTTGCTTAAGTCTTCAGTTTCAGTGCTTCATCAAGATATTGGGTGAATCACAACTAAAAGTTAGATGTGAGAGCTGGGGGGTTGGCAAAGACTGACGATGCTTTGGCAGCCACCTCCACTCAAACCATTCCAGATAGACATCATTTTACATTCAGTTCATGGCTCTCTTTGTTATTTCATGATTACATTAGTTCCAATGTTGTCTAACTCTAAGGAATGGATGAGGTCCCTGCTCACATAAGGATTGTCACATTTAGTTTCTAAATCATTTCAGTTTGTGTACTCCAGTTTCAAGCTAAAAATACAACCACTTTTTAAATTTTTTAATTTGAATATGGTCTGAACCTTAAATGGGAGAAACAAAAAAGGTGATGGATGGAATGTTGAATTAATATCAACGAATTAATCAACTAAGACGGTCCACTAGAAAGTGGCTTGGTCAACACCGTAGTACCTGGCACCACAAGGTTGTTTTTAAAAAAAAAGAACCCTCACACACCAACCTGGTTATAACCACGTGTTACTGCATTTTTGCACACACGCTAAGGTGTGCATTTCATGCTAAGTGGACTGACCGTGACTCCGGGTCCACTGTTGTTAGAGTACCTGTGAAGAGAAATTGGACAAGACGATACAACATATAACATATAAAAACAGTGTTTCTTTTGTTTGTTGTTATCAATTTCATTCTCTTAATACCCATGTAGTTACAGAAACATTCGGTGTCACTCATGCGTGCATAGCCACTCATACATATGTAAAATATTCAGCGTAATGAGCATTCTCAATTGCGACTTGGTGACATGCCTGGGTTTTTAAATGATCATAGACGCGCGCTGCACCGTGTGTCAACTATCGCTGTGAGTGAGTGATAGTGACCGCTGTTTGACTTACATGCTTATTGCCGATTTGGTGAGCATGCCAGTATATCTTATTTAGAATACGCGCTGCGTGAAGTGTCAACTATCGCTAAAAATCAGTGATAGTGACTGATAGTGGTGGTCTACGAACCGCGTGAAATTCACTGGCAAGCGCACTGCGCTTGCTGTGTTGTATGGGCTATCAATTGTGATACTGAAAAAATGGGATCACTAGATGGTATTTACGTAAATCAAGATTTTCACATAGCCCTTCGGTTCCAGGGAGGGGTGAGCCCCTATTATGTGCTCTAGATGAGGATTAAAACATAGATGAGGATTCTGCAATCCAACAGAGTTCCGAGGTGGTAGATTAAAAAGCAACAGAGTTAGCTTCTGCATGGAAAGGTCTTACTTTGTCTCGGTGCTCGCCCGCTTTTCAACCTATTCCGGCATCCTCTGGAACTGGATGTGTCCCGGGGCCGGTATCCGGCGGGTATTTAATGTTCTTGAGCGAGTGCACTTCCTGATAGACTCCGTCACGCGTTGGTGCGTGACCACGTGTGTAGTAAGCTAGACTGCTCACCCACAGTGCGCGGCGTGCGTGAGGAGGTCTAGTGAGTACGACGTGACGTGACGCACTGTGTTACAGTAGTCTGCTTACGTACATGTTGGTGTTCTTGACAGTTATCGGCACGCTTGATTATGGAACTATGTACGCAGAGGCCATGACGAAAGACTATTCTGGCTCAGAATAGGTGCGTAGCCTTAGTTTACTTAGATGATCATGACACTTTTATCAAAATTAAATAATAAAGGCACAGGTGGCACGTGGGAGATCTGATGTATACTACGCTCAGTACAGAGCTCATTACAGAGCGTATCGATGCATATCAATAGGATGTGACTCAGAATTGGTACAAAGCCTGCGTTCACTGACATGATAAAAGCACACTTTAATACTATTACCAAGGGCATTGATGAGAGCGCGTAGGAGATGTAGTGTACAGATCGCTCATTGAAGAGCGTTCACTGCACAGTGCGTGGACTATCATTTCCTCCTCGTGTTCCGCGTTCATCAATAACAGGGTGGGGTGCTGCTGTTTTGTCTGAATATATAACCAAAGGGTATTACAGTATGGTTATTGAATGAGGAAATGGCAGGAATTCTGATGATATGCATTAAGATTTGCCATTCAGATTAATGACGGTAGAGTATACACCGGTGTCGGTGTCTCTATCTGCTTAAACCATTCCACGGTATATTATCGTTCAGCCCCATAGTATGTGTGGACAGGCGATAGATCCATTGTTTCTCCTTTTCTAACAATTGTTGTTGGACATTGCCGCTCGTAGTTTCTAAATGTTCGACCCCCACCCATTCCATATCATTGGTTGTGTGGACTTTTTCTAGAAAATGATTTGTCATGCGAGTCGTATTTCGTTTGCAAGGAGTTGTGCTTCTGTGCTCACAGATCTTTGTTTTTACTCTTCGGCTGGTCATTCCTATATACCTGAGCCCACATGGACAGGTAATAAGGTAAATGGCGTTGTCTGTGTTACAGTTCGTATGTTTTCGAATTTCCCATACTTTTCCTGGTTCAAGGTTGAGGGTCTTTGTTGGCTTGGTTAAGTGGCACACACTGCAGTCTCCGCAAGGGTAATGGCCAGTGACCCTTGGGAGACCCCATGCATTAAGTGTGGTGTTCTTTTGTTTTGTAAGTTGCTGTGGTCTTGTATGTACTAAACTGTCCTTAAGACTTCTACCCTTTCTGTACGAGAATAGGGGTTTTTCCCATTGTTGGTTTCCAGTGTTTAGTATTTTCCAGTGCTTTTGGACGATTTTTGACACTTGACATGATACAGGATTGTATGTGGTCACACAAGTCAGGGGGATTGGGGATTCTTCTTTTGGTTTTTGTTCTAGTAGACTCTCTCTGTTTTGATTGCGAGCCCTCTTCTTGGCCTTATTGGTAATCCTGTCTGGGTGTGATCGTAGTTGTAATTTGGTAGTTAACCCCTGGGCTTGTTGCTTGAAATCTGATAGATTGCTACAATTTCTGCGCAGTCGCAGGTACTGCCCATAAGGTAAGTTCTCCCTTAATGTACGAGGATGGAAGCTCATGTAGTGGAGTAGTGAATTCTTAGCAGTTCTTTTGAAGTGGGTTTTAGTCTCCAATTTCCCATTGGCATGAGAGATATCAAGATCCAGGAATGTGATGTTCTTTCTGCTAATTGTACTGGTAAATTTCAGGTTTATGTCACATCCATTTATCCAGGTAAGGAAATCTCCCAAGGACTTCTCTGATCCTTCCCAGATTAGGAAGACATCGTCGATGTATCTTTTGTAAAAACTAATGTGTGAGGTCAATGGTGTGCCGGCATTGAAAAGGTAGGTTTTTTCAAAATTAAAAACATACAGTCCTGCCACGCTTGGGGCAAAAGTGCTGCCCATTGAAGTGCCGTACATTTGAAGGTACAGCTGGCCTTCATACTCAAAATAGTTCTCCTTTAGTGCAAGCTCAGCGCATTTCAGGATGAATGATTTTGGTGTTAAGAAGTCCCGAGTGCCCACATTGAGAGAGGATTCCAATACCTTTAGGGTGTCATTTTGTGGTAGACTAGTGTAGAGGCTTTCTACAGCTAGACTTACCAGGAAAGACGTGTTTGGATTGAAAGGTAGATCCTTTATCTGTCCCAGTAAGTCTTTTGTATGTTGTAGGTAGGTGGAAGTGACCTTAACTACTGGTTGTAGGTAGAAATCACAAAACTTTGAGAGCGGTTCAAGCACCGACCCAATGCCCGATACTATGGGGCGTCCAGGTGGCAGCACTTTGTTTTTGTGGACTTTCGGGATGGTATAAAAATATGGTACTTTACCGGGGGTGGTCGTGAGGAATTGTGCTTCCTTTTTACTGATGTTCTCTTGGTTTTCAGCATTGCTCACCAATTCGTGAATGGTTGTTTTTAGCCTGTTAGTGGGATCCTCCTGTAGGGGTTGGTAATTGCGTCTATCGCTTAGTAGACGTAGACATTCTGTCTGATATTCTTCTTTGTCCTGGAGGACTATTCCACCCCCTTTGTCCGCTGGCTTGATCACTATTTTGTCGTTGTTTCTCAGTGTGGACAGTGCTTCAAATTCCTTTTTGCTCACATTCTTGAAGAGCTTTTTTTCTTGGAGATTCTCTATATCTTTGAACACAGCCTGTTCAAAAGTAACTAATTCACAGGGAACTGAGCTTGGAGGTGGTATAAACCTGGATTCGATTTTGAAATCTGTGTCTCCATCCCTTTGTTCTTGAGTGTCCAATATAGCTGATTGGTTTGCAAAGAAGGCTTTTAGTTTTAATTTTCGGAAGAATTCAGCCATCTGGCAATGTAGGCGAAACTTGTCGAGATTGGCCGTGGGGACAAATCCTAAGTCTTTATTGAGAAGGTCTTTTTCCGTTTGAGTCAGGACATGTGCAGAGAAGTTTGTGACTAACTCCTGCTTGTGCTCGGTCCTGGTTGCTGGTCCCGGGATTTGCTCCTGGTGTGGGCTCCTTGATTCTGCTCGTCCTCCCAGTGTACTTCGGGTTGTCTTCTTCGTCTTCCACGACCTCTGTGGCCATTCCCTAAAAAAGGAAATCGTTGAGTCTGGTTCATATATGGGTTCTGCATCGGGCCGAATTGGGGGTTCCAACCAAACAACATCTGTGGGGGCATCTGAGGGAAACTCTGTGGGAAATGCATTTGGTTCCCTGCTGGTCCTTGTGGCCATGGTTGTTGCCAATTACTAGGTCTCCCTCTCCCTCTCTGCCGGTTACGGTAGCTTCCCGTGCTGGAGCCACTACTGTCTGAGGAATCATCTTCGGAGGCACCTGAAGAGTCATTGCGTTTTGGTGGTTGATAGCCTCAGCATATGGATAAGTCTTTGAATACGAGAACTTCTTGAGATCCTTTTGAAATTTTGGGATTTTTGACTGTGTGAGATTTTCTCTGTACTCCTGTATATCTTTATTGACTTCATCCAGTCTCTTTTTATAGGCAGTCAGGGTGGTCCTGAATTGGTTCTCCGTAGCTTGAATTTCTATGACAATGGCATCTGAGAGTCTTTTAGCTGTTTGTATTATCAACACAATCCAGTCTCTGGTGCAATGCCATGCAATCTTCGCCCAATCTCTGCGGAATGCTGCATCATCTAAGAAGATGCGTGGGGCATTAGTAACAATCAGACCTCTGAGTGCTGTGTTGCTCCTGAGGTATTCCGTGAGGATAACCCCGTGTAAGATTGTCCTGATGTGATTTCGTTTCATTTCGGTAAGTGTCTCCCAGTCGGAACTCTGGGCTATTGTCTTTGCGATGTTAAAATCTGCCATTAGTGGTGCTACTGACAGGATATCATCTATGACCTCATCTGAAAATGTGAGACCCTGGTGTTCCGCCATGGTTAATTACACCAAGCGGATTTGTTGTGTTATTTTAAGGAGTACTCTCGCAGCTGTACGCTGCCTAATACTTCTACAAACCAACAGAGAGAGTTAGGACAGTATGCAGGCCGTCCTTGTCCCTATGTAATAATGAATTAATCAACTAAGCCGGTCCATTAGAAAGTGGCTTGGTCAACACCGTAGTACCTGGCACCACAAGGTTGTTTTTTAAAACAAAGAACCCTCACACACCAACCTGGTTGGTGTCATGCTTCATCATAGGGTTCCCAGCTGGGTAGCCGAATGCTACCCAGCTGTGCTGCGACACCTGATTACAGTGGAGCTGTTTTTTTGTTTTCATGTGATGGTGCAGGAGGTGATTTAAACATTTTTTTTTTAAAACATATATTATTGATTTTATATATCATGGGAAGATGTTAATAGGTCATACGCTGTTACATTGTATTCATGCAAATCATCATATACATGTCTATTAGTCCGGCAGTTCGTACATATAATTTAACGTTTCCCATACATATAATTTGAGTAGCAGGTTACAACATCAGAGACGTAATACATCAGAGACGTAATATGGAATGTTTCATTCTGTTAGCCTGTGCTTGCGATATTCTTCCGGTCTCGACCCTTGTAGACCAACTAATATATATGCCAATGTAGAATAAAACAATTTCTGATAAGTACGTCCCTTTTTTTGTTGTTACCTAACTCACTAAAACTATATCTTCCCCCCTCCCCCCCACTCATGCTCAGCTGCTGCGTCCCACTGCCAGTATGCTCACATTGTTACCACATGATCATGGAATCCCTAAAGTCAGTCACACCAGCAATAAATCACCTGCTATAATAGAGACCGATTACATCTCAGTCAGGTTTTAGGTTTTCGACCAGGGGTTTGAGAAGACACATCCATATTCCATTAATACAATTGTATATCAACCGCAACAAATTCTTCCATTAATGCATTCCAGTCCATAGAAATTGGCTTTTTGCGCAATCCCCTGTGTTCTTCTCTCTGTAGCTCAGCTCCTTCCGCCCTGCCCCATCTAATCATTTCCGTATGCCATTCCTGTAAGGACGGCACTTTAGTAGCTTTCCATCGCGCTGTAATGTTCCGTTTAGCTAGTAAAAGGGCAAGATGTGCAAATTTATGAACTGGATTTCCCTTTTTCCCTCGTGGCCCCAATCCCAGTAGGCAATATTCCATTGAGTCATTATTCCGCACTGGGGTGATATCTTTCAATATCTTACATACAGACGCCCAGTAGTATCCCAGTCTCGGGCAATCCCACAGCATGTGTATTAGTCCCGCATCAGGGAATTTACAGCGCGGGCAGTTATCCACCATATCCGGGAACATGGTGCTCAACCTGCGCGGGGTCAGGTAAGCCCTATGCACGAGCATAAGCTGTATAAATTTGAATTTAGGATTACGAGATACCTTCTTTGGATGTCCCAGTATGATGTCCCATTCCTTATCAGTAAGTGTACGTCCCACATCCCCATCCCACTTATCGCGGAGTGGCTGGAGTGATACCGCTGCTACTGTACGGATCCCTTGGTAGAGCCACCTCGTCAAGTGACTTCCCTTCCCCATCAAATACTGCATAGTGAGTAGTGTATGCGTGTCCGGTTCGGTACCCCCCGGGGCCCAGGTGGTGCGAATATATCTAGAGATACTAGCATGTAAAAGAAACAGTCTATTCGACGCTCCATGTTCTCGTGCGAAAACGTCATGTGGCATCAGGGTGCCCTCTAAAAAGAACGTCCCGATCGTAGTGATCCCTGTGTCTGCCCAGGCCGACAGTCGTCGGCTAGTAACTATACCCGATTGGGTGGGGATACCCAGTAGTGGAATTGTAGGAGCATATGGAGTCATCTTTTTCGTGTATCTCAATGCGCTTCTCCAATACATCAGCGCTATTCGCAACAAGTGGGGTGCTGTCACTGGAATCTTGGCCTTGGGCAGTAAGAGTTTATGTATTGCTCCCCGTTCCCATGTCTGACGTGTCATATCTAGTTCTTGAAGGTTGCGACCCACCACCCAGTATGCTAGCCATTGTAGCTGGCTTGCATAACAGTACGCCTTCAGGTCCGGTGCCCCCAATCCCCCTTGTTTTGTGCTCAATTGCAGTTTCATGAGTCCAATACGCCTACGTCCCGTACCCCAGATCAACTCAGTTACTAAAGAGTTCAACAATTTAAAAACCCCTGCCGGTACAATTATTGGCAAATTGGTGAAATAATAGAGCAATCTCGGAAGCAGCACCATTTTGGCTATAGCCACCCTACCCGCCACTGATATGGGCAGAGAGGTCCAGAATTTTATTTGGGTTTTGAGTGAGGTTACAGCACGGGTTAGGTTGCCGTCCAATAAGTCTATCGTGTCCCTATATATCTAGATTCCCAAATATCTAATGGTATCAGGTGCTATTTGAAATTTCCATTGCCCAAAGCATAAATGTCCGCTACGTGTGTGGTCAGTAAAAAAATAGGCATAGGATTTATTTGCATTAATCGAGAGGCCCGTTATTCTCTGGAATATAGCAAAGGTGGAGGGTAGAGGCTCAAAGTCTGCATCCATATTGTGAAAATATAGGATGAGGTCGTCCGCGTATGCAGAAATGATGTGTGTCGTGGGTCCCCTCATTATACCCTTGTGCCCCATTAGGGTCCGGATTTAATGCATAAGAGGTTCCAAAGCCAAAATGAACAATAAAGGCGATAATGGGCAGCCCTGTCTTGTACCTCTGGCAACACTGTACTGCTGTGAAATATGCTGTCCCGTACGTGCTCGTGCTGTGGGGTTCATATACAGCAACCGCACCCAGGTGATATATTCCGCTGGTATACCAAACCTGGAGAGGGCATAGAACATATAATGCCAGTGCAGAGAGTCAAACGCCTGCCGTAAGTCAAGCGAAATGCAACCCCTCGTTTTGTCTGTTGCAGGTGTACTGGTCATGATTTGGTGCAGCCTCCTGATGTTAAGCGCTGTGCTTCTGCCCGGTACGAATCCGCATTGATCGTTATGTATCAGCTGCGGAATAAACTGACAAAGTCTGTTAGCTAATAATTTACTCAGTATTTTATAGTCCGAATTTAGGAGTGATAGAGGCCTATATCCCGCCATGTCTATACCGTCGCGACCCAGCTTCAGGAGCGAAACCACTGTCGCTTGCAATGTAGTATGGGGAAGCGCACCCGATTCCAGCGATGCCTGATATAGGCACTGTAAATGAGGCACCAGCAGATCAGCGTATGTTGCGTAAAATTCAATAGGCAGTCCATCAATCCCTGGGGTTTTATTGCGCGGCAAATCTTTAATCGCCCGCTTAATTTCTATGCTAGTCACCGGCTGTGCCAGTTCTTCTCTGTGATTTTGCATTAATTGTGGGAGTTGCAAACCGTCAAAGAAAGGCTCATAATCGTTATCACTATAATCTGCTGGTTTCCTATATAGTTTTTCATAGTAGGTTTTAAAAGCAGTATTTATTTCCATTTGGGTATTAACTGTATTTCCCTCCATATTCCGGATCTCCAAAATAGGGGATACCGGGGGGGGCACTTTTAATAACTTTTGCTAGAAGGGGACCAGCTCTATCTGCCTGAGTGTGTTGTTTCTGGGTGTAAAGACGGTAGTCTAATATGCGCAGATCCTCTAAAAGTTCTGCATATTTTATATGGGCTTCCTGTAATTGTGTCTGTTGTGCGTCTGTCCGTGCAGCCTCCCGCTCTAATGTACTTAGTTTACCCTCAACCTCTGCAATATGTTCAATAAGGGCAATTCTCCCTCCCACTTTCGTGCTAATCACTACCCCTCTTATTACTGTTTTAAAAGCGTCCCACTCCAGCTGACGTGTACTCGCGGTCCCTTCATTTTCCGAGAAGTAATTAGTGATGGCTGTGGATATTGTACTACGGAAGACCGGGTCTTCCAGTAATAGGGGCTGCAGTTTCCAGGTCGGCACCGGGGTAGGAATTTTGCCCCATTGGAGTGTTAGCTTGATGGGATTATGATCCGAAAGTGTTTTACCCAAGTGCAGCGCATTGCTTATAAAACCAAGCAGGGTCAGGGAGCAAAAGATTCTATCAATTTGGGTATGTAACCTGTGCGGTGGTGAATAGAAGGAATATTCTTTGTTGCCCGGGTTCGTCACACGCCATGCGTCCCCCAGTTCCCACCCATCTGCCTATCCCCTAAGCGCTTCCGCCTGTTTTTTACATCCTGTGTTGTGCAAGGGAGGATGCGACCTGTCCAAATCAATGTCTAACACTGCGTTAAAATCGCCACCCAACACCCAAGGATATCCACTCCAGTCCGCCAGTGCCGCACTAAGAATTTCTAAATATTTA
This sequence comes from Calotriton arnoldi, assembly GCA_963921515.1. Classification (NCBI taxonomy): domain Eukaryota; kingdom Metazoa; phylum Chordata; class Amphibia; order Caudata; family Salamandridae; genus Calotriton; species Calotriton arnoldi. The sequence continues at coordinate 377,387 of CAWUFW010000256.1, read as the reverse complement.
TCTTGCTCAGTGTTTGGGGCATATATGCTTCCCAGTACTATATGTGCCCCATCTAATAAACCGTGGATCAAGGCATATCTGCCATTCAGGTCTATCTGTTGCTCCAATAACTTAAAGGGGATATTACCTCTAATCCATATCGCTGCCCCCGTGCAAATGCCGAGTAGGACGTGAAAAACAATTGTCCTCTCCATTTCCGCTGTAGCTTAAGCGCTTCATCCTGATTTAAGTGAGTTTCCTGAAGGAACGCAATGTTAATTTTCCTTCTGTTCAATTGCGCTAATAATCTATGCCTCTTGTGAACAGACCCTAGTCCCCTTATATTCCACGAGCTGCATATATATCTGTTAGGTGACGCCATCTAAGTTCAGGTAGACTGATCGTTCCTGAGCATGTGGAATTCTGCGCCTATCTGGTGACATATAAGCTAAAGCTGAGCATGCAAAACTATCAAAACTTCCCAATACTAGGTTCCCCCGGACAACATCAGAGGACCAAACCTGAAACAAAAGCTCAACTGGAACTGTAACCAGTAAGTACCATAGTGCAGTCGCCAAAGGGGGGGGGGCGACAACTGCCCCGCTCTTAACAGGCATTACCCTGTACGCAATTAGATTGATCACGGTGTTCCAATACAGTCCCCTTCGACATATACTATCAACTAGACCATCTAGACATTTCAGTTACATCAGAGCACATTATGCAGCATCACATACGTTACCAGTTCTGGAAGGCCCTGTGTTACAATTCTAATATTCATTTGCAGTCTGTGCAGTAACCGATGGAAACAATGTCAAACTAGCATCAGAGTCAGAACGAACTGTAGCAGCATCAGAGGACTGAGTAGACACCACTGTGGTCCGGGCATCGTGTTCTGCCAGTGCCGCCGCCGTCAGAAGAGCATCCCTCTGACTGTTCGAGATCTGCTCCAGGGATGGGCTTACACTGTTGGTTCCTGTATTTCGCCGGCTCTCATCCATGCTGTCCGTTTCATCCTGTTGCACAAGGGGTCGCCGTGACTGACCCGACGGGAGTGAGTCCTGGGAGACCGGTGGTGTAAACGTAACTTCCAACCAGTCCGCCACCTCCTCAGGGTTATCGAAAAAAATTGATTTTTGGCCAAAAATAACTTTTAGACGGGCCGGAAAAAGTAAAGCATATTTCAAATTGTGTGTTCTCAGTTTCCGTTTAACATCCTGAAAAGTGGCCCTTGCCTTCTGTATCGCCAATGTAAAGTCCGGATACAGGGAGATCATTTTATTCTCAAAGCGTTCTCTCTTGCAGCCCGCAGGATCGTGTCTCGGTCCTTATAGTTCAGAATGCGTGCTATCAGTGGCCTGGGCTGCGCCCCTGGGAGGGGCGGTCTAGGCGGCACCGTGTGTGCCCTTTCCACGCTGTAAAGATCTGTAAGACCCTCCCTTGCCACATGGTCTCGCAGCCATTTTTCCACAAATTGGGTGGGGTTAGACCCCTCACTTCGTTCCGGAATTCCAAGAATTCGAACATTGTTGCGGCGAGACCGCCCTTCAACATCATCCACTCTGTCCTGTAATCCTTTTAGCTGACGTTGGAATTGTTCCATCTGGGAGGTGTGCACAGTCTGTTGTGGGATCAGATCATCTAAGGCCAATTTATTCGATTTCACTCTATCTGCTAGTTTTTTATGGGCCGCTTGCAAGAGGTAGAGATTAGTGGACAACGTTCCCATCTGCGCTTCAATCGCCGCACGCGAATCCCTGATTTCTTTTAAGATTAAGTCCAGTTTGGCTGCATGTTGGTCAGTCCCGGTGGGCGGCACCACTTCAGTATCAGGGCTATTCGAGAATTCACCGCCCGACGCGGAGTGCATATCATCACTAGTCGTTGGGTCAGGCTGCTTAGCTCTAGTGCGACCCATGGCGTAGTGGAGGCCTCGTACACCTTTCTGCTCCAGTATAATCAGCGGACGAGCCCCTCAGCGCACCCCTCCCTCCAGGGTACAGGCGGGATTTAGTGCTGACGGATCGATCCCTATCACTCCGGTAACCGCACAGGCGGCGAGTCCTCTACGTCTACTGTACGCCAGTCCTAGACATCAGTGAGGCACCAGTGGCCTGTTTACAGGATGTATGTAGATTGCGTCTTACCGTAATAAATATACTGTATGGGGAACACAATAGTTTAGCAGCTAAGTTATGGCATGTCCTGTATCCGCCCTGTGGCAGTACACAGAGATCGCCTCCTTCACTGCCCAGTGTCTGATGACCGGGGACCCATCGGCCGCTGGCTCCTTGCCTCTGCGAGCAGGTAATTCAATGTGGAACTCTTGGCATGGTGGAGTCTCCGTATGAAGTCCCCCAATTCCTTCACCTCAGAGGGGGTACCGGTGTCACTGGCCTTGCCTTTGTTGTATTCTGCAGCCCCTGTAGCGTGTGTCTCCAGTGGTCGCAGCCCTTTCCAGTGTGGCCTCGTGTCCGCCGCCTTAGCACAACGATCGCCGGCTGCCTGTATACCCGCAAACAATCAGCCGTGCAGCCCCGCGATCTTTCCCCTCAGTTGATCCTTAATTTATTTATGCCCCGATGCCGTGACGCAGTGTACAGTGTCAGTGCTCCGTCTGGCGTCCTCCCGGATTTACAGTACCCAGCTTCCCTGTAAATGCCAGCTTCTTCTGCTGCTCCGTAGGGTCAGTGCTAACAAGGGACGGGAGCACCCCGCATCATGCCTTTAGTCTCCCAGTGTTCAGTGACCGTCCGCCGCAGTTAGGCACCGCCCTCCGCCATCTTGGTGCGTCTCTGCCGGGGGATCGCCCGCTCCGTGTCGGGCCGATCAGCAGCCACTGTCCCATTAAGGCTCGCACTCCGCACGTAGTCCTGGAGTCCCAACCAGCTCCTAGTAGTGAAAAGAAGGTCAAGTGCTCCCCTGTACTGCTGTGTTTGATCGGATCCCTCGCCGCTAGTCAGTGGCCCCGCCCACCGTCTTTCTGCCTTCTCCATGTGTTCTGGAACAGCAGCTTATAAATACAGTTCAACAGGATCCGGACCCTCCAGGGCAGGATTGCCGCTGGTAGTAGTGTTCCGTTGTGAGATCGCCGCTTTTTAACTCATGTGGTCCAGTTATTGCCAGGATTTTTAGCGTAGTGTCGGGGTTCGGAACGGAGCTCTCTCAGCTCACGTCCTCCATGTTCGGCAGTTGGCCACGCCCCCCTGGTGCTGGAGGTGATGTGAGATTAAAAATTCCTCTGGGAAACTCACTAACCGATACTTTTATTCCCAGTGGCCCAGGGTATGTTTAAAAACAAATGAGATGGATAATGTTTCAGAACTATTATTTGTGTCTGATTTATCCCTTGGTCAACATGTTTCAGCTCTCAACAAAAATTTAAACGGAGCTTTCTTCAGGACCTCTCTATACTTAATGTGGTGAAAAGTGAAAAAAGTGAGTGGTAAAAATTAAAACCACGTGTTACTGCATTTTTGCACACACGCTAAGGTGTGCATTTCATGCTAAGTGGACTGACCATGACTCCGGGTCCACTGTTGTTAGAGTACCCATGTGGTTACAGGAACATTCGGTGTCACTCATGCATGCATAGCCACTCATACATATGTAAAATATTCAGCGTAAAACATGCTCAATTGCCACTTGGTGAACATGCCTGGGTTTTTAAATGATCATAGACGCGCACTGCACCGCCACTGGGAATAAAAGTATCGGTTAGTGAGTTTCCCAGAGGTATTTTTAATCTCACATCACCTCCAGCACCATCACATGAAAACAAAAAACCAGCTCCACTGTAATCAGGTGTCGCAGCACAGCTGGGTAGCATTCGGCTACCCAGCTGGGAACCCTATGATGAAGCATGACACCAACCAGGTTGGTGTGTGAAGGTTCTTTTTTTAATAAAACAACCTTGTGGTGCCAGGTACTACGGTGTTGACCAAGCCACTTTCTAGTGGACCGTCTTAGTTGATTAATTCATTATTACATAGGGACAAGGACGGCCTACATACTGTCCTAACTCTCTCTGTTGGTTTGTAGAAGTATTAGGCAGCGTACAGCTGCGAGAGTACTCCTTAAAATAACACAACAAATCCGCTTGGTGTAATTAACCATCGCGGAACACCAGGGTCTCACATTTTCAGATGAGGTCATAGATGATATCCTGTTAGGAGCACCACTAATGGCAGATTTTAACATCGCAAAGACAATAGCCCAGAGTTCCGACTGGGAGACACTTACCGAAATGAAACGAAATCACATCAGGACAACCTTACACGGGGTTATCCTCACGGAATACCTCAGGAGCAACACAGCACCCAGAGGTCTGATTGTTACTAATGCCCCACGCATCTTCTTAGATGATGCAGCATTCCGCAGAGATTGGGCGAAGATTGCATGGCATTGCACCAGAGACTGGATTGTGTTGATAATACAAACAGCTAAAAGACTCTCAGATGCCATCGTCATTGAAATTCAAGCTACGGAGAACCAATTCAGGACCACCCTGACTGCCTATAAAAAGAGACTGGATGAAGTCAATAAAGATATACAGGAGTACTGAGAAAATCTCACACAGTCGAAAATCCAAAAATTTCAAAAGGATCTCAAGAAGTTCTCGTATTAAAAGACTTATCCATATGCTGAGGCTGACTATCAACCACCAAAACGCAATGACTCTTCAGGTGCCTCCGAAGATGATTCCTCAGACAGTAGTGGCTCCAGCACGGGAAGCTACCGTAACCGGCAGAGAGGGAGAGGGAGACCTAGTAATTGGCAACAACCATGGCCACAAGGACCAGCAGGGAACCAAATGCATTTCCCACAGAGTTTCCCTCAGATGCCCCCACAGATGATGTTTGGTTGGAACCCCCGATTCGGCCCGATGCAGAACTCCATATATGAACCAGACTCAACGATTTCCTTTAGGGAATGGCCGCAGAGGTCGTGGAAGACGAAGAAGACAACCCCAAGTACACTGGGAGGATGAGCAGAATCAAGGAGCCCACACCAGGAGCAAATCCTGGGACCAGCAACCAGGACCGAGCACAAGCAGGAGTTAGTCACAAACTTCTCTGCACATGTCCTGACTCAAACGGAAAAAGACCTTCTCAATAAAGGCTTAGGATTTGTCCCCACGGCCAATCTCGACAAGTTTCGCCTACATTGCGAGATGGCTGAATTCTTCCGAAAATTAAAACTAAAAGCCTTCTTTGCAAACCAAGCAGCTATATTGAACACTCAAGAACAAAGGGATGGAGACACAGATTTCAAAATCAAATCCAGGTTTATACCACCTCCAAGCTCAGTTCCCTGTGAATTAGTTACTTTTGAACAGGCTGTGTTCAAAGATATAGAGAATCTCCAAGAAAAAAAGCTCTTCAAGAATGTGAGCAAAAAGGAATTTGAAGCACTGTCCACACTGAGAAACAACGACAAAATAGTGATCAAGCCAGCGGACAAAGGGGTGGAATAGTCCTCCAGGACAAAGAAGAATATCAGACAGAATGTCTACGTCTACTACAGCGATAGACGCAATTACCAACCCCTACAGGAGGATCCCACTAACAGGCTAAAAACAACCATTCACGAATTGGTGAGCAATGCTGAAAACCAAGAGAACATCAGTAAAAAGGAAGCACAATTCCTCACGACCACCCCCGGTAAAGTACCATATTTTTATACCATCCCGAAAGTCCACAAAAACAAAGTGCCGCCACCTGGACGCCCCATAGTATCGGGCATTGGGTTGGTGCTTGAACCGCTCTCAAAGTTTTGTGATTTCTACCTACAACCATTAGTTAAGGCCACGTCCACCTACCTACAAGATACAAAAGACTTACTGGGGCAGATAAAGGATCAACCTTTCAATCCAAACACGTCTTTCCTGGTAAGTCTAGATGTAGAAAGCCTCTACACTAGTCTACCACAAGATGACACCCTAAAGGTATTGGAATCCTCTCTCAATGTGGGCACTTGGGACTCTAACACCAAAATCATTCATCCTGAAATGCGCTGAACTTGCACTAAAGGAGAACTATTTTGAGTATGAAGACCAGCTGTACCTTCAAATGTACGGCACTTCAATGGGCAGCACTTTTGCCCCAAGCGTGGCAGGACTGTATGTTTTTAATTTTGAAAAAACCTACCTTTTCAATCCCGGCACACCACTGACCTCACACATTAGTTTTTACAAAAGATACATCGACGATGTCTTCCTAATCTGGGAAGGATCAGAGAAGTCCTTGGGAGATTTCCTTACCTGGATAAATGGATGTGACATAAACCTGAAATTTACCAGTACAATTAGCAGAAAGAACGTCACATTCCTGGATCTTGATATCTCTCATGCCAATGGAAAATTGAAGACTAAAACCCACTTCAAAGGAACTGCTAAGAATTCACTACTCCACTACACGAGCTTCCATCCTCGTACATTAAGGGAGAACTTACCTTATGGGCAGTACCTGCGACTGCGCAGAAATTGTAGCAATCTATCAGATTTCAAGCAACAAGCCCAGGGGTTAACTACCAAATTACAACTACGAGGATACCCAGACAGGATTACCAATAAGGCCAAGAAGAGGGCTCGCAATCAAAACAGAGAGAGTCTACTAGAACAAAAACCAAAAGAAGAATCCCCAACTCTCTGACTTGTGTGACCACATACAATCCTGTATCATGTCAAGTGTCAAAAATCGTCCAAAAGCACTGGAAAATACTAAACACTGGAAACCAACAATGGGAAAAACCCCTATTCTCGTACAGAAAGGGTAGAAGTCTTAAGGACAGTTTAGTACATACAAGACCACAGCAACTTACAAAACAAAAGAACACCATACATAATGCATGGGGTCTCCGAAGGGTCACTGGCCATTACCCTTGCGGAGACTGCAGTGTGTGCCACTTAACCAAGCCAACAAAGACCCTCAACCTTGAACCAGGAAAAGTATGGGAAATTCGAAAACATACGAACAGTAACACAGACAACGCCATTTACCTTATTACCTGTCCATGTGGGCTCAGGTATATAGGAATGACCAGCCGAAGAGTAAAAACACGGATCTGTGAGCACAGCAGCACAATTCGTTGCAAACGAAATACGACTCACATGACAAATCATTTTCTAGAAAAAGGCCACACAACCAATGATATGGAATGGGTGGTGGTCGAACATTTAGAAACTGCGAGCGGCAATGTCCAACAACAATTGTTAGAAAAGGAGCAACGATGGATCTATCGCCTGTCCACACATACTATGGGGCTGAACGATAATATACCGTGGAATAGTTTAAGCAGATAGAGACACCGACACCGGTGTATACTCTACCGTCATTAATCTGAATGGCAAATCTTAATGCATATCATCAGAATTCCTGCCATTTCCTCATTCAATAACCATACTGTAATACCCTTTGGTTATATATTCAGACAAAACAGCAGCACCCCACCCTGTTATTGATGAACGCGGAACACGAGGAGGAAATGGTAGTCCACGCACTGTGCAGTGAACGCTCTTCAATGAGCGATCTGTACACTACATCTCCTACGCGCTCTCATCAATGCCCTTGGTAATAGTATTAAAGTGTGCTTTGATCATGTCAGTGAACGCAGGCTTTATACCAATTCTGAGTCACATCCTATTGATATGCATCAATACACTCTGTAATGAGCTCTGTACTGAGCGTAGTATACATCAGATCTCCCACGTGCCACCTGTGCCTTTATTATTTAATTTTGATAAAAGTGTCATGATCATCTAAGTAAACTAAGGATACGCACCTATTCTGAGCCAGAATAGTCTTTCGTCATGGCCTCTGCGTACATAGTTCCATAATCAAGCGTGCCGATAACTGTCAAGAACACCAACATGTACGTAAGCAGACTACTGTAGGACAGCGCGTCACGTCACGTCGTACTCACTAGACCTCCTCACGCACGCCGCGCACTGTGGGTGAGCGGTCTAGCTTACTCCACACGTGGTCACGCACCAACACGTGACGCAGTCTATCAGGAAGTGCACTCGCTCAAGAACATTAAATACCCGCCGGATACCGGCCCCGGGACACATCCAGTTCCAGAGGATGCCGGAATAGGTTGAAAAGCGGGCGAGCACCGAGACAAAGTAAGACCTTTCCATGCAGAAGCTAACTCTATTGTTTTTTAATCTGCCACCTCGGAACTCTGTTGGATTGCAGAATCCTCATCTATGTTTTAATCCTCATCTAGAGCACATAATAGGGGCTCACCCCTCCCTGGAAACGAAGGGCTATGAGAAAATCGTGATTTACGTAAACACCATCTAGTGATCCCATTTTCTCAGTATCACAATTGATAGCCCATACAACACAGCAAGCGCAGTGCGCTTGCCAGTGAATTTCACGCGGTTCGTAGACCGCCACTATCAGTCACTATCACTGATTTTTAGCGATAGTTGACACTTCACGCAGCGCGTATTCTAAATAAGATATACTGGCATGCTCACCAAATCGGCAATAAGCATGTAAGTCAAACAGCGGTCACTATCACTCACTCACAGCGATAGTTGACAGGCGGTGCAGCGCGCGTCTATGATCATTTAAAAACCCAGGCATGTTCACCAAGTCGCAATTGAGCATGTTTTACGCTGAATATTTTACATATGTATGAGTGGCTATGCACGCATGAGTGACACCGAATGTTTCTGTAACCACATGGGTATTAAGAGAATGAAATTGATAACAACAAACAAAAGAAACACTGTTTTTATATGTTATATGTTGTGTCGTCTTGTCCAATTTCTCTTCACAGGTACTCTAACAACAGTGGACCCGGAGTCACGATCAGTCCACTTAGCATGAAATGCACACCTTAGCGTGTGTGCAAAAATGCAGTAACACGTGGTTATAATTTTTACCACTCACTTTTTTCACTTTTCACCACATTAAGTATAGAGAGGTCCTGAAGAAAGCTCCGTTTAAATTTTTGTTGAGAGCTGAAACATGTTGACCAAGGGATAAATCAGACACAAATAATAGTTCTGAAACATTATCCATCTCATTTGTTTTTAAACATACCCTGGGCCACTGGGAATAAAAGTATCATTTAGTGAGTTTCCCAGAGGTATTTTTAATCTCACATCACCTCCAGCACCATCACATGAAAACAAAAAACCAGCTCCAATGTGTGCATTCAGCTACCCAGCTGGGAACACTATGATGAAGCATGACACCAACCAGGTTGGTGTGTGAGGGTTCTTTTTTTTTTAAAAACAACCTTGTGGTGGCAGGTACTACGGTGTTGACCAAGCCACTTTCTAGTGGACCGTCTTAGTTGATTAATTCATTATTACTTAGGGACAAGGACGGCCTACATACTGTCCTAACTCTCTCTGTTGGTTTGTAGAATTAATATCAACCACTGGTAATTATGTAGGGCTTCACTCAGTACATCATTTTATAATTCACTGTGCTACTCCAGACGTAGTGGACCCTTTGAAGATCAGGATTGGCCTGTTTCATGGCCCTTAACGGCGAGAGGAAGTCAACAGGTGAGGAATACCCTGCATAGTTAAATGTTTTTTGTTGAGGTAGAACAAAGTTGCAGGGATCAGCCCTTACTGGGAAAATCTCTTCAGCTGAGGCAAGCAATTATTTGCTGGCTCAAAAGAGTACTTTTCCCTAGCTGTTTAACTCATTAAAAACAATAATGTGGCTATTTTTGGGGATTTGTGAGACGCAACATATCACTGGAGCCTCAAGACAAAATCATGCTTTCACATATGTATCTGTGGGCGTGATGGAGAATGTTCTAGATGGCTGTCCCAAAAACAATAATCTGCAGACAGCCTCCAAAAAGGAAAGAGCTTCAAAGAATGAGGGTTGTTAAATAGTTTGATGGATGAGTGAAGGAGACTGGAGTGGGACTGAATTTTCTGATGGTGAGTGGCAATGAGGAGCAATTCTGTGGAAATGGATCTGGATAAGGACATGGTTCCTAAACAGGGAGCTAGCGATGGGAGTTGAGTATTGATCTCCGCTGTAACTGATTTCAGTGTAGCAAGTGCGTTAGAAAGCCAGCCTTTTGAGGGCTTGTATCTCTTTCAACAAATGACCACTTGTATTTTCAAGTAATCTGCTAATGTCTTGGATAAAGAAGTGTGTAGTGGAGCTAACGTCAAAACAGTTAACAGTTCTAGCAATAGTGAGGAATTCTGTGAGTACAGCATTGACAGTTATCATCTAACTCTGGTTAGAATTAAAGTGGTGGTCAGTAATGAGAGATGGTTGGGGATAGGGCCAAAATCTTCAAAATTCTTATGTTTCTTCTCTGGAGGATACCGTAGCAGTTTAAAGGCTGCCTTTCTCAGTGTACAAACTCACAGTTTGAGGATGTTTTTCACTGTTTGCAGTGGGGTTTAATGGAAACATACCCTAATTTCCAAGTTTCATTGGAACGTAGTAGCTTAAATGGTGTAGGGGTCCTAAATACAGCCACACATTTCCATTTAGAAGAAATCCTGGACAACATGTAAATATATTTATTTAAAAATTTGAGTCAACAATTCCTGCATTTACTGTGTGTGGTCAGGGAAGATTCATGCCTCTTCTCTTGTTTGCTTAAATTGGTCCTTACATTTCAAAGCGTCAGGAAATGATGTATTTATATGTCATTCAAAAGATAAATTGGGCAACAATTATAACACAAATAAATTATTATTACCAGAAGGTCTCTGACTGGGTCACAAATTTTTTGCAGATCCTTTCCAACTTCAGCCGCAATGTTCTTCCAGAAGACAACAGAGAAACTGTAAATGAAGTGAGCTTAGATTGTTCTTCAATCCAAAAATGTTAACAGTGCATAAAGCTCTTACTTGAAACACATTGAGCTGAACCACAAAACATTGTTGTCCTCGTCTATTACATGTCCTTTGTGAAAATTGAGGAAGTGCTCGATGCAAGCACATTTTACCACTATATTTTAAAAACAAGTTTCTGGAGGTGGTAATGTGTGAGAGTGAAATGCTTATATATACTTGTTGTGTTGCATTTGTTATGGTGGCTCTATGTTACTTTATAGTTTGGACTGTTGTGTTTTGTTTCACTATGATAACTTTGTGTTGTTGATGTGTTTTACTGTGGTTGTTGTGTTGTATTCTCCTTTGATTGCTCTGTTGTTTTGTTCTCTTTATGTGTCAGTTGTGTTGTTATGTGGCTTTGTGTTATGAAATTCTTCTATGTTGTCATTTACTTTAAATACATCAACACCGTCTGCCTCATTTCCAGCCATTTGGAGAACATTCCTTTAAATTTCAAGTGACAAACAGCCATTTACCTTTGTCTAAAGTAGTACAAAACTGCTGCATTTTTATTTTCTAAGAAACTCATGCAGCTCAAAACTGTGACACAGACCTATCTTAAGTTAGCACTGTCTGTGTTCATTATATGTGAGATAGGACACTTTAACCTACATAAACATATGCTTTTATTTCTGTTTGTGTTTAGTATTGAGTAAATGCGTCGGACCCCATGAGAATCCTAATTTGATAACCATCCCACCACATTACTACAGACATTTTTAATTTTGCCACATCCAAATTTAATCTGGAGTAGCAAAGTCCAGTTATTTCAAGATGTATGATTTCTGACAATAAAGCTTCCTCCATTAACAAACACCTCTTCCAAGTCTTATTTAGACTTTTGCCGCACATCAAATGGAGACTGCTGCCCACATCTTATCACAGCTTACCACCTCCAATCAACCATGATCTGTCTACACATGCACCACAGTGTCATCAGCAGAGGCTCATATTGTGTGAGGAGAATGGATTTCCAGTCTCTCTAAAGCACTCTGAATTTAATATTTATGGACATGGGATTCACCTACAAGAACTACTTTTGAAATTCAAACAAAGGGATTATTTGGTACATGTTCATTGCAATCCATACAAGCTAAGGCATGAAGATTCTCACAGGTCTGCACCACACAGCTTTTTAAAGGTAGTCATGGGTGCTATGGTGCAGACTGGTAACAGGAAAACACACCTGAGGATACTACCGAAGCATTGAAAAACATAACTGAGAAAATGTGAGCTTTTAGTAATGGACATGATAGGGATAAGGTACCAGCCATGCCTCGCTCATAGAGATTTTCCACCCAAAAATGAAATTGTTCCTCTGCACTGACCCCAATACCAGACTTACTGATTTTTCCAATCTATGTTGAAGAGTCAAAAAGATTCAATAAAGTATAATGAAGTGTATTAGCGAAGGAGTATGAATATTTTCACTAGAAACAATCATGGAAGTGGGTCTAAAAGTTCCAGGAACTCCAAACACGTGTTCAGTTTTAGTCTGTCACTTTATCCAGTTCTTGGGTGAAAGAATATTTTATTAAATCATTCACTATTTGGACAATGTGCTGGATTATTTTGATAATTCCATCAGGATGTGAGCAATAATCATAGACATACATAACATCTACTCCAAAGTGAAGTGACTTTACATCCAGGCTAGTCCCAGGAGTAAGACTGAAACAAAGTCCAATGTGAGCCATATTGGGGTTAGACTTCTTGGGGTGGAGGGCTATATATATATATCATCACCTGACAGTTGAGCTATCATATGCTTTGCGCTGCTGATGCCTTTTCAGAATTTTTAAAGTGCTACACTGGATAGTTTATAAAGCCTTTTAAAAGAACTAGCCCCACCTTGAATATGCCCACCAAGTACTGTACTGAGGTACTTGTGGGCGACACACCAGAAACAGACATCAAGTGCTGTACTGAGATTCTCAGCGGAGACATCACTAGGGACAAATAATAATGAACTGCACTAAGTTACAGAGGTGAGACATCTCCAAAGACAGAAAATGTGAGTCACGAACAGATCTTTGAAAAGGAGATAAGACACAAGACATAATTCTGGAATTTGACAACAAAACAAGCCAACAATTAAGAACTTAGCACTGTTTGATTTCCGCCTTACAGACGTTGATCCACAGCACATCCAGTATGTTCTGGAAATAATAAAATAATGCAAAAAATGATATTACGACTATAAGCTTTCACAATGAGATAGCACAAGAAAATTGTATATGTGATAGTCTTTTGAACAAAATAATTAGACTAACACAATAAAAAACCTGTGATTGCACACTAGTCTTTAAAAGATCATAGATTGCAATAGGTTCACTGGCGTAGGATTATAAAATGAAAATATGCTGTAATCATGGGTCTTATTTTTGCCACTTAAAAATCATCCTGAACTGCCTCCTAAAATATAGTTAATAATATAGAAAATATTCAGCAATACTCTACCAGGGTTTCTTTGACTTCAGCTAAAAGTTTGGTCCATTGTACCAGGCTGCAGTCATGGGTCAGGAGGAAAAGACCAGAAACTAATTACAAATGACATACAGAGTTCAAATTTGGGTGAGAAGGGAAGGATACATGATTTCAAAAGGTAGGCTATTTTATTCATAGAGTTTTACAGTACTGACTGCCTGCTTGGATCTCTAACAATAAAGTAAAGGCGTTCTAATATTTTCAAGAGGACCATCTTTGCCTTCCTCCTGAGGTGCAACACTGTGCCTTATGTCTGCTGTGACAAAATTGTTGCTGCATTTAATTACTCATCTGAGGTCCTGTGCTTCCTTTGAGACATTTGACAATAATGTCTGTGCATGAATTTTTTTAAAAGATCACAATTTGGTATATGCTTGAAATATTTCATTTTATGTGAGACTATCAACAATATTTACTGTTATGAATTAATATGAGTAATTTGGCAACAGCCCTGAAACATTATTTAAAAGGTTGTTCATCAGTACATCAGAAGTGTTGGCACCCATTAGAAGGCTTGGATGTGCAGGGCACTCTAAGTGATTCACACTGAGGTAAGGTTTGCTCTGACTGGTGAACGCTGATATATATATACAGTAAAGAGTGTAGTAGATATTGGGGTGTAGAGTACACAGAGTGGTGGATGTTCATTTAAGTTGCAGGAAGCACCGACTGACAGAAAGGACACAGTCAGAGACAAAGGGATGGCCAATGATGGTCATTGAGTAGTCGGGCAGATAGAATGAAAGATACTGGTGTTTAGATTATGTAGAGCAGTGGCAGCTGGTGCTTTTAAAATGTGGTAGGAAATAAAGTAAAATATAAAGTTTAGCCAAACTTGAATCAAACATGGGGGTGGGTGGGGAGGATACAAAGCTCTTTTCTCCCTTGCAAGAACATTTGAGAAAAGAAAGCTGGCAATAATGTTTTTTTTAAGAAAAATGAAAATGTGCTCACAAAGATTCAGCACTCTCCATGCAGTCATGTAGAGACATCACTCACCCTGCACTCACTTAGACACACCGCCTGCTTACCTTGCACTCACAGACAAACACTGCTTTATTCACTTTATACTTACACAGGCACACCACTCACCCTGCCCTGACGAGGGCACACCACTTATCCAGGGCATTCACACCACTCACTCTACACTCATGAGCTATGCCACTCATCCAGTATACTCATACAATCACACATCTCACTCTGTGCTCACACAGGCACACCATTCACAACACTCACACAGGTAAACCTTTCACCCATACAGTCTTACCACTACTCAGTGGACTCTCATTACTCAACCTGCATTCATACATGGACATAGCTGACCCAGCACTCATAAAGTCACACAACTCACTCTGCAGTCATACAGGCACATCTTTCACCCTGTACTCCTACAATCTTATCACTCACCCACTGGACTCTCATCAGTCATCCTGCACTCATACAGTGACACTGCTGACCCTCCACTCATACAGTCACACAACTCACTCTGCAGTCACACAGGCTCATAACCCACACTGTGCCTACACAGCCACAACACTCACCATCCACTCAGCATACCCACACATACTCCAGGCTTCTTCAGCTCTAAATCCTCTCAGCCCCCACACACTCAAACAGAGCCTGCAGTGTGTTGAGGGGAGGGTGTTGCTGCGGATTCCAAGAAGAGGACTAGGGACCAGATGTACAAGCACTTTTAGCAGTCGCAAACGGAAAATCGGGCCATTTGCAACTGCTAAAAAGGATTGTGGTATGTACATACCCCATTATGTGAGCCAGTAACCTATTACTGACTCACAAAATAGGGTTTGCGAGTCGCTATTAGGAAGGGGCTTCCCTTTCTAATAGGGAGTCCCACTGGCGTGTACAATTGTTTTGCGACCGCAAACAATCGCAGTTTCCACATACACATAGGTGGTAAGCCAGTTACAAATGGGAATGGGTCCCCAGGGGACCCCTTCCCCTTTGTGAATTTATGTGAAAATATTTTTTAATAGTAGTCAGTGGTCCCATTGACCACTGCCTGCCCTTAACAAATGAAAAGAAATGTTTTTTATTTTAAACACGTTTTAGTTTAAGGAAAAAGACTGCATTTGAACAAAAAGTTGCTTTATTTAAAAAGCAAACATGGACATGGTGGTCTGCTGTCCCCAACAGACCACCATCCCTGTGTTTTTGCCCATTGCCAATGGGTCACAAATTTTTGACCTGCCTCATGAATATTGCTGAGGCAGGTCATTTGCAACCCCATTGGGAATCGCAAAATGAGTCTAATAATCATTAGTACTTTCTGTTTTGCGAGTCGCAAAAAATCAAGATCTGCGATTCTCAAAACAAAATGGTCATACATCTAGCCCTAAAATAGCTGCAGGGGTGCGTAAAACCGGAGCTGATGGTGGCCCCCCTGGGAAGTGTCAATTGGGTGCAGAGCAGACATGTTCTGTCCTCTGTCTTTACAGCCTGTTCTGGGCCAAGAGAACAGTGACAGGTGCTATGTAGCAGAGACCTGAGGGTGCAGGGCATTTTGAAAAAACCCTGGACCTTCAGGTCTCTGCTACGCAGCATCAGTCACAGTTCTGACTCCTGGCCTCTTAAATGACTGTGTGTGCAGAAGAGGCAATATAGTCTTACTGTGTTGTTTGCTGAGATAAGTGTTTATGTATCTTAATGTGTTCAGAAAGCTATCAGATATCTTTCCCAGCATGAAAGAACTTCCTGTCTCTACATGCCCACAGGTAGTGCCCCATGTGATAACGGCCCTTGAGCACTCTTGTGAGCAGGGGTAACTCCCGCCAATGAAGCAGAATTGGAGGGGGCGTAAATGCAAAGAAGAATGTTTTGCCACGCTAATGCCTCCCAGTTGCTACCTAAAGATCCCTGGGGTGCAGACTGCTCCATACGCTAATTGGTTCACATTGTTTGTGTTCTTCCTTGGAAATAAAAAAAGACAGATTACAAAAGTTGCGGAGCCAGAAAAGCGTAAACAAACAGGTCTCTGCTCTCACCTTGAGAAGGTTTACAAGTGACAAAGCTGTTTATCTACGACAGCACATGATGTTCCTGTTTCCTTCCAATACCTGTGGTGATGTTTGACTGCTGTTTTACTTCCTTCTTGCGATCAGTATATCTTCAAATGTGGCCACCCTTAAATATGTCTTGAGCAAAGAATGGGCTGAAAACCAATGAGGAAAGAACAAAGCCTTCTTCGGCACAATTACTAGTCTGTAGAGGTCGGAGTGCATCCTTCAGCTAATGGTTAGCACAGGGACAGAGGATCTTGTGAGAAACTAGAGTATGCATATTATGAAATCAGAAAACAGCTCCTCACCAAGGCCTAGAAGCCGTCACTCTGGGCTGGAGACGGCACAAAAAAAAATCTGCTCTCTTCAAACTCATGTGGGGAAATTAATCACGCGATTTTGCAAGGAACAGAAGCATGACCTATCACTGTAAGGCTTAAAAATAAAGCTATACAGTGATTGACCATGTTTTGTAGTAATCCCTAATGCTGGGACACCTCCTTGTAGGTAGCTGTGCACATTATAAATAGGATTGCATTGTATCGTATTGTATCTCACCCTGCACTGCCTTCTAAGCACTCGTCAGTGGAGACAGACCTGTCTGTACTGCTTTAAAAACAACCAATCTGTGCGTTGCTCTCATGCTGCTTTTATTAGTAAGCAGAATGAGAGCAAAGCAAGGCTTGGTGTGAGCAGGTGCACAGAGCGCTCCTAAGGAGACAGTAACAGACCTCTCCAACCCAACATGTCCACCAAGCTTTTGCTGCTGACTGCTTATCAGCAGGATTGGCCCTGCCCTCCCCTACCTAGATACATGAATAACACAGTGCTGCAGTAAATCTATTACTTTCAGTTAATGGCAATGTGTGTGGGGGCTTGTATTAGGGGTCGGAGGTCATCACCCCTAAACCTAAAGATGAAACCGCCCCTGATATATAGTGGGAGGCATACTGGTGTAGAGTGTGAATGAGGTATAGAGCACATAGAATGGCCAGCATTGAGGTGCAGAACATAAAATGCAGTTAACAATAAGGTATGGGGAACACAGTGGTAAGCAGTAAGGTGCAGGACACACAAAAAGTACAGTGGTAGAAGATGGGTGAAATGAACACAGCATGGTAAACGGTGAGGTGTAGGGGACACAGTCTGGTAAATATTTTGGAAGAGGTCACATCAAGAGACAGAAATTGCTGTGTGGGTTTACCTTGTGGGCTCCCAGCACTAAAAACAAAAGCCATGATTGGGGAACATTTGTAGCTTTAAAAGGTGACTTCACAGGAGAGATTTATATAAGGACAGAGACACACTATTGAGTAGAACTGAAGAGAGTTGTATGAATTCTAGATGGAATGTTGGTCATGTGGAAAGCGATAAGGCATAGATACCACCCTAATTCATCTGGAAGCAGTGATGTAATTTTGAGATTCTGGCTAGAGAAATGCCTGAGAATAATACTAATCTGTGTTCTTCCATAGTACTATTACAACCAATCGAACATTACATAGTTCTGCAAACAACAAGCATTACTAGAATGCGGTGTAACAGTACTCCATTTCTCCATTTTGGAGATACTAAAGTTTGAATCGAAATGATGTGTTTCAAGCCTTTGATCTAAAATGTACTCACAGATTTTGTGAAAAGGCAACTAACGAGCTAAGATAAGAGATCAAATTCTGATTCCTCTGGGTGAGGAGTCCATTCAGGGAGACGGTAAGAAAATCATGTCTAATGAACTATCCTCTGTGACACTGAAACCTCCGATGGAGACGGCACAGTCTCCTGGGGTCGTTGATGGGAAATTGTCAACCAGAACTGTAAATCTATATATTGAGAAGAAAAGGAGCAGAAAAGTTTTTGCAGTGCAGTCAGAAGATTTTTCACATCTTTTCTCTGAAAGAGATTTAAAGTACATTTATGAGAAATAGTTTATTTATCATGACATTAGTTACCTGGTCCCAGCTGGATTTCTGTACTGGGCCCCATATAGGTATGCATTGTGTCACACTATATACTCTAGTGGTTGGTGTTGAATCCAAAGATCATCACTAATGAATGCATCATTCTGATGCCCAAATGATGCTTGACTTAATTACATTCTAGAGGATGGAGTTAATGCACCCATGTATGTTAATACTGTGACTGTGGATTACCTTCTGGCGTGTCCTGTCTACATTTTTCAAATAAAACCTGTTTATTTGCTTTTTAATATACGATTACCACAATGCAAAACCAAACAGTGACATTTCCTATACCCAGCCAGCACTTCTGACACAACATTAGTTCTAGTACACCCTTGCTACAACTTTGAATAGGTTTACACTTTATACCACCATGCACAGCAAACAAAAGCTCACTCTTGAAGAGATACAGTAGGACATATGCCATCTTAGTTTCAGTGATGATTTATTGGGATTACTGTTAGAGCAAGTGCCATAGCACTTTGCAGGCTTCATTGAACACTCTCCTCTTGGCATGGAGGTACTTATACCCTGAAGCATCTTAAGGGACAGGTCAGATCTTAAATGCTCACATCAATAGATCCTAATAGAAGACACTTATTAGTTAACACACAGTACGCTAATTTACTATGTACAATTCTCTCACGTAATGCAATAAGCAATGGCAATTTAAGTGTTGAACTTTCCAGAACTATGTCAAGACAGTTTGTGTTGGGGACCATTCCGCCACTGGGTGTGAGACCATAACCGTCACCTTCATGTGGGTGCACAATACCTGTAATAATAATCATAAATACGTGTAAGGCCTCACTCTGAAATATGCCACCATGTTGTCTAAAGCCAGTTAAATTTGTTGTATGCACTTTATATATTTTCATTTCACCCACACACTTTTACTTACTCCATTTTTATATACAATTCGGCCAATACATTAGACAGTATCAAGATTTGACTAAAGTCCTTAAATCTTCAAAGCCCCACACCTCTAAAAGCTTGTTACAGCCATTTAACATACATTGTTTAGCAGGAAAAGGTCCTGAATTTTAATTGGTTGATGTTTTCCAAGCCGTGTGTAAATTCTTGCTTGCGCATAGGTAGGAATTACGACTTGGGAGGTATTTATCGCATCTGTTATTTATCCGATACATTAACTACGTCAACTGACATTACATTTTGACAAGTCAAACCTGCCAAAATTTAACAGGGAAATGTGTATAGTATTTATCATACCATTCGGATTTTGGTGTGTTAAACACCAAAATCCACATGTTATCCTCCAAAAACTCTTAATTGGTGATATTTATCACTCCCGATAAACAACGGTCCCTAGGGTATTGTTATGTATGAGGTGCGATAAATAGCACCTTGTTTATGGACTAGTAGCTAATTACCATATTACCCCTAAGATTGCTACTTACATATAGAAGGAGCCCAGATTATACAATAGGGCATCTCAGTTGGTCAGAGGTAAAAGTCTGTAACCTTTCCTGTATGCCATTAAAAATATCATGCTTCTGATACTACTCATAAATCACTCAATTTCTAAACTTTATACAAGCAATACACATATAAATGACTGGGTCCAGATTAAAACTGGATCATTTCCATAAAATCATGAAATGTCCAGATTAAGTTTAGTTGCTTGGTTTTAGCATGAATTTACAACAGATGTACTATTTTGAAGTCTTTACATTATTTTAAATGCACAGAGCATGCGTGATTAGATCGCCAAGGTGTTTCTATAGTACCCAAAGTGACAATATTAACTGTAAGCAATTATTTGAGTGATTTGCTTTTGATCTTGAATACATGTATTTTTTGGGAAGAACCTTGCAATGAACCATCATTACAAGATAATTTGTGCTATGGACTGCACCCTCACTGGTTGATTGAACATAATCATCACCAGCATGTGAGTGAACAAAACCTAGAATAAAAACACATGACTTCAGTCTGCAATATGTTGCTTTTGTTTTTGTACAAACATCTTAAGTTCAATAGATTTGTGGAATGAACTGTGTATATGTTTTATTTCACTCAAACACCTAGTCACTCAGTCACTCATTTACTCTCTCACTCACTCATTCACCCACTCACAGACCCATTCAAATGTTTACTTGCTGCATCAATTCCTATATAAACTACAGGATTCAGAACATAAAAGGCATCCACTTTCTAAAAACCATGAAATGTCAAGATATAACATCATTTGGAAGATTCATGCATACATTTGAAACACAAGCATATTGGAGTTAAAAGTTATTCTTAATGTAGAAAGCATGCATGACTGAATAGCAGTGACATGTTTGTTTTATCTGTAGTGATAACATAGCCTGTAAGAGATTCTTTGATGGATTTGCTACTGAACTACAACTCCTATATTTATTTGGAGGAACCTTGCAATTAAACATTATTGCATGACAGATGTTGGTAAAATATCTTTTATATTTCACGAAAATGTACCAAAATATACCAAGGGAGATACTAATAAACTAATGGATCAAAATCCTACAATATGAATGTACAGTATCACTTAAAATTGCTTCAATAGCATGCCTATTATCCAAAAGAATTTATGTTAGAAAATAGGTGGCAAGCCTATCTTTTTGAAACCATTAGCTGGAAAAATGGAAAAATATGTTTTTTTGAAAGTAATTTGAACTGGATCTTCTGTAGCAATTTAAAATGATATATTTTGTAAAGTACTAGGTTTTGTCATTGAGATAGGCTAGCAGTGTAGTTTTGACAGATACTAGATTGATAGCACAGGGACAATCAATATCCTTAAAGGAAAAGGTAGAATTGGGGCTGGATCATCCCCACTGTTTTGTGGATTTGTACCATAGATAGGAGAAGCTGGAAAAGTAGCATAGATGTGTATTCCAGATGTACTTATTGGTGAGTTACACAATAATGTCTGGTCTGCTGTTCAGGTATGCAACAGTAGAGTAAGGGGGCCTCTCATAGGTCAATATGTCATTGGAAAGAGTGTGTCATTGCACTCCTTTTGTTAAATATAGATGTCTGAATTTGACCATGACCAGAGCCAAATCTGCTTGCATATTGTTTATTGTCCATAATATATTATTGATACATGAGTGAAATTGTTAATAAGAACCTCATTTGGAAGACCCACCTTCAGCCAAATCCTAAGCAACAGGGGCCACAATGATTGCTGCACTAGCAGGGGTTAATACAATTTTGAGTAGCATAAATTAAACGCTAAAAGGAGGGCACCATGGATATACTACCTAGTATCATTTATGGAGCCACCAAGCATGTAGGTCCTTCATCATTCAATAGCAGTTGAGGTTATTCGCTTAGAATTAGTTACATATCCCTCGCTGGACCTCATGGTTATTGAGGTCGATGCAAGTTATTTATGCTGTTATGCATCAATTATCTGCCATTAGCCTTTTCAATGCCACACACCAATGCTATATAATTCCTTAATTTCCATGTACAACTATTTCAGGGATATTGATTCAACAAAATAACAGAGGTAAGGAAGTGAAGTCATACTCCTTTTGACACCTGACATCACAGTTTTGACCACCACCCTACCTTTTGCACTTTAATAGTCTCCTATTTGCTGCAGATGGAGTAAGAGGAAGAAGATAGGCTTAAAATCTCTAAACGGGTAGATATTTTCACTTATGTCTGACTGCCTTCCTCTGCCAGTCTTCACTATTAAATACTGGTTGAAGTTCAATGCCATGGCTAGTGAGAATCTTGGAAGCATCTTAGCAAATTGGTCATGGAACTCCCTTAATTCAATTTGCATTATTCTACTACCTAGGATTTCTAATTAATCAACTCTGAAAGTAATTGTATGAGTCAGAGGTGAATGAAGGTGCTAGTTAACAAATGGATAGACTTCTTGGGAGTTTTCCTTCCTGGTTGGGGTTATTAATTTTTAATTCCTGTCCCGGTGATAGACATGAAGATAAACTGCTAATGCCGTCCACCTTAAACTGGGTGGAAGGTGTTATGTGCGTCCTCTGATGGCCCCTACTCTGTCACGCCATCGGAGGAAGCTTTATGCAGACAGAGTAAGTTTGACTCCTTCCCCATAAACCTGGCGGTCTACAGACACAAAATCGGGTAGGTGTACCTAGAGTTTGGCAGAGAGGGTACTCTGTCACCATTGCAATGAAGTAGTCTCTCTGCCAATATCTGAATCAGGCTCTTGGTTGCTGTGTAGTCCAATTCATGGCCCAACTCCACTGCATATTGACAGGGTTGTTCACAAAGGTAAATTACACTTGTGAGTAATTTACATTTTCTGAGTACCTTTACTACTTTTGGCTAGTAACAAATTCTGAGTATAAAGTACTCAAAACGTACATGTCTCCGCCCCTGAAAATGGGAATGAGCCAAATTTACAAGTGTAAACTGGTGCTTCAACACCTTCCCATAGAAAATAATGGGAGTTAAAATAAACCAAAACACAGTACCTCTCGGGTCTACAATACAATGTGATAAAAAATGTGTCTCTCAATAAAGCCGTTCTGGGGAGCAATCCCTTTCAGGACGAATGCCCTCACCCACCATAGGTGGCATGCTTCATCATATGGGCTTCTCCTCCCAGTGGAAAAACCTAGTCCCACTGAAGGCTACAACTCCCTCAATGTGAGGTAGGAGCTCTGGGATGTTTTCTTAAATAACCTTCGGTGTCTAAGGATGCTAAAATCCCATATGTGAATGCTAGGCGTTGTGAGGGTGCAGCGCTAAATGTGATTTAAGAAAATAAATGTGAATCTAAAACTACCTAGTAAGGGCAAAAAAACTTTTTATTAGCTTGTCCAAACTGGCAGGATTAAAAAGCAGTGCAAAGCAGTATAAATTAAACTGCTAAGATGGTAAAGTCGGTCGACATGTTTCAGCCTAAGTGATCTTTCAAAGTATCCAGGCTTTCATCAGGACCATTAGAAGTAAGAAATGCTGCTGCAAATGTGAAGAAAATATACAAAAACCGGTTGCAGCTTATGTACCACAACGGGGTACCGACGGAGAGAGCGCGGCCCCCTTCCCTGAGTTGTTGCCAGGTAGAGGTGGGTCAACTTATCTACTGACTTGGTTATAGATAAGTTCCAGTAGTATCGAGTTAAAGATCGGATTACTGGTTTGGTATTCACTTATTTATTTGGTTTTTGCTGTTGAGCCCTGCTTCTTCACCTGCACCCAGGAGTACTTGAAGCGAACTGAAGGGCTAGTTTGCTGGCTTCCTATTCAAAGCCAGAGGGACATAAAAGGCTTCCACCAACTTGAATCCGCATCTGGGCCCAGCCAAGTGAGTCCTGAAGCTTCAAGAGGTGTTTCATCACTCCTGGACCCTTGATTGTGGTGCTGAATGTGCCCAAATGGGTATTTCCCAAAACTGAGGACCTAGACAAATTTTCGCTCAAAAGTGCTCTGTATACCAGGAGGAGACTGGGAACAACCTACTCGCCTATCCCCCGATGTACATCGCTGGTCGAGATGGCTTGGCGGTCTCTCCTGTTGTGTTCTTCTCCCTAGCAGCAAATCCTTTCCAGTGGTCCTTTGCCAAAGGGGCATCCAACCTCGTGGAACTGTCTTTGGCTACAACCCTCTGCCTCGTCGGCTTGAGAGGTTTGACTAAACGTAAAAATCTTCACCGCGGCATTGATCTAAGGCCATCCGACGGCGAAACTCCCTCCTCAAACACCTCATGTAGACTTGCCCCGCTGAGCTATACCTTCTCAGAACATTTTCTTCAGGAATTCTTCTATTTCCGATGGAAACCACTGACTGAGCCCAATCCACTTCTTGTATCTGAACCACGCTACTTCGCGGTCGGCCTTAACTTTTGACTTTCACCCTGCCTCATGCAACTAGATGTCCACGGTTGGCACTTAGATCAATTAAACACTAGATTTCACTTGAACCTTTAAAAATGAATGACTCCAGTTCTATTGATTGGATTTTTGTTGTTTTGGTGTCAAATAATTTATTAAAATAAACTCTATTTTTATAAATTGGGTTGGGATTTTTCTTGTGTTGTATTTTCACTTTATTACTGTTTTTGTGCTGCATAAATACTTTACAAATTGCCTCTAAGTTAAGCTTGACTGCTTTTTCTGCCAAACTACCCAGGGTTAAACACCGGTTATTTTAGTGACTTTTTGAGGTTCACTGTAGGAAAGTAGGATCTGCTTCTTATGGTTACCCCCCACTTTTTGCTTGATGTTACACTGTTTTTGACTAGTCTGACTGGGATCCTGCTAATCAGGACCCCAGTCTATCTGCTTTCTCCTTAAAATGTTATGTATATACTATGTACATTGTGTTGTTGCTCTGTTAATTTACTGCTCCTCTCTTATTCCCTCTCTGTTCTCCACCTCCCTGCTCCCGCCGCTCCTGCCGCTGCTGCCCCGCAGCCCCTCCCCCCTGCCCTCACCCGTTTTCCGCCTCCCAGCTGAGCATCCCTCCCCTCCCCTACATAATGCCGACCGCTGCGGGGGAGCGCTAGTAAGACCTTGACCTCTGTCACAGGCCTGCACTCTCCCCGGCAGCTCCATCGCCTCTGACGTCGCCGCTGAGCCCCCAGCCTGGGTGTTCTAGGCTGCTGTCTGCTCTGTTGTGTGCCGTGGCTGCCCTGCGTGCCGCGACGCAGTAATTATTGACCACCACATCCTGCGGTTGCATATCTCATTGCAGTTGTCGCTATTGTGTACTTTGTGTCCATATCTTTATTCTTTACTGTGTTTTTCGTACTGTGCTCATTGTGTTTATAATTTACTGCTCATTGTGTTGTTGCTCTGTTAATTTACTGCTCCTCTCTTATCCCCTCTCCGTTCCCCATCTCCCTGCTCCCGCCGCTGCTGCCCCGCAGCCCCTCCCCCCGCCCATTTCCCGCCTCCCAGCTGAGCGTCCCTCCCCTCCCCTACATAATGCCGACCGCTGCGCGGTCGTGCAGCGGACGCGCATGCCGCTGGCGCACCTAAGGCAAGCCTGTCTGCGCCCGTCCGCGCCCCAAACGCGACCAGCGCCAGGAACCCTGGACCTCCGCACTTCCAACCCTACAGCCCAACAGCATCCACAAACTCAACCCAGGCCGCAACAACAACTGTAAGCTAGCCTCGCCGGCCAACACCCACGGACCCTTCAGCTGTCACCGCTGCCGACAAACCTACAGCACCGCCAGGAACACGAACCCAGCACAACCCGACCGCAAGAACACAACCGAACCGAAGACCCTGCAACGCATCCTCCTCAACGTCGGATCCCTCCACAAACACGCCACCGAAATCTGGGACCTCCTCGACAGCACCACCCCGGACGTAGCGTTCTTCACCGAAACCTGGACCAACACCACCTCGGGACCGGACATCGCCATCGCCATTCCCCAAGGGTATAACATCTCCAGAAAGGACCGCCACACCCGCCCGGGAGGAGGAATCGCCATCATCCACAAATCCACCCTCCGCCTGAGCACACTCCCCGACGAGCCCACAGACACGATGGAACATCTGCACTTCAAGATACAGACCAACCCTACCACCACCCTCCGAGTAACCCTCATCTACCGACCCCCTGGAACCCGCGGACCGTTCACCAACTCCATCACAGACATCATCTCCCCGCATGCCATCGCATCCACCAACTACACCCTGCTGGGAGACCTCAACTTCCACATCGACAACCAACTGGACCCCAACACCACATCCCTCCTGGAGAACCTCCACAACATTGGACTCCGCCAAATCATGACCGAACCCACGCACTCAGCAGGACACACCCTCGACCCCCTCTTCACGACAGGAAACTCCATCACCTTCAGCCACACCACCGAACTCCCATGGACTGACCACCGATGCGTCCACTTCACCTTCAGAACACCCACCATCCACAGACACCGGCACCTGCTCCCACGAAGAAACTGGACCAGAATCACCAATGACCAGCTCACCTCGTCACTCAGCAACTCCACCCCAACCATCACGGAAAACGACTACCCCAACACAGCAGCCCGAACCCTGCACAGATGGATCTCTGACAGCGCCAACGCCACAGTCCCCCTCAAGAAAATCAACAACACCCACGCCAAGAAAGCCAGATGGTTCACCACCGAACTTCGAGAGTCCAGACGCACCTGCCGCGGCCTCGAAAAAGCCTGGAGGAACACCAAATCTACTGAATCTCACAACAACTTCAGAACTGCTACCAACACCCACCACCAACTAATCAGAAAAACGAGGAAAAAAGCGATTGAAGACACACGCACACAACAGCAAAGAACTCTTCAACATCATGAAGGAGTTCGCCCAACCCACTAGCGAGTCGACTGACATCCCTCCCTCACAAGACCTCTGCGACAAACTCAGCACCTTCTTTCACCACAAAATCAAGAGCATCTACGACAACTTCGACGAAGACAACCAACACACGGAACCCCCACCAACCACCCCCGACACCCTGAAGCCAACGATTGACAGCTGGACAGCCCTCACCACCGAAGACACACTGAAGACAATGAAGTCAATCCACTCCGGGGCCCCCACGGACCCCTGCCCCCACCACATCTTCAACAGAGCCGCCGACACCATCGCACCCATGCTCCGCCACACCATCAATCGCTCCCTGGCGACCGCCTCATTCCGATGACTGGAAACACGCCGAGGTCAACCCCTCCTGAAGAAACCCTCGGCGGACCCCACTGACCTCAAAAACTACAGACCCATCTCCCTGCTCCCGTTCCCTGCGAAAGTTATCGAGAAAGCCATCAACAGCCAACTCGCCACATTCATTGAAGAGCACAACATCCTCGACTCCTCCCAATCTGGCTTCAGGAAAAACCACAGTACGGAAAGCGCCCTCCTCGCCGCAACAGATGACATCTGCTCCCTACTGGACAGAGGAGAAACAGTAGCCCTCATCCTCCTCGACCTCCCAGCGGCGTTCGACACAGTCTCCCACTGCACCCTAATACGCAGACTTCACGACGCAGGGATCCAGGACAGGGCCCTTGACTGGATCAGCTCCTTCCTCTCCGGCAGAACGCAGCGGGTCAGACTTCCCCCTTTCCTCTCAGACCCTACACCAACCACCTGCGGAGTCCCTCAGGGGTCCTCCCTCAGCCCGACGCTCTTCAACGTCTACATGGCGCCGCTCACCCCCATCGTCAAAACCCACGGACTCAACATTGTGTCATACGCAGACGACACCCAACTCATCCTCTCCCTAGCCAACGAACCTGACACCGCCAGACACAACTTTCGAGAAGGCATGGAAGCCGTCACCAAATGGATGAAGAACAGCTGCCTACAACAAAACACCAACAAGACGGAAGTACTCATCATGGGCCCAAACCCCAATGCCTGGAACGACACCTGGTGGCCCCCCGCCCTCGGAAACCTGCCCACCCCCACGGACCACGCACGCAACCTGGGAATCATCCTGGACTCCGAGCTCAAAATGGACCGCCAGATCAACTCAGTCTCGTCCTCCTGCTTCCACACCCTCCGCCTCCTACGTAAGACCTTCAAATGGATCCACCTTGAACACAGAAAGACCGTCACTCACGCCCTGGTCACCAGCAGACTAGACTAAGGCAATGCCTTCTACGCCGGAATAAACAAAAACCTCACCCGCAAGGTACAGAACATCCAGAACGCCGTCGCAAGACTGGTCCTCAACCTGCCAAAACACTGCCACATCTCCCAGCACCTGCGCACACTGCACTGGCTCCCCATCGAGGCAAGAGTCACCTTCAAGATGCTCACCCATGCACACAAGGCCCTCCATGACACCGGACCAGCATACCTGAACAGCCGACTCAAATTCCACGCACCCCAAAGGACCCTACGATCAGCCCAGCTCGCCTACGCCGTGGTCCCACGCACCAGAAAAACCAGATCGGGAGGCCGCTCCTTCTCCTGCCTTGCTGCCAAAGCCCTGGAATGCCCTTCCGCTCCATCTCAGACAGACAGCATCGCTTTCCATCTTCGTAAGAAACCTCAAAACCTGGCTCTTCAATGGACCCCCTCCTTGATGGACTGGAGCCTGCAACCCCCCACCCCCAGTGCCTTGAGACCCTTAAGGGTGAGTAGTCGCGCTTAATAAATGCCTGATTGATTGATGTACTTAGGTACACTCCAGATTGGATACTGGGGTACCCTTGTCAGTCTCTAGTATATGGTACCCATGTACCCAGGGCATAGGTACCCCAGAGCCTCCCATGGGCTGAGGCATGTATTATGCCACCCATGAGAGGCCATGCAAAATTGAACTACAGGCCTGCCATTGCAGCCTGTGTAAGATGGTGCGTGCACCACTTACTTTAGATATAGGTTTACTATATCTATAGGTCACTACTCAGTCACCCCTCTAGCAGGCATTGACAATCCTGAAGGCAGGGTGCTGGGTTTTATGTGAGAGGGGGCCCCTGCATGAGCAGAGCCTCTCTGCAGCCTTCGGAGACCATTCTCCCGGGTTGTCGGTGACGCAGCCAGACATATAGGTAGAGGTGCATTATATGCTTGCGTAAAATGCTATCTTGGAAATGGCTGCAACAAAACATGTGGTGTTTGGTATCAAACACCTTGGAATCATACCTCCACACTGGTAACCGGTGTGGGAGGTATGATTCCACCCTTCTGAAGCAAGCTTCGTGGGGTCATTGGTCTTCCCGGTACCAGCCTTCTCTACCCGGGCAGCACAAAATGGTTGCTGCCGACCAGAGACACATTTATGCCCTCCTGCTGCTGAGCCAAGCTTGAGCAGGGGAAGGCAGGACAATAGGCATCCTGTCACATGGAGGTGTGACCACCTCCCAGACAGGATTTAGTGTATTAGGGCTGGGTGGGTGAACTTCCAAAGTGCCTGAAAGTCTGCATATGGGGCACACTTGGTGTCCCTATGCATAGTCCAGTTCAAACCAGTCCTGGGAGCCGTTGGCTCCTGCTCCCGGCGCGAAACTGGACAAACGACATGGGAGTATCCTCCCCACTGTCCTGACCCTCCCCTGGGAGGGTCCCCTGAATCTGTCCAACCCTCTCCCATGGGTACAAAAGGGCTTACCTGGCTGTAGGACCCTAGATTAGACATGGACAAGATTCTGATCAAGAAACCACTGATCTTCGACCGTCTGAACACTCTGGACTTCGCTGGACTTCGACTGGGCCCGACTTTGTCTCCCTCTCCATCTAAAGCATTGTCTGTGCCATGCACCATACAGGCTCCCTGCAGGACCTGTGGAGCATCAAGGACAACTGAAGTATCTCCCTTATGGTGAAGGAGTCACTCCCCTGCATTCGCTGGCACCGTAATGCAACTGACTGGTCTGCTGATCCTGAGCTCCTGCAGACTCCGAAGGCTCCAGCAACACAGGAGGTGGGTTTCTATGTTCCTTGAGGTTGAGCTGCCCTCTCACTGAGTTTGAGGCCAGTATCCCTTGTGGGAACTGCATAACCCGAACCCCTGTGCACTATGTACATTTGCAAGTGCATATGCTTGTTGGTGTTCTCCAACTAAGTGCATTGGGCTATTGTTAGCCCCAACCACTGCGCACATTTTGTACAAAGGACTTTGGCCTCCTCACACTCTGTGCCCTGCAAGCTGTTGTTTTGTGAAACTGCTAGAGGTCCCTTCGCGACTCCTGTGCCTTCAGCCTGTGGGTCCATTTGAGGGACAACACTGCTTTTCTTGGGCTAGCCTGGTTGCTCCAGGCCTGCCCTGACTCCCCTTGCTGTGGTGAGTCTCCTGGTCCTTGCTGGGCCAGACTGTGACCTTCCTCATTGGTTGCCGCTGCCAAGGCTTGTTGGTGCTCCCGCCGGACACCGACCCCTTAGCACTCGACATTCTTCGTGGGACTGCTCATATCCGGCTCCTGGTTGTCCTCGATGTCTCCTGGTCCCCGTGGCTGCAGAGTCAAGGTCTCCATCTTCACACCTGAAGCACCCGACATCAGTGGACATTCGTCTACCGAGCCCCTGGTCACTTCTGAGTGACCCAGACTCTGTCCCCTCTGCTTTCCAGTTCCTTCTTTCTAGAATCCACCTGTGGGTTCCACTGGACACTTTTGTTCTTTCCAGCAGTGGCATTTATTTGAAGACTCCCATTGAGATCGACAATGGTTTCCGATGTCACTTCTGCCCTATGCACCCGGCTTCCCTGGGATAGGTAACTCTGGTACTCTGGTATCCACGAGTGGGGTGGCTCTCCAACCATCTATGTTCTAAAGGGTTTCTTCGTAATCCACTGGGAAGGGTCCTTAAACACTAAAACTGGAACTGCAACTTTCCCATTGAATTGTACGTAGCACGCGGTTGTGTTCTTACACTGCACCCATCCTCCGTGGGGTCCCTCCTTACTCACCTTGGGTGGTTCTTTGGGGTCCCAGCGATTCTACAACCTCTAGACATTGTCTTGACTCGAGTCGTGGTTATTATACCACTATTTTAGTATATGGTTTGGTCTCCCCCTGGCGCCCACTGTGTATTACTGCTACTTATGTTTGTTTCTGTGCTACAGTATTGTGTGCTTTGTGTTTATCTGTGTGTAGCAGATACAGTGAGGTATTTAAGGTGTTTTATAATAGTAAATACATATTTTTATAACTACTGTGTGGTTCTCCTTTCATTTAACCTATACAACAAGATTGCATTCTGGTAAAACAAGCTGCTTAACATTCCTTCAAGACTAAGCCTGAAGGCTGCTCTCCACAGCTACCACTTGGATAGCTTTCTAAGGTTATCTTTGACCTCTTAAATCACCATAAGGGTTGTTTGGACTGGTGCAAGGTGCCCACTTTAATTAGTGGACATCATATACCAGGCCAACTTCTCACATTCACCCTGCAAGGGACTGTGGCTGATGCTTGACCAGGAATCACACCCCAGTCAGCCGACAGCCCAATTTCTCACAGTCCTGCTACAGAAGTAACAGTCCAGCCTGAACTGCAAAGCTGGGTCCTATCTGAACTGGAACACAAGCAACTGAAGACTGGTTGGCTGAGTCCAAACTGAGTCGGTTCTAGTACCATGTTGGAAATATGGAATGCAGGACTAGGAGCAGGGTGACAGTAATATGGTCCTCCATTGTGCTATACAGTGGTAGACTGATTATGTACTTGGGAAGGGCAGCCCCCATGGGGGTGGTTAGTCAATTTTGCGGAGAGGAGTGCTTGACTGGATGCCACGAATGAGCCCTAAGGTGGCGGGGGCGCAAGATCTTTGTCATATATTTGCTGGAAGTGTGTGAGCAAAATGGCCCATTGCGGGGAGATAGGGCGTTGACGAATCCATCTCACCTCCTCATGTCGAAGCGCTTCTTCCTCTGCAGCACCACATTTGCGCATTGCTCCCACCAATGCCTCCACTGGGGGTTCCGTGGGTGCGTGCCACTGTAGTGCAATTGCGCATTTGCCTAAAAGTAGGGCCAGGGCTGCGAAGCGTGTGTGCACCTTGTGTTGCTTCCTGCGCTTGAAGATGACCAGTCTTCCCACGTGTATATGTCCTGTAGACCTGTGACCTCTGGTAGTGTAGCATGGATGGTGCGCCTGTAATGTTGTAGGGCTGAGCAGGACATAACATGTGGATAAGCGTTACGTCGAGAGTTTGACATTGGGGCAAGCAAAGTTTCACTCTGGGAAGTGGGGGTGGAGCTGCGCTGGTGTTAGGCTCAATGTAGGATGAAGAACTGTTCTTGAAACACGAGTTTTGGGAGTTTTTCTTTGGGATTTCTAGGGCCTTTTCCCATTCTTTATCATGAAGCACCCTCCAGAACTCAACCTACCACTTTTTGCGAAGTGTGTCTAGCGGTGTGGCCGACACCTCACGTATGGCTTTGTACAGCCAGGTGATGAGGTGATGACCTGGTCTTATGGTCAATATGGCCTGAAGCACCAGGTGTGTCATTTGTTAACCCCCAGACAGATCCCAGAGGCACTGGCAGGAGTGTATGAGTTGCCTGTGGAGGAGGAACTGCCCATGGAGGGAGCCCGCTCTCCTCGGCTAGTTGGGTAAAGGGGAGAAGCTGGTCCTCTGAGAAAAGGGCTTTCACTTCAAGAAACAAGCTCCTGGTCCAGGCACATAATTCCCCGGCCGTGTAATAGCCCAGTCATCAGGGTAAGCTGACCAGGGGCAGCATAGGGGTATAGAGCAGAGTGCCCCGGGAGAAACAATGTACCCTAGCTATATTAGCTTTTGCTATCAACACTTGTATGGGGTACATCGGGATGGACTGGGCCCCCGGAAGGAGCAGACGGCAAATTTACAGCAGCGTTAGGGGACCAGTTTCTGAGCACGCCTCCCCGAGATAGCCCCTGGCCATCCAAATGGACAGCCATTGAAGTTGCGCCACCAGTAACCTGTTAGTTTGAAGTGCCTGACTAGTGCAACCAAATATCTAAAGCACAGCACAAACATTTCATTTTTACCCCCTCCCCCTTATCTTCTAGAATTTCTAATTGAGCTGCATATCTTACTTGTCAGATTCGTAATATAACATGCATTGTAATCAATGTCTGTTTCATCGTTAAACCTGTGACTGAGAGGAGCAGTCTGGAAGACAGGTTTGATTCTGCATTTATAACAGAAATCTGCTTAAAGCGGACTTAGCCCCTGATCTTACATTACTCCTGGTTATCTTTTCAAATCAACCAGCGTACCCATGCAATTATTTACTAAAGTAGATTTTTAGTCTCCTCATGGACTATCAAGTACATTTCCTTTACAGAATATATTCTCAACATTTCTCATACAAAAGTCCAATGAATAAAAATGAATCCAATAACATGGTACTAATTTACAGGCTCTCTGGTCCTGTGAAGAAAGTTATTACTTCACTAATGGAGTCGATCCCTCTAGTCTAGAAACTAACAATTTTATCTTGCTTTTAGATTTTAATCTCCATGTGGACAGGGAATCTGACAAGGAAGCCACAGAGCTGCTATTTATACAGCCTCTGATTTGGCATAAGTTGTGCAAGGACCAACTCACTTGGCAGGCCATATTCTTGCCCATATCTAGTCCTGCCAAGCTTTAGTCAGCACTCCTTTTATTTTAGAACTGACATAGAAGGACCACAAAGAGATTTTTTTGTCAATGAAGGAGAGAGGCCAAAATGAAAACCAATGACGCGCCTTCAGACACCTGCGGCATCACCTGGCAGCATCCAGGGGGGACACCAAGTCCTAGACTGCAACTGACTCCCAGGGGGAGGAGCTACTGGCACCCGCGCGCTCAAAGTGCGCCAACGAACTCCGCGGCGCGGGAGGGCGCCTTCAGACACCTGCGGCATCACCCGCAGCATCCAGGGGGGACACCAAGTCCTAGACTGCAACTGACTCCCAGGGGGAGGAGCTACTGGCACCCGCGTGCTCAAAGCGCGCCAACGAACTCCTTGGCGCGAGACGCGCCTTCAGACACCTGCGGCATCACCCGGCAGCATCCAGGGGGGACACCAAGTCCCAGACTGCAACTGACTCCCAGGGGGAGGAGCTACTGGCACTCGCGCACTCAAAGCGCGCCAACGAACTCCGCGGCGTGGGACGCGCCTTCAGACACCTGCAGCATCACCCGGCAGCATCCAGGGGGGACACCAAGTCCTAGACTGCAACTGACTCCCAGGGGGAGGAGCTACTGGCACCCACGCGCTCAAAGCGCGCCAACGAACTCCGCGGCGCGGGACGCACCTTCAGACACCTGCGGCATCACCCGGCAGCATCCAGGGGGGACACCAAGTCCCAGACTGCAACTGACTCCCAGGGGGAGAAGCTACTGGCACCCGCGCGCTCAAAGCGCGCAAACGAACTCCGAGGCGCGGGACGCGCCTTCAGACACCTGCGGCATCACCCGGCAGCATCCAGGGGGGACACCAAGTCCTAGACTGCAACTGACTCCCAGGGGGAGGAGCTACTGACCTGCGCGCTGAAAGCGCGCCAACGAACTCCGTCCGCGCCCGTCAGAGCCAGACAGAGTCAGGGCAGGGCCACCCCCCTTGGCTGCTCCATTGAACATGACCTGACTAAAGCTCCTCGTCGAACTGGGGTAAGATCAATCCTACTTTACATATTTAGGTGTCGTTGAGGACCCTGTATAAGTCTCTATCCCCCCTGTAAATTATCTACTGTTTCACGGGCTTTCTCTAATATTAACTGCTGAAAAGCTTTTGGACTCCCTCTGGACTAAACTTGAGTTCAAGCTGAGTCTCTGCAAAGGACATTGTAACCTGAATGGACTATTATCTTAAAGCATATACCCTCATCTATGTTACTCCTTGATCAGCCAAGAAAGGTTGAGCTAATTTATTACGTCCATGGTTTTTTTTTTTTTTTTTTTTAATATAGGTTTCGAATATTTGGAAACTTAAGTCCTTTTTACGCCATCGGTTGTTAAATCGGCTCACTGTTGGTGCTCTAGGCTTTCCCGCTTATTATAATCTAATTACTTTCCCAGCAAATTTGAGTGGCTTGCTGGGAAAATATGGGGAAAAGGAAGGCACCTGAGTTAGTCGCTGGAAGGAAAAAAATGGCGAAGATTAGCAAACCAGTGATCTCAGCAGCCGATAATTGTACTTTAGCAGCTATCGACGAGCTGATTGAGGAAGTTGAAACTATTCTAGGAAAAGGGGATGAAACTAGCCTCAAAGGTCCAAAGAAAATGACAAAATTTTTTAACAAACAAGCTAAATCTACCTCTAATAAGCAAAACCCTAAGCAACCTCGCCCCTGCTTAACTGTGCATTGTGCCCAAGACTCTCCTCCGGACACGCAAGGTACTCCTAATCAAACGGTCCTGCTGAGGCAAGCAAAATCGGCCCAAGAAGAACAAGAAGGGAGCAATCCCTTAACATTTGGCACCATCAATATAGACTGCTCCAACAGATATTCAGTACTAGCTACTGTCATTGATGATCCCAGTGACAGTATAGAGGTGCGGACAGAACCTTCAGTACAGGTACTCTCTGGCAAGAAAGAAATTGGGACCCAGACTGATCCTTAGAACATCATAGAGGTACTGAGAGATTTGAGACAGAAGCAGAACCTAATACTAGAGGAGCTTGCTGAAGTTAAGAGAAGACTATCTGACATAACTCTAAGCTCTCCAGTAACCCTGAGAGAAAAAGCTAGCCCCCTAAAAACTCTTGGGCATTCTGGGGAAAAACGGGACCCCCTCATAAGGGCAAATAAGGGTCTATTAAATTCATCTGAGGAGTGGGGTAAGAAGCCATCAAAGACCCCAGTTGCCCAGAATATTGCCCCATTAAGACCACCTTCTCAGCCTTTAAGACCGAATATACGTAGATCATGCTTGGGTAACTTAGCTGAGTTTAGCAGTACCTATAACTCCGATGGCCGTAGCAGAGCGCAGTGGGAGTCCCATAGTGACAGTACAAATAGGTGGAATCCATCACATCCCCATGGGACTGGACATAGTTTGAGATATGGACGGGAGGGGGGAATCAGCCCCAACCACAGAATGTATACCCACCCATACAGAATCAATTGAAAGGCAAGGCCATCTCATACAACGTCTTTCTAACCAACGTCCCAAAACTAAAATCTGGTACCAGAGAAGATGAGGACTCCTTGATAAATAATTCGATCTATTGGATCAGATATAAGCGCCAATGCCTTTCCGTTGTAAGATCAGATATTGTCAGAGCTGAAAGGATTCACCAGAGAGGGGGAGTACTAGACGATATAAAGCTAATGTTCCAGTCAAAGTACATTGCGGATAGTCTAGTTGATATGAACCTCCGCCCATTCAATAACTCTGACTATAACATTGGCATAAGATTAAATACTACTGATCCAACTAGCGATATAAATGTACACCAAGATAATCAGGATGATGGGGAGCTAAGTTCTGTAGATTGACTATTACTGCCAGAGGAGGAACAGAATGTGGATAAGAGATTGCCTATAGAGCATTGTACGAACCCGGTTAGTCCCAGCTGCAACTTCTGCCAACAGTTGGGTTCTTCCATCGAGCATTACGCAGTACAGCCCAAAAATCGGGAAGACAATATTAGCAGAATAGAAGAGGAGCCTAGAAGTCTTGTATTACACGAGACGCAGATTTATAGCACACCCCAGAACCCAACGGTCATTAAAGTAATTTCCTGGAATATAGCAGGCCTTAAGCAAAAAATGAAGGAACCAGATTGGCAAAGCTTTGTGGAGGATTTTGACCTCTGCTTATTCCAGGAAACATGGGCTAGGGAACAATATCACAAGCTAGGATATAGACCCTTTAGTATTGAGGCATTGCAAGCGAAAAAAGGAAGGGCATCAGGTGGCCTGACAGTATGGGTAAAAACTAGCTTAAATGCCACAATAAGAACTCTTTCCACATACTCGCAGGACATCTTAGGCTTGAACCTCAAGTTTGTTAATACCACTGAGATGAATCTTTTTAACATATATATAAGACCGAGGGCTAGTTCTAGAGAATCGCAGCTGCTTGAACACTTCAAGGAGGTGCTAGAGCCCACTGACACAAAAAACATCACTATTATAGGGGGCGATTTTAACTGCTGTTATGAACCCATGGGGGGATTGGAAGTAGTAGAATTTATTTTCCCACTCATGCATCAGAAGAACCCCACCCACTGTCCGAAGCAATGCATCCATTAATAGCTAACAACAGAAGGGCAGTTAGATGGCCTGTTGTTTTAGATTGGGTAGAGCCCCTAATCGGTATTTACAATACCTTTAGCGAACTGGTAGGTTCTTACCTAGTCCAGCATCCTGCAACAACTAAGATCACAGATATCCATCAGAAACTGGTAAAGGAAATTCAAGTATATTTAACGAAACCCCAGTTAAAAAAGAACGTACTAACTCGGGAGGTACACACACCATGTATCTGGTTCAATAGGGATTGTAAAATAGCAAAATCCCGCTTAATTGAGGCCATCAAAAACAAGAATCTGCCTGAGATTAGGAAGGAAAGATCTAATTATAAGAAAATCCAAAAGGCAGCCCAAAGGAAGTGGGAAGATAATACATGGGAAGAACTTATTGTAGCTGCAAAGAAGGGGGATCAAGCCTTGTTTTGGAGGCTAATGACGCAGGGAACAAAGCATGGCCTTACACCCTCTGACCACTTTCTAGATCCCACAACCTGGCAGAACCAGAATTATGCCAAGGTGCGATGGGGCAAAAATGGCGAGCTCACAGAGGAAATTCCAGTTAGAAGGGGAGTGCGCCAGGGCTGTGTCCTGGCCCCAACACTGTTCCTCCTATATGTAAATGACTTAGTAGAACATCTTCAAAATTATGCTCATGACTCCCCAAAATTAGGGGGCAATCACATCTGTGCTCTAACGTTTGCGGACGATACTATCTTGTTGTCCCAGACACCTAACGGCCTGCAGAATCTACTCCACAGTCTTAACAACTACTGTAAAGGGAAAGGCCTAGAGGTGAACCCAGCCAAAACTAAATATAAGACGATAAGGCCTCATAAAAGTTTTAAAAGTAAAATCTATTGGAATGGCACTGAACTGGAACGGGTACCTAATTTTGTATATCTAGGGGTTACCCTTGATTCTAGACTTTCTTGGTCTACCCAGACGGAGAAGTCAAAAGCCATACTAACGCAAAATGCCATCCCTATCGTCAAGAAAATGGCGGCGACTTCCTCTAAGGCTATTACACTAACTCTGGAGGTCTACAAAGCAAGAGCACAAACCGCAGCGTTGTATGGAGCAGAGATGTGGGGCAGTGGAAACCTTAAGACCTTAGGTACCATGGAGAATAAAATATTGAGGATGTTTGTCGCCCTCCCCCAAAATACTCCGTTGATCCCTCTGACATACGACCTAGACATTAAACGTTTGGAGTCTCTTGCAGTTTGGAGATCTCTGATGTTCTGGATAAGAACCTGGACAACTCCAGAGCTAATTGTATATAGAGAGTCACTAGCTGAACTGCAGGCACTTGACACCCATCTCACCTTTCCCTGGCTAAAACACATCCGAGGGTGGCTCACTGATTTGGGACTGAGTCGATATTGGTCGAACCCGGGGCAATTGACTCGCAAATCTAAATCGGAGTTTTAGATTATATATTGGGATTTTATTAGAGATAGGGAGACTAGGAGTGGTACACAAGGCAGGCTCACTGTTCAATTCCTCTAGCATAAGATGTCCCCTAGCTTTGAGCCGTTCCTTGATGAGGTAGAACCGCAACAAGCAAAGAGCCTATATCTGAAATTCAGATATGGAATACTGCAACTAAACACCTTTGTTGCTAAATGGTCTTCTACACTGCTTGAGGATACGGAGGCCCATTGTATTTTATGTCAAATGGGGGTTGCAGAAGATATGCCACATGTTTTGTTCTTCTGCCCAGCATATTATGGCCCCAGAATAAAGTGGATAAAACCTCTGGGCAGGTACTTTAATGTTAGGAGAATGGAGGATATGTTGAGAATTTTAAAAACAGACAATTCCCGCCTAATAGTATTTGGTGTTAGTCGTTTCCTATTGGCCATAAACTTCATCAGGAAAAAGAAAGGGCAAAGACTATAGGCTGCACACGAGTTGGGTCTGAGGAATCCTTACCTTTTAGTAATGACTTGGGTCTGGGCTAGAGAAGTGGCGTCTTGACACTACTTTAAATAACTATCGTAGGCCCGAAGCAATTAGTAAAATTTAATCGAACAAAGTATTGACCGACGGGGCTATAGGGGTGTTGCAGCAATCAAAGTAGAACTGCAACGGAGGTATGAAAGCCCCTTTATTAAGAAACAAGGGGTATAAAAGGGAAACCGCGTTCATTTGTGCAAACTTTGCACTATTTTGATAACGGGAGTTTTACTGAATTCTTATGTCCTTAATTGAAGTGGACAATTTTAAGATTTGACTGACACATTGAATTCATATTTTACTGATTTTTTGTATGAATATTTTATTCCAAGCTGGAAATTTTAAATAATTGCGATTTTGCACAATCGAGGCATTAGATGCTCCCCAAGGAATGGCCACGGGTTGAGAATAACCTCCCTATTCTGTTTTCCTAGTAACTAAAACTACACCCCTCTGAGAAGACCAACTAGCCAGGGAAACATATAACAGCTTTCTCCAAATTAATATTGCCTGTAAGCATAAAAGTGGTATACAGATGAACCGAAATGCATAATGGAAGAGCATAGTTTTAATGAATTGTATATATGTCTATTGTATTTTAATGTGTTTTGTACTTTAATGGTCTTGTAGGCCGAAATAATGTATATTGATGATGATGATGATGAAAACCAATGAGTCGTCAAGTATAACTGTAACCTGAGCGCCATAGACATATTTAGTTTCTAGGAAGATCTATTTAGGTTATCACACTTTAGAAGAAGAGAAAATGTCTGATATCTTATATTTTTTGCAAGCTTAAGACAGTTGTAGGACTTTCTTTAGCCAGGAAAGGTGTCTAACTTAGGAAATTATGTAAACAGACCATAATGTACTGGGTACTGGTGTTGACGAGGAGCAACCCAATCATGAAATTTTAAGTCAGAAGATTTGAGTCAGCATAACGTCATCATCATTGTTATTTTAAGTGGTATGACTATTCAAGAAATATGCACAATTATTATAGAGTTTTTTTGATAGCCAATTTTTATTTATTTCCAACATGTAAACGTGTTAGCAAAACAAAATGGAATGTAGCTGTCATCACCAACATTGCTGTAGTTCTCTCCAATTATTAGAGATTGTAGTTTAAATTCAAATAGTTGACCTGCTATTGATATAGACATTGTACATTTGAGACTAATGAACCTTGTTTGGTCCAGCACAGTATTTTAATATATCGAATCATATAATTTCCACATGTAGTCCAATTGTTTGAAACAATTCACAGACTCCATCAATTTGATCCATAGAAATTCCTTTATTTGTATATATTCTTCTTCTCAATTTGAATAGAAGATTTGTTTCTTTTTTATATAATTCAGTTGTAGCCAATGCGTTTCGATCAAAGACTTCTTCAGGGCTACAACAACATATATAAATACAGCTTCATTAAAACCTTGTACACAAAATTAGATTTTTCAAATATAAAAATGGTCAAACATTAAATAAAAAAGAAAATAAGTGACAGCAGGAAAACATTATAAAGCACATTTACCACCCTTGTGAGCACACTAGATATCTTATATCGACATATCATTACCGTTCTAAAAATGTTTATGTCATTTAATCCACAATAATAATATTATTAATTTGTGATTATAAAATTCACTGTGCATAATAAATCCACCATGTTTTTGTATTCACATTGTGAGGCCAGTTTCCATTCAGTTATTATTGTTACTACATTGTTTATTACTAGCCTAAATGTATAAAGTGACTGAGAATAATAACGAATGCCACATATAGTAATGATATGAAGATAAAATTTATACGAAAAGTAAGGAAGCTCATATCTTTTTGTCTAGTGTTAAATTGAACTTATAAAAAGGATAACACTGTCCTCTTCTTTGTGATTGGCAATTACACCAAAAAAAAGCAACTCTGCGATTTCCTATGTTGTGTATGATCAAGACATCGGTTGGCAGATACCTCAGAGATTGAGGTATGATTGATGCATATCTGTTTAACTCACCTTGCTTGATGATATAGCAGATAATACAGTGTACTCATCAAATTTTGGTAAATTGTGTTTTCTAACTTATCTTAGGTCAGAGATAACTTACCTTAGATAAGGGACATCCAACAAAACCGGAGTATATTGGTTGAATCAGAAGAGCGCATTTATGAAGGCACGATAGCTGACATTGTACAACAATTTCAGTGTACATTATGTGGTAATAATATATATGAAATCGTTAGGCCTCTGGATCTATAAGTAAGAAAAATCATGTATGGCTAGAAATGAACAACGTAGTAACAATATTAACTGAATGGTAATTGGCCTCAAAATATGAACACAAAAACACAGTGGATTTATTATGTACAGTGAATTTTATAATCACAAATTATTAATGTTTTAATTTTGGA
Source organism: Calotriton arnoldi (assembly GCA_963921515.1). NCBI lineage: Eukaryota > Metazoa > Chordata > Amphibia > Caudata > Salamandridae > Calotriton > Calotriton arnoldi. The sequence continues at coordinate 336,141 of CAWUFW010000256.1, read as the reverse complement.
TTAAATGACATAAAAGAATTTAGAAAGGTAATGATATGTTGATATAAGATATGCAGTGTGCTCACATGGGTGGTTAATGTGCTTTATAATGCTTTTTCTGCTGTCACCTCTTTCTTTTCTTTCTAATGTTTGACAATTTTTATATTTGAAAAATGTTGTTTTGCATACAAGGTTTTAATGAAGCTGTATTTATGTATGCTGTAGTCTTCAGATGAAATGCATTGGCTACAATAGAATTTTATCTAAAAAAGAAAAAAAATCTTCTATCTAAATTGAGAAAAAATGTATGGAGTCTGAGCATTGTTTCAAACAATTGGACTATATGTGGAAATTATATGATTTAATATATTAAAATCCTGTGCTGGACCAACAGAGGTTCTATATCTTGCATAAGGAAAGTCTAGGGCTTTTCATAAAAACAGGGGAGCAAAAGGAGCTGGCTCCCCTGGTCCGTGCACTACTGTTGTTTATTTCAACTTGGTACCCACAGAGTGATAGGTGTGATAGCGAATTGTCTCAGCCTCTTTTTGTAAATTGTCTACATTTGAGATTAGTTATGCCATAATAATAGGTAATTCAGTCACTTAAATATCCACTTCTACTTTGTAAAGATACTTGAAAATTAAAGTAAAGTACGGATAAAATATGCGTCTGTGGAGAGAAGCACACTGGGAGACTGCGGGGAAGAGTAGTAAATAGTGAAGGGAGGGGAGATTCATGGAGGAGAGAAGTGGAAACTCAGATTGAGAGAAAATAAGACTGGAAAATGAAAGAAGACACTGGGAGAGGGAACATCTTGTATGTCAGCTTATCTTTCCAGACTGTTGTAAATTTAGATATTTCCTTAGTAAATTAGTCTGATATTCAGATTAAAATAAGTCTGTGGTTTTTTTCCAAACCAAACAGCATGACGGAAAGTTAAATGACTTACCCCGATGTTTATCTGGCCTGTCAGGTCACCCTAAAATGCAATGACATTGTGACTGTATTGAAAATAAGAATTTGGACACATCATTTTTCTAGATGATCACATTTTATTGTTGTTTTGATGCAAAGTGTATTTACACAAGCTTGTCTTGCAGATTCATACGAGTTATTGATTAGGTGAAAAACACCTACTTTGATATTATTGAGTTGTACATTGTATACAGCTGCTAAAATGGTAAATTATGTATCTGTGCAGCATGCATGCTATCCAATATCTTTCTATGAAATTATCAATGTACCTAAAGGAGAGTATTCTTAGGCTTACCAGAAGCTCTCCAACTCTTAGCAAAACATCGCCCTGGCGAGAAAATAACATAGTTGCATGATAGTCAGAAATGCAAAATGTCATGATGAGAACATTCATACAGCAGGCATATTCTGATGAATATGTGCAAAATGAATAATTGCAGAAAACCTCCCTATACATCGCCGAGCAATTCATCACTGAGGTAAGGACAACCATAGCATATGTACAGAATATCCACTTTCCACATGTAATGCAATTTCCAAGACATGAGTTTTGAGCTTCTTGCTTTGAATTGGTGAAATAATTATAAAGACATCAGTACTGAAAAGAAACTTCTAATATAATTGGGACAAGGAAGATGCTGGAGACTATTAACTTAATTGGAAAGTATTTGATTAAAACAGTTTTGTTATGATTGTTACATTGTGGATGAACTTACAGCAGTGTTCTGCAGAATATCTTTGAGAAGCTTGGAATATGTTAGATTAACGTCCATTATACACTTGTATCTTAGCAAGATTGGCAGTGGAGTGTCTTGGAGAAGCTCCTGTTCAAATACCTGTTTCATTTGGTTGCTTTATTATCACTTTAGCATTCCAAGATGTCCAAAGTTCTTGGAGGCAGTGCGTTGGAACGGTAAAGAATAATAAAATAATCCAAAACATTGCAAGACAGCAGCAACTGTGTGCCTAGCATCAGCTCTCGAGGGCACGCATCTTGGAATAGTTCTTATTATATTATATTATATGGAAAGAAAACAGTCAAAGATTTCTGACTTTGTATGCACACTCACTCACATACACAGGAGGCGAACTTGGGGTGCTTTTTAGCATAATGTATACCTAAGCCTTTCAAAGATGGCCTCTGTGCATCTGCATCTGCATAGATGCACAGTTATCTGTACAGACTGGCAGCCGTTTTGGATCATTTACTTAAAAAAAAAAAGTAGAAAAATCATTTTATGTTGTTACCCCTTCAGCTACATGAGATGCTATATGCTGCCGGATGCAGAGAGGGCCTATTAACAATGTCTGAGAAGCTGCCAGCCCTCAAAGAAGTAAATACATTTTTTTTTAAAGAGGAAAAGGTTATGAAAAGGAAAGCACACATGGCCCCATTGGCACTGGCACTGAAAGTGACTCCTTGCATGGCAAATATGCACATTGTTCAGAAACAAGTTGCTATCACTAATATAAAGAGAAGCCAAACATTCAAGTGGGACGACCCATTTCCCCATGCTGTTGACTGTGGTAGACAGACGCAAAGTATGAATGACAATTTATCAGACCAGTGAATAAAGACCACTAACTGAAAGATCGTATATATGTATGTATATAATTTTTAGGGAAAATACAATAGTCTGACGATCCATCTAAATTTACTTTGAAGGCCATACCTAGCAAGAAACAAGATGGTGTAGTTGGTTCCATAAAGCATTCCATGATAGCATTCCAATGTGACCCCAGCATGTGCAATAGAGGTCTGGGTTTTAAGCACATTTGGCAGAAACGTTCAAAACCTAGTGAGCTATTAATTGCCTAGGAGCGTGGGCAGAACTACTCATCTAACATTTTCACATTCACTCTTCCAAGTAACCCCCTTTTGGGAACATATCATTAGCTTGACAACAAAGACAATCTGCAGTCTTGAGGACAATTCATTTGTCTGATGCATCAGATCTCTCCCCTAGACCCTAACACATTGCTTTTGTATTAGCTATAAGGTGTGAGCCTTATACACATGATATTTTGATATGATTATTTCCTGCAGGGGCTGAAATTTACTTTAACATTAATATTACACATAAGGTGAAACTACTATGTATTGATCTTAGTTAGGAGACAAATAAAGCCCCATTAGAAGAGGGCACACATCACAAGCCCCTTTGTTTTTCTTTTGTCCAGATCATTGAAATGAGACTTGATGCTATGATAAAATCATACATTTCTTATTAACATATAACCATAGTTAAATACTGGCTTCTTCACTGTAGGGATAAAATAGGACACAGTCAATTCCATTCTCCACTTGAAGTAAAAAGCAAGACAAACAAATAGATGAGCAGTTTGTTTGTAATGTATTTTAAGGTGGCACCTTAAAATACATTACACCTAATGTTTTAATAACCTACACAAATGTTATTTTACAGTTCTTTGCTTCCACAAATATACATATTTGTTTCATTGTCTTGTAGTGCTTCACATCACTATACAACATTCCTTTATAGCCAGACTTATTGGCATTGCCATTGCTTGTTCTTCTCTTTTCTTTGGTCGACTTGGGTCTCTATGTAGCCTGGTGGTGGCTTCACTGTTAGCATCCAGAAATTATAAAATAAACAAGCATTGTAAAAGGCAATAGGTTTGGTGCTGGCATTCAACCTTGCCTTTGCTAATGTTTGTGAATGACTTTTATAATACTGTAGAATTTGAATGCATTTTGTGTATGTGATTTTCGTGTTATTGAACATTGTGCAAGAACAGAATTCCGTCACTCACAGAGAGCTAAGCCAATGGCAGAAGTGAGATGAGTTTGTGCCCTATGCTGTATGCTGTGCTGGGGGTACAAAAATGTAAATGACACACTGACAGACCAATGGATAAAGAGAGCAGGCTGAAACACTCTGTAAGTAAGTATTTCATATATGTAATTTTAATAAAATCAAAGGTACTGGCTAGCATTAAAAATGTATGAGGCACAGTATTGCCCATTGAATTGCCTTCATTGGAGTTGGCAGCAATTTCTGCCATGACATAGCACATCGCCCACTGATGCTCGTACAATGAGCCCTCTGGGAATATATTGCTGCCTCAGTGGGACCTTTTATAAAGGGCAGAAAAACAGTAGACTATGGCTATGCAAGACTTATGACCTATAATAGCAAATGAGCCCCACCCCTAGCTTGTCTGTTAGCAATAACTTTGCCTCTCTGTTCCTCCACCTGTGGAACCAAAAAAGTGCAGCAAAGCAACTGCATATTTTGTGTATGAGGCCATAATGTAGAAAGATAAAACATGGTGAAGAGTACAAGTAAAAGGGAACCCCACTGTGTCAACCTTTGAGGCACATCTGTAATCTTCCAATAAATTTGAGGAGCTGAAGTAGCACGTTAGGAACTCTGGGCCAACTGAGGAGCCATTGCTAGTATTGACCAAATGCAGCAAGCATAGTGTAGTGGCTGCAGCCTCCTTGATCTCGGGCCCTCTTCCCTAAGTCCCAAGTAGAGCCACTGTGTGAAATTGCATTGTAGGTTGAGTGGGGTGTTAATCCTGCTCAAGCAACAGGCACAATCCCTGCCAGAATGAACCACTAAAGTCACTAAATTAACCTCTGCTTAAACCTCTGGTAGTTTGGCCCAAAGCAGTCAGTATATCTTAGCGGCAATGTGTAATTATGTATGCAGCACACAACCAGCAATAAAGTGAAAGCACAACACAAGAAAGATTCCACATTAATTTAGAAAAATAGAGTACATGTTAATAAATTAATTGACACCAAAAGGACAACAATCCAATCAGTAGAACCAGAGTTATGAATTTTTAAAGGTTATGGTAAAAACGAGTGCCTAAAAGATCAAAGCGCCAACCACGGGCCTCTAGTCATGTGAGACCAGGCCGAAGTCGAGAAATGTGGGTAACGAGAATGGAGCTTGAGTTTGATACAAAGAGTGGATTGGTGCTTGGTTGGCGCTTACCTTTGGACTTAGAAGAAGTTTCAGCAAAAAGTCTCTGAGATTGTAGAAGTTCAGAGGGACAAGGCTGCAGGCGGTTTCTGAGGAGGAGGCATCATTGTCGAGAGCCAATGGATGAAGTCGTAGTTAAGATTTCCATGTTCGGACTTAGTCTCATTTTTGGAAATCCAAAATCTCCAGCGGTTAAGGCTTTAGGCTATAGTTGAGGAGGGCTCCACAAGGCCTGATACCCCTTATGGAAAGGACCTCTGACCAGAATTTGCTGCTGCGGTGAAGAAAGTAGCGGGATTGATGAGCAGGTTGGTCCTGGTCTACAGTTCTCAGAGCATCTTTAGCCGAACATTCTCCAAGTCCCAAGTTTTGGATTTTGGCTAAATAAGCAAATTTATCATCACCACCAAGGGTTCAGGACTAGAGAGGCATGACTTGGAGGGTTAGGAGTCACCCAAGCTGGGTCCAGATCTGGGTTCAATATTGTTAGAGCCTTTACTGTCCCTGAGACTCTGATCAGGAGGCCAGTCAATTATAAGCCTGGGCGGAGCTCGTAGAGATACACTTAGTGGAATTCGGTGAAGTTAACAAAAAACTCAGCCGAATTCCGCGGAGTACAGCAAACAGGTAGAGTAGTACTGTATGTGCTCACACTACATGCCATCACACCCCACCTGCTCCATGCTTGGCATTTGACAAGTGCCACCCCTACCACCAAGAACTGCTGTCCATAATAAGACAACTCCCCTTCCCCGCTCTCTCACAGCAGCAACATTCATGATTGATGATCAGACTCTCCGGGTATGGCCAGCACGTCTTCTGCCGTCTCCCCTGTGGTGCAGTCGCTCCTCAGAGCCGGCTCCGAGTCCCTGACTTCGAGCTCACTCCCGGCAACTAGTTCATCTTCTTTGAAGGTAGGAGGAGGGACTACCAGTTCAGAATGAACATCCCCCATGCTATGGTATGGACATAGAAGGCGGACAGGCACAGCCATTTGAACACAACCTGCCCACTGTGACAAAAATAATGGTCATCTTGAACGGTGTCACTCAATTCACAGATGTCATAGGAAAACATTTTAGGGCATTGACTAAAACACGCAACCATCTTACTTAAATACTCTAACTGTATCCTCTTTTTAAAGACATATGAGTTAGAGCTGTCACTGTGATGGTAGCTTATTTTTGAGTTGGTCGGTATATGTGTTTATTAGACAAACATAAACGCTGTTTGACCTGCTCTGAAATTGCGAAGCAACTTTGATTTCTCCTACACAAATATTATTTACCGTCTCAGAGCTGCAACAAATGGTTCTGGCTTCCTTTTGCATGTATGATTGTCGACCCGTGACTCCTAGAATCAAAGGGGCAAAGGCATATTCGACTGGTAGCCGTTACGATTGGCTCTTTTTTCTGGCAGCAAATAGGAGAACTTCTCTTTAGCTATGCACTAATTGCAAGCTTGCAGTCTGAGGATCAAGAAAGAAACACACAATAAAAGAAGAGGAGCCAACAAAAGTAAGAGGAAGCACAAAATGAAAGCAAAATCATCAGTATGTTCAGATATGACTGATAGAGAGAGAAAGTGTACGCAGCGCAACTAGTGCTGCTGAAAACTCACAGTAGAAGTGGTGCACCAAAGCTGTCTGGCAGCTCTGACAGCGTGACTCATACATGTAGAACGTAGACACAGTCTATGTTTTTGGAAATGCAGGCTTTTTGAAAGAATGTTTGGTGAAACATTGCGAACACCGGAGAGCAAGTAATGTAATTCGGCTTCACACTTGTAGAATTGCTACAACTTGACATGGCAGCACAGCAGAGTTTCCTCCAGTCCCAGTCTTATTCCACATGCAGAGTTACTATGCACACGGCTGGGTGATGCTGATAAACTCCGCTCCGCAGGTGAAGTTTTTGGCGAACTCCGCATTTCAAGTGGAGTGCGGAGTGCCAAACACTCCATGAACTCCACCGGCGGAGCGGAGTTCACTTCCCACCCTTAGTCAATTATCCATTAGATTCACTCAGATAGTCCTGGGTTCCAGCGGTGGAACAGGTCTTTAGCAGCGGGGCATGCCTTTGAGTGTGCAAGATAGGCTTCAGGCAGCAGAGCAGTCCTTTCAGGTACAGCAAAGCAGTCTTCTGAAGTACACAGCAGGCCACAGCAGCAGGCGATCCTCTGAGAGTGCTTCCGAAAGTCCATAAAGGGAACTGAAGAGTGGATCTGAGGGTCCTATTTTTATACCTGGTGCCTTTCTTGAAGTAAGAGAAGTTTCTAGAGAATTCCCTTTGAAGGACCTGGAGTTTCCTTCGTCACATGCCCTGGCTTCAAGCTTGCTGCATAAACAATGCAGTGTTGACAAGTCCTTTGTGTGAAGGCAGGGACAAGCCTTTTGATTTTCAAGCTCCCCTGCCATCCTGCTAATGATGGCCCATCCAGGCACACCTAATCTCTCTTTTGTGTGGGTGCCTGGGAGTAATAAACAAAGGTCAACTGCCAGTTACAACCAGTCATGTGACCCAAGAACAGGCTGCAGGTACCAAGTAGCAAGGGCAGGAAAATCCAAACTTTCTAAAAGAGGCATTTTCAAAGTTGTAACTTAAAGTCCTACTTTACCATTAGAGAAGAATTTTTAATAACAATTGCTCAGACACCAAACATGAAATCTTTACCTACTTCCAATAAAAAGTTAGTACTTATTAAATGTAATAAGGCAACCCAATGTTATCCTGTGGGTGAGGTAGGCCTCACAGTAGTGAAAAACGAATTTGTGAGTTTTTCACTACTAGGACATGTAAAACTTACAAGTACATGGCCAACCTTTTAATTAAGCACCCTGCCCTATGGGCAAACTGGGGCCTACCTTAGGAGTGACATATATAGTAAAAGGGAAGTTTAAAGCTTGGCAAGGGAGTTATTTTGCCAAGTCAAATTGGCAGTTTGAAACTGCATTCAGACTGCAATGGGAGACCTGAGACAAGCTGTAAGGGGCTATTTAATTGGGTGGCACAATAAGTGCTGCAAGCCCACTAGTGATACCAAAGGGGATGATGGACGGAGCGTTAGAGCAAATCAAACACTCACCCCCAGTCAACTGATCTGGGTTTAATCCCTCATCATTCTTTAGCTCACTCTACCACCCCAGTTCAGACATGGCCATATGCAAATCAGTCTGACCCTGTGCCTCATGGGAACAGTCCAGCCCGAACTGCCAAGCCATGTCTTCCCTGGACCGGAAACAAGCATCCTGGGACCGGTTTCGGGTTCAAAACCCTCATCAGCCAGGCTATCTTGAATCCAGTGGCAAAGTGAGCAAGGGACCCACGTCTGGGCATACCCTGCCAACTTAGGGCGAACAAAGCGATACCAAAGGGCATGATGGACGGAGCGTTAGAGCAAATCAAACACTCACCCCCAGTCAACTGATCTGGGTTTAATCCATCATCATTCTTTAGCTCACTCCACCACCCCAGTTCAGACATGGCCATATGCAAATCAGTCTGACCCTGTGCCTCATGGGAACAGTCCAGCCTGAACTGCCAAGCCATGTCTTCCCTGGACCGGAAACAAGCATCCTGGGACCGGTTTCGGGTTCAAAACCCTCATCAGCCAAGCTATCTTGAATCCAGTGGCAAAGTGAGCAAGTCGGGGCCCGACTTTACTTTGTGACTGGAGGATTGTTCTCATACAACGAAGAGAAGAGAAATCTTCAAAGACACAGTGCGCGAAGTCGCAACACGCTGTTTTAAAATGATAATGGCAACGAGTGCACATACTTACAATTAGCGTGGTATTTTACCCGCTTCACAGCCAATTTTTTCATTGAACCAACTTGAATGCCCAGTACAATTTGATAAACTATCCTTCGAGTCGCCTTGTGCAGATTCAATCGTCCTGAAAGATGAGAAATCTGAGACATCTGATACCTGATTTAAACACTACATGTGCAGTAATTTCTAGTTTCAGGTTACACCGTGCTTTTAGCCCTGATGAAAATCCCGTGATTAATCCTAGGGATTGGAAACACGTTGGCAATTTCCATCTTGTGCCACAAAGGGCATTTTGAAAAACTTGTATCTCTGGAGAGGGCTTACACTGTTAAATGTGCCCCACAGACCAACACTTTCCCTTGTGGCTGAAGTTCCTTACATTCTGCCCAGTGATATGGTTTTCAGGAACTGCCAAGTATAAATCCTTTATACTAGTACATAGCTGGTGTAATTTTTGGGAATTTTGTACAATTCATGTTTGTATTGTATTTTTATATTATTTTTGTAAAAACAGTTTTATGTATCTTATATGTTGTGTATTTGAAATGTATTCAACTCAGACATGAATCAAATGTCTATCTAAAATGTACATAAAATGTATGTCAAATATATGTGAGTTGTGCTCAGAAAGCATATGAACTAAATAGTCGTTGCTTTTACCCGCTTAAATAAATAGCGGTTTATAAATCGACAGTCAGGTTCCCTGTCCTTTGTTACAATTTAAAATGTGTTGGGCAGAAAGTTAAATATAAATTTCAAGCAAACTTGAATCAAACATTGGGGTTGGTGGCGGGATACAAAGCTAATTTCTCCCTCGAAAGAACATCTGAGAAAAGAAAGCTGGCAATAAGTTTTTCTTTAAAGAAAAATGAAAATGTGCTCACAAAGGCTCAGCACTCTCCTTGTAGTCATGTAGAGACATCACTCACCCTTCGCTCACACAGACACACCGCCATGCTTACCCTGCACTCTCAGATGCACACTTTTTATTCACGTTACACTTACACAAGCACACCACTCAGCCTGCGCTGACAAGGACACACCACTCATCCAGGGAATTCACACCACTCACTCAGCACTCATTTTTTTTTAAACATATTTTATTGGTTTCGTAGTTATAAACAACTCAAGTTTACAGTTCACCAATATGCACAGTATATATGTATATCAATTACATTTCAAACATTCAACACCACCCCCTCCCTGATAGTAACTACTATCCAAGTCTCCCACCCTTCCCAACAGACTCAATCTTACATTATATCCTAACCGCATTGCCTTCCAAGATACAGTACATTGCCTGTATTATACATTTTGGTGTGCATTATTTATAAACATGATCTACTAGGGGCATTCCAAGGATCATTATTCATTGGGGTCTGGATACCAATGGCAGGTCAATCATAGTTAAAGTTTAGTGCAAAGACTGTTCAACAGAAATAAATTGTTCCAACAACATGTCCCATTCCAATGAGATTTGGTGTTTCCGAAGCCCTCTATTTTCTTCCCTTCTTATCTCCATACTATCGGCTCTACCCCATCGTACTACCTCACCATGCCAAGATAATGCTGTCGGGGGTTGTACAGACTTCCAGCGCATTGTTATTGCCTTTTTCGCTAATATTAATAATAGATTGGCAAACCGGGCCTGAGTTCCTTGCGATTTCCGTAGTTTACTTACGCCTAGTATGCAGTATTCCACAGTGTCGTACCCAACCCCGGGTGCTAACTCATTAATGATTTTGTACACTGTTTCCCAGAATGATGACAGTTTTGGGCATGCCCAGAGCATATGTAGTAGTCTGGCCCGTTGCATGTGGCATCTGGGGCAGTCTGGAAACATTTTACTTAACCTGTGTGGCGTCAGGTATGCCCTATGCACTATCATGTATTGAATTAGCTTGAATTTAGGGTTCCTTGAGATTTTCTTGGGACATTCCAGTGTTTTCTCCCATTTCCTATCCGATATATTATGTCCGATATCTTCAGACCATTTCGTTTTTAGTTCCTGTAATGAAACCGAGGCTTGTGTCCTAATACTGCTGTATAACCATTTTACTATTTATTATTTTATTTATTATTTTATTTTTGTGTTTTATAGAGCGCGAACTTGACCCGTTAGGGTATCAGAGCGCTTTACAGAGTCATAGAGTTGTACAAGAGGCATGGAGTCACATGAGTATACCATAAATTGGGAGGGGGCGGGGTGCTGAGTACAAGAGGGATGGAGGGATACAATGTACAGTTTACATTACAGTTGCTGAAGACAGGCCCCAGGTTTCTTGGTGGGGTGAGAGGTCATCGGAGGGAGGCAACAGCCATGAAATGGTCAGGGTCCCTGTGGCGGTTGAGGGTAAGGGTTTAGACGAGGAATTTACCCATGAGGAAGGATTTGGCCTCCTTTTGAAACGTGCAAGAGAGGGGATTCTTCTGATGGCGGGTGGGAAGGAGTTCCATATTCTTGGCGCAGCCCCAGCGAACGCCTGGTTATACGTTTTTTTTTCCCGAAAGCGTGCAGGCTGGAGTAGGAGGTCTCTGGCGGACCGTGAGTTTCTGATTCCTCCGGATACCACAAGTTTCTGTGCAAGATATGCAGGGGAGTTTGAGTATAAGGCCTTGTGTGTGATGCATGCCAGCTTAAGCTGTATTCTGGCCTCGAAAGGAAGCCAGTTCAGCGCTTTCAGGTGTGGAGAGATGTGGTCAAATTTCCTTGTGCCGGTAAGAAGTCTGGCGGCCGCATTGAGGCAGGCTTTTAGAGGTGCTAGGGAGATCTTGGGTAAACCAGAGAGGGTGGAACAGCCATATTCCAGTCTAGAAATGACTAGTGCTTGGACTGCCAGTTTTAGGTCGGGAGCGTCAAGGAAGGGTTTCAGTTTCCATAGGTAGCTCAGGTGAAATCTGGCTGATTTGGCCATGGAGTTGATGTGGTCGCGCATGTTCAAGTTGCAATCCAAGGTTATTCCCAGTGATTTGGCCGAATCCACAATGGTTGGTGGACAATTTAAGGCTGTGATGGCCTTAATCCATATCTGAATCTCAGGGTCGTTTTTTGGCGGTGAAATTAGAAGAAATTCTGTTTTCTTTGCGTTGAGTTTGAGTTGATTGGAGGAGAGCCATTGGACGGTCAGCTTCAGGGCCTCGTTCAGGGAGAGAATCTCCTCGAGAGATGAGATTTTGATGTAGATCTGAGTGTCGTCAGCGTACATATGGTAGGAGATATTTGCGGTGCTTAGGACTTCGGCAAGCGGTTCCAAATAAAGGTTGAAGAGGGTGGGGGACAGCGTTGATCCTTGAGGGACTCCAACTGTGACCGAAGAGGGAGCGGACAGGTTGCCGTTAATTAGGAATCTCTGAGATCGGTTTTGGAGAAAGGATCTAAACCATTCTAGGACAGAGCCATCTAATCCCATCCTGAGTTTGAGGCGTTCGAGAAGCTTCCCATGGTTGACGGTGTCGAAGGCCGAGGATAGATCTAGGAGGATTAGGAGACAAGTTTTGCCTTGGTCAAGGGATTGGAGGGCATCATCGACGATGTGGAGCATGGTGGTTTCAGTGCTGTGTCCCGGTCTGAATCCAGATTGGAAGTCATCGAGTAGGTGGAAGTTGTCGATGTGATGACTTAGTTGCAGTTGCACACACTTCTCCAGCACTTTAGCTAAGAGAGGGATGTTGGAAATAGGTCTGAAGTTGTCAGGGGAGGCTGGATCCAGCGACGGCTTTTTCAGAATGGGGAGGACTTGGCCCACTTTCAGAGAGTCAGGAATTGATCCCTGCCGGAGAGAGGCGTTAATTATTGCGGTCCGGCTAGGAATAATGGATTGGGCGGCGGCAGCTAGGCAGTTAGAGGGGAGCGGGTCGTTGAAATGGTTGTTCGGGTTTAAGGTAGATAGGATTTTGGAGACGGAGTCTTCGTCGTAGAGTGTGAAATCGGTCCAGTGTGCTTGATTCTTAGGTGAAGCCTGTTGGGGCGGCGTGGGTGGAGGGGGCAGGTCAGGGGGGGTATAGAGTGTGATGCGGAACTAAGTTCGTTACCTAGGGCTTTGATTTTGTCCGCGAAAAACGAAGAGAATTCCTCGGATGATATTAGAGATTTGGGGTTTTCTTTCAATGTTTTGGCCAGTTTGTTGGATTGGTGTTTGACCAGTTCGAAGAGTTTGCGGGGTCTGATCTGGGCGTTCCCCAGTTCCGATATGAAGAATTCTTTTTTTGAGTTGAGGATGTTCCTGTTGTATGTATTTCTGGGCTGGCGGAGAAGTTTTAGGTGTGCGGCCGAGGGGTGCTGTCTCCAGATTCTTTCGGATTGCCGGAGGGATCTCCTCTCATTGTTGAGGGATCCAGTGAACCAGGGGTTTCTATCTTTGATTTGAGTTCTTTTTAGTTTTAGTGGGGCTAGGTCATCCAGAATGTTCGACATAGTTGCAGAATAGTGATCGTTGAGGTCACTGACCGTTGTGATATGCGAGGGGGGGCGAGGTCAGATTTGCACCGAGCCTCGAGTTCTTTGTGGTCCAGGTTCTTGGTGTCTCTGACCCAGCGTTTAGGAAACACCGGCTGTGGTGCCCTTGTCTTGTGGGTGCCAGGTAGTAGGAAGGCAATGGCGTGGTGGTCAGACCAGTCACAGGGGTCTATAGAGATAAGCTTGACGGTTGCTTCCTTAGAGATGATCCAGTCAAGAGTGGCCCCTTTCGAGTGAGTTGGGAGAGAACAAGATTGGGTCATGGCTTGATCAGCCAGGAGGTCTTTAATGGCGTTGACATGAGGATCCTTAGGATCGTTCCAGTGCAGGTTGAAATCGCCAAGGAAAATGTCTTTTGCGTTGGAGGAACTCTTTGCTGTGAGAATTTCCATGAGGTGGTCAGTGAAGGAGTCATTCATGCCTGGGGGTGGTAAAAGATGTGCAGGTTGCACAGTTGGGTGGAGTTACTGCGAATAGAGAGGGCGAGGTATTCGCAGGAGTCGGTGGTATCCGCCAGAAGTTCCGTGACAAGAAGATTAGAGCGATAGATGCAGGCGATGCCGCCTCCTTTCTTGCTATGTTGTCTGTCCAGCCTAGCAATGTTATAGTTGGGAGGGACTAAGAGGTCTAGGCATGGGGATGATGAATCGTTTAGCCATGATTCTGTTAGAATTGCCAAGTCGAAATTTTTGTTCAGGATGAGAGCAGCTACATCGGCGGCATGCTTTACTGCCGATCGGCAGTTAATTAAGAGACCAGTCAGGGAGGGGTCAGAGGGAGTGTCGGGAGTCGGATCGGACAGGTGTACAGGCGCTAGATTGCTTCTAATCACACTTCTGTTTTGGAGGGTAGCTGATCTGCAGGGGTTGATAGCGACTGTGCAGATGGGATGTTCGGCACTCACGTCTGATAGGCAAGGGGTAGCTGGGGCTGTGTTGTAGTCCTGGAGAATGGCGAGGATTTCCTTTTTAGTGAGGTCTAGCGGATTTGGGGTGGCGAGGGAAGGGTTGTAGGAGAGGACGAGAGCTAGGGTTTCCTCCTCCGATAGGTGGCAGGGATGCTTACGAGGGCGGAGGTGCCTTAAGGATGTAGGTAGTGGGTGTTTGGGGAGCTCTGTGATAGGAGGGGAGGTGGAGTTCAGCAGGGGCTTGAGGCTAGCGAAGGAGAGTTCGGCGAGGTGGAGGAGGTTCGTTAGATCCAGAATGGAGAAATGGATGCTCTGAATTATTTTGGCGGCTCTGGAGTGCAGAGTATCGATATCCATATAAGGGGTGGGCGCAGTAGAGGTGCTAGGAGGGTTAGGAAGGACTGTGTTAGGAATAATAGGAGGGGTGGTTTGTGGGCTAGCAGGGCCAGCTTGACCTGCATCATAGGTCATTGGAGGCGTACAGGTCTCAGAGTCAGGGTGGGGAGCAAGAAGGGAGGAGACCATGGGTCTCGGGTCGATTGCGTTAGCAAGGCCGGTATATGAGCTAGGGGGGTTAGGATGAGCTGGGTTAGAAGCCTTAGAGACGGTATGGGGAGATAGTGGGGAGGAGACCAATGGTCTCGGGGCGGTAGTGTTAGCAGGGCCGGGAGACGAGCTAGAGGGGTTGGGAGGCCCTGAGTTGGAAACCCTTAGAGAGGTGGCTTGTGGGAGGTTAGTCCTGCTAGGCAGGCAGGTCGGAGGATCGTCAAGGCGGGTGTTGGTCGCCCTGCTAGTGTCGTGCACATGGTTTCTGAGGAGGGTAAAAAGGTCCGCAAATTTATTGAGGTTTGTGGGTGAGGCTTGGATCAATACAATGCCGCTTTTGTAGAGGGTGATGGTGAGGTCAGCTCGCAGGGTTGCGGAGGGCGCTATTGTGAGCTTAGTGCCGTACGGAATATTCCTGGTTGTGCGTACATTGAGGAGGTGCGCAAAGGAATTGCGCCAAGAGGGAGTTCTTCTGGAGTAGAAAACGAGGTCGTTGATGACTGTGCCGTTGTCCGCACTGAAACGCAGGTCAGAGATCAGTGTCTCAGGGTGATTTTTCAGGGTGAGGTGCTTGAATGTTTTTGTAGCAGTTTTGGAGAGGTTAGGGGGGTAAACCAGGGTGTATGAGTTTACCCCAGTAGCGGTCAGGCTGGGACCTACCATGTTGACTAGGGTTGGGCACTGTAGGAGAGACGTGGGTCAGTAGGCAGCAGATTTCCTTATGTCCATGATTGTTAGGATAGTAACCTTATAGGAAATAAGAAGTTGGCCAGGTCGTAAGTAGGAAGAAATTCCTAGAGCTTTCCAAAGTTCAACAAATATTTTTTTTTTTTTCATTGCCTGCTATGGCAGGTCAGTGCCACTTCAAGATGGCCGCCACCTGAACGAGCATGGCCCAGGAAGCAGCTGTGGGCCCTTGTTTGTGTTGATGGTGCAGTCCTCTTTCTGTTGCCATTGTCTGATCAAGCCTGGCTGGGGTGCAGCTGTGGGCCCTTGTTTGTTTTTATAGGTCAGTCCTCTTTCTATAGCCATTGCCAGGTGCTGCCATTTTCGTGGGTAAAAGGCCCAAGGCAGTATGGAGGGGCAGCTTTGTGCACAAAATGGCTGGGGGCAATAAAACTGTTGTGCCATAGACCGACAACTGCAAGGTACAGCTAAAATTTCGATACCAGACCCACTTCTGTAGTCTGGATATCGCTATGTTCCTGCTGGTGCACACTGCTCACTCGGTGCAAGTCTAATTGAGGGAGGCTTCTCGTCTGTTGATGCTCCTTAGGAGTATATCTTCAGGGCAGGCTCACCGCTTCGCAGTTTTTTGGCATCCCTGCTGCCCCGAGCGCGATCCTTATGAGAACACTGCATTGGGGGTGAGGCGGCAAACAGCTCCCCAGGGCTTCGGCTTGTGCTGGGTGAGCCCGTCACTGGAAGGGAAACTTCCTGAAAGTTCAGCGCAGGTCACAGGTTTCGGGGGCTCAAGGTGTAGGATACAGCAGCTCTTTGGCATCCCTGCTGCCCCGAGCGCGATTGGTATGGAGGCACTGCATCGGGGGGGGGGACACAGCAAAACAGCTCCCCAGGGCCTCGGCTTGCGGTGGGTGTGCCCGTCACCAGAAGGGAAAATTCGCCTGAGGGCTAGCGCAACTTCGCCAGTTCCGGCAGGTCTCAGGGGCCCAAGACGATGAGTGGCCTGCGGCGGGGGGGGGGGTCGGGGGACCGGACTCACCGAAGTCTCAGGTCTGGGCAAAACATCATCGGTCAGTCCCCCAGCAGCCCAGCCTTCCGTTTATGCCTGCTGGATTCGGGGAGCAACTCTCGGCTGGGGCTCCGTTCGTCCGCAGCAGTGAGGTATCCGACGGAGTCAACAAACGGCCAGCTCTTCTGGACAGTGGCCGACGGTCCTAGTAGAGGTAAGAGGGGTCCATAAATGCTGGTCAGTGCGGTGCTGTGGGGGCCAAGTTAGCACTGTATTGCTGTGTGATGATGTAGGAGGGCGAAGGAGGGTGATGGATGGCCGGGTTGTACAGGGATATTAACCGATAGGTGATCCCTAACCCAGGAGCTCAGTGGAGGAGCTCTCGTCCGGTGGCCATCTCATATGATTGTCCTCCGTTTCCCATAAGGTACAACATATGGACAAGTGCATGTGTTGGGGGCTCCTCGCCTTCAGGAGACCAAGTATTTCTCACATATCTACTAATACTGGCATGTAATATATATAGAGAGTTAGGAACTCCTTGTTCTCTCACAAATGTATTATGATCCATGTAAACACTATCAGAAAAAAGCATTCCCACCGAGCTCACACCTTCTTCCAGCCATTTGGCCAGACATCTATTAGTAAGAATCCCCGTTGGCGTAGGACTCCCCAGTAGAGGTATATTAGGGGCGTATGGGCGTTGCCCCTTGGTATAGTGGATCGCTTTTCTCCAATAATATATGGCTACCTTAAGTAATGGCGGTGTTGATTGTGGGGTTCTAATATTTGGCAATATCAATGAGTGCAATGCCCCTCTCTCCCATGTAGCCCGTGTCATATCAATCTCGTGTAGGTGACGTCCAGCCGTCCAATAAGAGAGCCACTGGAGTTGACTAGCATAGCAATACGCACGGAAGTCGGGAACTCCCAAACCCCCTTGGTCAGTACTTACCTGTAATTTAGTAAGTCCCACACGTCTTCTGCCTTTAGCCCATACCAGATCAGTTAACATTGTGTTGAGTATTTGAAAGGTGCTTGATGGTATAATAATTGGTAAATTAGTAAAGTAATACAGTAATCTGGGGAGCATCACCATCTTCGAGATTGCTATTCTGCCCGCCACTGAGAGTGGTAGCGATGTCCAAAACTCGATTTGTGTTTTTAGTGCTTTAATTGCTCGCCTTAAATTTCCCTCTAACATGTCCTTAGGTTCTCTGTAAATCTGAAGACCTAAATATTTAAATGTGGTAGGTGCTATATTAAAGGACCAAGGCCCAAATCGAATGTGACCGCATCAGCCGGTGTCTTTAAAGTAATAAGCATAGGACATGTTGTCGTTTATGGTGAGACCAGATAGTAATTGGAAAAGTGTAAATACCTCTGAGAGAGTTTCATGGGGGCCGCGGAGATCTTTAAGATATAATATAAGGTCATCTGCATATGCAGACAGTATATGTGTCGTGTTTCCTAGTTTAATGCCTCCGTCCCGTGCCACTGTCCGTATTTTCACAGCCAGTGGTTCGAGTGCCAACACAAACAATAGGGCGGACAATGGACAGCCCTGTCTTGTGCCCCTGGCCACCACATAAGGCCTAGAAATATGAGATCCAGTACGGGCCCGTGCCGTTGGCTCCATATATTATAGCTTCACCCAACGTATATATTCCTGCGGTATACCAAATAGTGAAAGTGCATGAAGCATATAATGCCAATGTAGGGTGTCAAACGCTTGACGCAAGTCAAGTGAAATACAACCGGCCTCCGCGTCCCCTTCAGGTATTAGAGTAAGAATCCTATGTAAACGTCTTTTATTCAATGAAGTGCTTCTACCCGGAACAAAACCACATTGATCCATGTGCACCAGTCTGGGCAAATAAATGAGTAGTCTACTAGCTAGTATTTTACTAAGGATTTTGTAATCAGTGTTTAACAGGGAAAGGGGGCAGTACCCCCACCATTTCAGTTGGATTTCGACCCGGTTTTATCAGTGAAGTGACCAATGCTTGTCTCGTGGTGAGGGGCAAGAAGCCTGTATCTAACGCCGCAGGGTACAATTTTTCAAGGTATGGGGTCAACAGTGTAGAGAAGGTTATATAAAATTCAGCAGGCAGGCCATCCAGGCCTGGGGTCTTATTACGTGGGAAGTCTTTTATGGCCGAACGGATTTCAGCGTTTGTTATAGGCTTAGCCAGCTCCTTCTTTTGTATTTCTGCAAGTTGGGAGAATTCTAAGTTCTCAAGGAAGCTCTCACTCAGCACTCATGAGGCATGCTGTTCATCCAGTGTACCCATACAATCACACATTCACTATGTGTTCACACAGGTACACCATTCACAACACTCACAAGGCAAACCCTTCACCCACACAGGTTTAGCACTCACTCAGCGGACTCTCATTACTCACCCTGTACTCATACATGGACATAGCTGACCCAGCACTCATACAGTCACACAGCTCACTCTGCACTCATACAGGCACATCCTTCGCCCTGCACTCATGCAGTCTTATCACTCACCCAATGGACTCTCATCACTCACCTTGTACTCATACAGTGACACTGCTGATCCTGCACTCATACAGTCACACAACCCACTCTGCAGTCACACAGGCTCATCACTCACCCTGCGCCCACACAGCCACAACACTCACCATCCACCCTGCAAACACACACATACCCCAGGCTACATCAGCTATAAATCCTCTTTGCCCCCACCCACTCAAACAGAGCCAGCAGTGTGTTGAGGAGAAGGTGTTGTTGCGGATGCCAAGAAGAGGCCTAGGGACCCTTTTTAGTGGTGGCAAACGGAAAATCAGGCCATTTACGACTGCTAAAAAGAATTGTGGTATGTACAAACCCTATTTTGCGAGTCGGTAACCTATTACCGACTCGCAAAATAGGGTTTGTGAGTCGCTATTAGGAAGGGGCTTCCCTTACTAATAGCGAGTTGCACTGGTATGTACGATTGTTTTGCGACCACAAATGCGGTCCCAAAACAATCACAGTTACCTCCTACATCAATTAGGTGGCAAGCCAGTCGCAAATGGGAAGGGGTCCCCAGGGGACCCCTTCCCCTTTGTGAATGTATGCAAAGATATTTTTTAAGAGCAGTCAGTGGTTCCACAGATCACTGCATGCCCTTAAAAAATGAAAAGAAATGTTTTCCTTTTTTTCTTTTAAATGCATCGTTTTCCTTTAAGGAAAAGGGACTGCATTTGAAAAAAAAGTTGCTTTATTTAAAAAGCAAACACAGACATGGTGGTGTGCTGTTCCCAGCAGGCCACCATCCAAGTGTTTTTACCTATTGCCAATGGGTCGCAAATGGCAACCTGCCTCATTAATATTGATGAGGCAGGTCATTTGTGACTCCAATGGGAATCGCAAAAGTGTCTGAGATACATTAGTACATTCCGTTTTGCGATTCGCAAAAAATCGAAATTTGCTACTCGCAAAATGGAATGGTCGCACATCCGGCCCAAAAATGGCTGCAGGAGTATGTAAGACTAGAGCTGATGGTGAGCCCCTGGGAAATGCCAATTGGGTGCAAAGCAGACTGTTCTGTCCTCTGTCTTTACAGCCTGTTCTGGGCCCAAGAGACCGGGAATCAAAACAGCGACAACTGCTATATAGCAGAGACCTGAGGGTACAGGGCATTTTGAAAAAACCCTAGACCTTCAGGTCTCTGCTACGCAGCATCAGTCATAGTTCTGAATCCTGGCCTCTTAAATTACTGTGTGTGCAGAAGAGGCAATACAGTCTTCCTGTGGTGTTTACTGAGATGAGGGTTTATGTATCTTGATGTGTTCAAAAAGCTATCAGAGATCCTGCCCTGCATGAAAGAACTTCCTGGGAAGCTCTGTCTCTACATGCCTACAGGTAGTGCCCCATGTGATGATGACCCTTGAGTACTCATGTGAGCAGGGGTAACTCCCACCAACGAAAAAGAATTGCAGAGGGCGTAAATGCAAAGAATGTTTTGCCATGCTAATACCTCCCAGTTGCTACTAAAAGATCCCTGGGGTGCAGACTGCTTTGTACGCTAATTAGTTCACATTGTTCATGTTCTTCCTTGGAAATGAAAAGACAGATTACAAAAGTAGCAGAACCAGAAAAAGTGTAAACAAACAGGTCTCTGCTCTCACCTTCAGAAGGTTTATAAATGACAAAGCTGTTTATCTACCACAGCACATAATGTTCCTGTTTCCTTCCAATAACTGTGGTAATGTGGGGATGCTGTTTTTCTTCCTTCTTGCGATCAGTATATCTTCATATGTGCCACCCTTAAATATGTCTTGAGCCCAGATTGGGCTGAAGACCCATGAGGACAGAACAAAGCCTTCTTTGGCACATTTACTAGTCTGTAGAGGTCGGAGTTCATCTTGCAGTTAGTGTAGCGCAGGGACCGAGCGAGAGACATGTGAGTATGCATATTATGAAAACAGCTACTCACCAAGGCCTAGAAGCCCACACTCTGGGCTGGAGACGACACAAAATAATCAGCTCTCTTCAAACTCACATGGGGAAATGAATCACATGATTTGTAGTGTAGTTCCTATTTCCCTAATAGGCTCTGCGCATTGGAATAATATAACCTATAGGCTTGACATAGGACTAAGGTCGGTATGTCCCTATCGAGTATATTAAACTTAATTACCTGTGCCAGCTAGCTCAGAGGCCACTAGAAACTCCTTGAGAACAAGAAGGGAGTAGTTTCTGGCAACCGAAAAACATGACAACTTTGTTTCCCTTTAGAATCGGAACACGTCTCAGAATCGTGGAAACAATAGATAACAGTTTCACTCAGTCAATCGTGCATGCTTAGTTTCTACAGAGTTACACAGAAAGGAAAGACAGGCGTTTCAATAAAAAGGGTTTTATTGAACAGTCTTGTTTCTCGTGTAAGAGATATGTGCTGTTATGATCACAAGGCAGTATGCAAGATAAATAATGTACAGCGTAAGCAGTAGAAATAAATAATACTGCGCTAGCATTATCTTTTAGCATATATTCACGTACATAAATAACATGAGCTAAAAATGCGAGTACTCATACGATGCGTCTCTAAGCTAGTTCTACCCCAATGTACCTAACCTAGTCTAGGTGTAGGGAAAGGTAGAAGTAGGTGGAGTATTCTCTAGTCTGGTATACTAAGAGTATGATAAGTATAGTATGCCAAGTATGGTATGTATGCCAAGAGTCCCTCTAGGTTCTAGTCAGCTCCATACCTTGAGAATGAGAGAGGTGGGAATCTCTTGCCGGATCTGGAACTCTAATACCCCGCGAAGGGAGTCAGAACACTGGAAGCTGGATTCGTCTGCGTGCAGGAATGACAGCGTCTTCTCAGTGCGTGCCGGGATACGGGCTCCTCTGAAGTCGAGGTCTCCTCTAACTTGCTTGGGCAAGGGAAGGTATATTTATACCTGGTAGGTGTCTTGGAATGTTAGCATTGACGTGAAGTCGGACAGAGGAAGACGTCAGGAATGAACCCTTAAGGTATAACGGTTCATACATAATAGATGAGTTCTTGGAGAAATCAATAGTCCTGTGCTAGGGGAACAACCGAAGCTTAAGGGTCTGGTTTCTAAGAACTCGTTGTGACGTTAGGGTGGACGGATGTCGGTGACCATGCCTGTATTTGGAGTGCACGGTTAATGCCTAAATAAGGACAGGGATTCTATGCCTATATAAGGTCAATGCGAATTGTGCCTATATAAGGACATGATTCAGGAAAACCTATATACGGACATCTAAAGCGGAATACAACAGATTCTTCAAGGAACAGAAGCATGACCAATTACTGTAAGGCTTAAAAATAAAGCCATACAGTGATTGATCGTGTTCTGTAGTAATGCCTAGTGCCGGGATGCCTCCTTATTTATTTAGTGTTTTGTATAGCGTGAACGTGACCCGTTAGGGTATCAGAGCACTTTACAGCGATAGAAGTTATTCACAAGAGTCAGCAATAACAAGTTAAATACAGGATTGGAGCAGGCGATCTTATGAATACAGTGCAGAGGTAACAAGATATTTATAAGGAGTAGGAGTGGCAAATAAGAGTACAGTTGGGAGGGATAAAACAAAATGCTGGCAGGAGCAGAGGAAGAATGCACAACACCAGCCTTAGCCCATTAAAGTGACAGTGAGGCAAAAATGATGCGGCGTGGTAAGCAACGACAATGAAATAAGAATCGCGTGGGTTACATATATGAAAACAAGATCGGCTAGCACTGGTAGAGCTCAAGTACAGAATAGCAGCAAATCGCTGGGCTGCTGAAACTGTAGATGCACTGAGAGAGTTTAAGGTAGGAATTTGCACATTCCGAAAGTCTTCGCTAAATGGGATTTCATTGTAATGTGTATTGTATTGTATCCCACCCTGCACTGCCTTCTAAGCATTCGTCAGTGAAGACAGACCAGCCTGAACTGTTTTAAAACAACCAATCTGTGTGTTGATCTTGTGTTGCTTTAATTAGTAAGCAAAATGAGAGCAAAGCAAGGATTGGTGTGAGCAGGTGTACCCAACACTCCAACCAGACTGTGGCAGCTGTGCAATATTTACCTCTGGCTCCTTAGCAGCGTGGGTTCAAGAAGCCAAAAATAAAGCATGTCTGGTTGGCCACAGTAACAGACCTGTCCAACCCGACATGCGCAAAAAGCTTTAGCTGCTGACTACCTATCAGCAGGATTGGCCATGCCCTGCCCTACCCAGATACATGCACAACACAGCACTGCAGTACATCTATCACTTTTCGGTTAATGGAAATGCGTGTGGGGGCTTGCAACAGGGGTGGGAGGTCAACGCCCCCAAACCTAAGGAAGAAACCGCCCCTGATATATTTTGGAAGGCATACTGGTGTAGAGTGTAATAGGGTGTAGCGCACATAGAATGGTCAGCAACGAGGTGCACAACATAAAATGCTAACAATAAGGTATGGGGAACACAGTGCTTAGCAGTGAGGTGCAGGACACACAAAAGGTACAGTGGTAGAAGATGGGTGAAAGGATCTCAGCATGGTAAACAGTGAGGTGTAGGGGACATGGTCTAGTAAATATTTTGTAGGAGTTCACACCAAGTGACAGAAATTGCTGTGTGGGTCAGGTTTATGGGCTACCAGCACTAAAAATAAAAGCCATGGCTGGGGAACATTTGTAGCTTTAAAATATGACTTCACAGGAGAGATTTATATAAGGACTGAGACACATCATTGAGTATAATTGAAGAGATTTATTTGAATTCTAAATAGAATGCTGGTCATGTGAAAAGCGATAAGGCATAGATACTACCCTAATTCATCTGGAAGCAGAGATGTGATTTTGAGATTCTTCCATAGTGCTAGTACAACCAAAGTAGCATTACATAGTTCTGCAAACAACAAGTATTACTAGAACGCGGTGTAAGTGTACTCTATTTCTCCATCTTGGAGATACAAAAGTCTGAATGGAAATGATGTGTTTCAAGCCTTTGATCTATAATGTACACACAGATTTTGTGAAGAGGCAACTAATTCAGTGACCTAAGTTAAGAGATCAAATTCTGAACCCTCTGTGAGAGGAGTCCATTCAGGGAGAGAAATAAAATAATCATGTCTAATGAAATATCTGCAGAGACACTGAAACCTCTGATGGAGACGGCACAGTCCCAAAGGAGTCATTGATGGAAAATTGTCAACATGAACTGTAAATCTATATATTGAGAAGAGAATAGCTTTACCTTGCAGTTTTCGTAGGAGCGTCAAAGTGAAGCAGAAACGTTTTTCTAAGGCAGTGTGAAGAATTTTCACATCTTTTTTCTAAAAGAGATTTAAAGTACATTTATGAGAAATCGTATATTTATCATGCATTAGTTGCCTGATCCCAGCTGTATTTCTGTACTGGGCCCCATATAGGGATGCATTATGTCACACTATAGACTCTAGTGTTTGATTTCTAATCCAAAAATCATCACTAATGCATCATTCTGATGCCCAAATGAATGCTTGACTTAATTACATTCCAGAGGATGGAGTTAATGCACCAATGTATGTTAATACTATGACTGTGGATTACTATCTGGCATGTCCTGACTACATTATTCAAATAAAACCTGTTTATTGGAATTTTAATATATGATTAGCAAAATTGAGAATCAAACAGTGACATTTCCTATACCAAGCCAGCACGTCAGACACATTAGTTCAAGTACTCCCTTCCTACACCTTTGAATATGTTTACACTTTATGCCATCATGCACAGCAAAAATGCACTCTTGAAGGGATACAGTAGGACATATGCCATCTCAGTTGCAGTGAAGATTCTTTATTGGGATTACTAATAGAGCAAGTGCCATAGCACTTTGCAGGTTTCATTGAACACTCTCCTCTGGGCATGAAGGTACTTACACACTGAAGCTTCTTAATGGACAGGTCAGATCTTAAATGCTCACAACAATGGATCCTAATAGAAGCTACATTTTAGTTGACATACAGTATGCTAATTAACTATGTACAATTCTCTCTCGCAATGCCATAAGCATTGACAAATTAAGTGTTGAAGTTACCAGAACTTTGTCAAGACAGTTTGCGTTGGGGACCATTCTGCCACTGGGTGGATGACCATAACCGTCACCTTCATGTGGGTGCACAATACCTGTAATAATAATGATAAAAACTTGTAAGGCCTCACTCTGAAATATGCCACCATGTTGTCTAAAACCAGTTAAATTTGTTGTATGCACTTCATATATCTTCATTTCACCCACACGCTTTCACTTACTCCATTTTTATATACAATTCGGCCAATACATTATTCAGTATCAAGATTTGACTGACATCCTTAAATCTTCAAAGCCCCACATCTCTAAAAGCTTGTTACAGCTAATTAACATACATTGTTTAGCAGGCAAAGGGCCTGATTTTGAATTGGTTGGTGTTTTCTGAGTCGTGTGTAAATTCTTGTTTGCGCACGGGTCGGAATTATGAATTGGGAGGTATTTATTGCATCCGTTAATTATCCGATACATTAAATATGTCAACTGTTGTTAAATTTTGACAGGTCAAACCTGCCTAAATTTAACAGGGAAATGTGTGCAGCATTTACCATATCATTTGGAGTTTGTGGCGTTAAACACCAAAATCCACATGTTATACTCCAAAAACTCTTAATTGATGATATTTATCACCCCCGATACATAACCTACCCTAGGGTATCGTTATGTATGAGGTGCGATAAATAGCACCTTGTTTCCAGACCCGTGCGTAATGAGGCTCTAATTAGCTAATTACCATATTACCCCTAAGATTGCCACCAACATATAGAAAAAGCACAGATTATACATAGGGCATCTCAGCTGGTCAGCTATAAAAGTGTGTCACCTTTCCCGTACGCCATTAAAAAAAATCATAGCTTCTGGAACCACTCGTAAATCACTCCATTTCATAACTTTATACAACCAATACACATATAAATGACTGGGTCCAGATTAAAAATGGATCACATTCAGAAAATCATGAAATATCCAGATTAAGTTCAGTTGCTCGGTTTGAGCATGAATTTACAACAGATGTACTATTTTGAAGTCTTCACATTATACTAAATACTCAGAGCATTTTATGATTAAATCACCAAGGTGTTTCTGTAGTACCCAAAGTGACAATATTAACTGTAAGAGATTAGTTGAGTGATTTGCCTTCGATCTTGAATACATGTATTTATTTGGAGGAACCTTGTAATGAACTATAATTACAAAACAGTTTGTGCTATGGACTGTACCCTCACTGGCTGATTGAACATAATCATCACCACCATGTGAGTGAACAGAACCTACAACAAAAACACATGACTTCCGTCTGCAATATGCTGCTTTTGATTTTGTACAAACATCTGAAGGTAAATAGTTTTGTGGAATGAACTGTAAATATGTTTTATTTCGCTCAAACACCTAGTGACTCAGTCACTCATTTACTCTCTCACTCACTCATTCATCCACTCACACACCCGTTCATATTTAGACTTGGTGAATCAGTTCAGTTCAGTAAGATTTATTTGGTATGTATTACAACCAGAAAAGCGTAAACAAATATTAAATAAATATGATTTCTTAAAAACAACAGAGAACAAAACATAAACTATCCAGTTAATTACAAGATAGAAACAGTTAAATGAAGGCAATACTTCTTCTCACATCAATTGCTTTTTTAATGTATAATGCAACATAAAAACATATCCCTGGATCATTTAGAGTAACAAGTAATTTCATAGCAGCATGGGTTGTTCTCACGTTGTATTTTTTAAAAAGTGGCTTTAAATAAATACATTTAAAATGCAGGTAAAAATTACACAAGAGCAAAAAGTGCAAGGTGCTCTGTTTGGAACGCTCATCGCATGGACATAGAGACATTGGCCTTCATTTCATAGCAGGGAATACAACCAAATGATGTACAATTCCTAATCTCATTCTTGTTAATACAAAACGATGTGAAGGCTTGGTAACTATAGACAAATAATCTTGGAAACCACTTCTAAGCTGAATTCATTTATAAAATGTATATGTGGTTTGCTTCCCTACAGCCCTCATTCGAATCTCATTTTTGTGTGCCAAGAAAGTATCCTTAATCTCCTGTTTGGATAAGGTTAGCACATACTCAGGGTTTTCTTGGATCTTAATCTTAAATAATTCATTATATAGATCCGCAATATATTTTAACCAGGGAATACGTAAATTATTGTCCAATTGTAGGCAGTCCTTAATAATTGTTTGAGTAAATTTAGTTTCATCCTTGGCCCATATGGATCTCCAGAGCATTAAAGGTCGCATGGCAGTCAGGTCTGATAAATAATTTATTCCCACTTCTTGATGCATTATCTCTGTAGACGCAGAGGAAGGTAAACATAAAAGTCGTTTTAAAAAAAAGATTTTCTTCTTGTTGCAGG
This sequence comes from Calotriton arnoldi, assembly GCA_963921515.1. Taxonomy (NCBI): domain Eukaryota; kingdom Metazoa; phylum Chordata; class Amphibia; order Caudata; family Salamandridae; genus Calotriton; species Calotriton arnoldi. The sequence continues at coordinate 308,944 of CAWUFW010000256.1, read as the reverse complement.
GTCTGGCAACAATTGTGACCCCACACCCCTGCCCCATACAAAGCTATAGCAATGCATCTAGCCTTATATATATCTATCATAGCCTTTATACGATGATCTCCTAGTATTGATGCAAACCAGAAGACCCCATGTGTACTCTTTTGCATCTTTGAGCGGACGTTAGTTAGTTCATGCGTCCAGTTCCCATTTCCTGAGAATGTTATTCCCAAATAGCAAAAGTTATTAACAGTTTCTACTCTAGTACTATCAATAAAAAAGGTTTTAAGTTTCTTAAGTTTAGGGCCACATACCATATTAAATGTTTTTGTTTTATTGATTTTTATTGATTAAAAGTTTCCTGCGAGTGATAAAACGACTGAACTTGTCCATTAATCGTTGTAGACTAACCGGAATTCTGGACAGAAGAACAGCGCCGTCTGCATAAAGCAGAACCGGTATTGGCCTGCCTGCTATTTGAGGTGCATCCACCTGTATCAACTGAAGGGTTATACCAACCTCATTTATAAATAATGTAATAAGCAGTGGTGCTAAAACGCAGCCTTGGCGGATGCCTCGTTTGACCTCAAAATTTGGGGTACACTCCCCAGGTTGCCCATACCGAACTTTGCATGACAAACTCACGTACAACCTTGCGAGGAAGAAGATAATGGGTTGAGGGGCTCCAAGGTTAAGCAAAGTTGGCCACAGGACAGCATGATCGACAAGATCAAAAGCACTACTGAGGTCTGCAAAGCATAAATACAGACTCCCCTGCTTTGCACTCGTAAACTTACCTATTAAAAGCTCTAAATTAATACATTGTTCAATTGTACCCAACCCTTTCCTAAAGCCATATTGAGCTGGTGATAAGATCTCATTCTCAGCCGCCCATTCTTCTAGTCTTACCAATAGTACTTTACTCTTTACTGTTACTGATGAATCTAAAAGTGAGATGGGGCAGTAATGTTTAGCTTCCGATTTATTTCCCTTTTTAAAAATGGGAATAATTACAGATTGGCCCCATGTGGGCGGTGTACTCTCTATCACTGCAGAATTAAAAACTCCAGTAAGGACAGGCCCCCATAGATCTATAGCTACTTTATAGATATCTATTGGTACCCCATCTGGGCCCAGAGCTTTTCCTCCCTTACTTCCATTCAGTCCTACCTTAACCTCTTCGAGTGTGATGTTTAGGGTTATAACAGGCCACTTACTCTTCCCCGGAGTTTGGGGTCTAAATGTTTTGAGTTCTGAGGGGTTAAAAATACTAGAAAAATGTGTCACCCATGCTTCACAGCTAATGTGTGATAGTAATTCTGGGAATTAATCGCTTTTAAGAAACGGCAAGTTAACAGTTTCCCAAAATAACTTATTGTTAGCTGTGTCTGCAGCCAATGATAGTTTGTCCCACGCTGACTCCTGTAATTCTCTTTTCCTTGCTTTAAGAGCGGATTTGTAATTAATTTGTAAACTTTTAATTTTTTCAGGGTTCCTAGGTCTATTATTAAGAGCTTGTTTTAATTGTTTAGAGGCCTGGGTACACGTGTGATCGAACCATCCCCTGCAGTGTTTTGTTTGTTTCCTTGGTGGAATAGTTAGTATCCCTTCTGTAATGTTAGTAATTTTACCAAAATTAGTTAGCATCAGGGTGGCGTTAACAACCTCTTTAAGGCAGTACGAAATCTCTGCTCAGCATTTAACAATAATGTCATGTAGTACCTTTATCGGGTCGACCCCCTCCCATTTAAGTTGCATTCCATTTGGTCTAATAGGGGCAATATTAACAATAGTATCTTGATGTAATTAGATTTGTTGCCCCATGCCAGTATTGATATAATGATACAATTATGGTCGCTAAGTGCTAACGGGGCAATCCTTGGTGTAGAACACATTTGGGTAACACTTGTAGAAATTAGCATATGATCTATAACAGATGTTGAATTCCTGCCTATAAAGGTTGGTATTGAACCACCATTAGTGTCACGGGCACACTGTAACAATTCAAGGTCATACTTCGCCATCATCGTGTTTAATGCTCCTCCATAGTTGTTATGTGGGAAGTGTACAAAATCATCACCTTCGTCACTCATATACCCACATACTTTGGTCATAGACAGTGGGCATATTTGCGTGTTAAAGTCACCAACCCACATAATTACAAAATTAGTATTAATAATAGCTGTCAGATTATCCAGACCCTTGTCTAATTCGAATACAACATTGCTACAAGTAGAATTGAACACATTATTATAGTGATTGACCAAAATCACATCCCTTCCATCTTTACAGTACAACCATAAAATCTGTGAGTGTTCCCCGATTGTAATCGCTCTTTTGACAACTACTGGCAGTTTATTTGACATGAGGACCAAAAGCCCCCCTTTTGCTCTACCAGCAGGTGAAGGCACCGCCAGTAGACCATATGAAGCAAACCCTTCTATGTAAACGTGATCAATACACCAAGTTTCTTGCAGACAAATTATGTCATGTTCATTAATGAAATCTATCCATCCTCGTGCATCCTTTTTGCTTAATAGACCGGCTATATTCCACGTAACAATTGTATATCCATTTGCTAATGTTTTCCCCAGCTTATCACTAAAACATTCACTTTTCCTTTCTTCATCCATAGTTATGTGTCGGGACTCTACATGAGCCTTTAAAGTTTGGAAGTACATATAATGCCTCCAGTAGAGATACACTCTGCAATGGGTAAAGAAGCAGCCCTGTGTCAATCATTATCCTGTAAATTACTCAGGGCTTGATACCTGTTTGACACAGTTAGCACATGATGGGAATAAGTTGGCATGGCAGATATAGAACTGAAATTGCCTTTTTCAATTTCCTTGTTATATGCAGGCCTTAAATGTCTATAAAAAAAGCCAAGGGGTTGCAGTGACACATTTGATCGAAGCGTAATGGTAAAACTGCTCTATCAAGGGTATTTCTTGCCCAGCTAGGATTTCTGAAGTTAATGATTATACAGTCTCATTTGAGACTCTTGGCTAAAGGGCCAATCCAGCTTACTCTTCTTGTTAAGAGTATCTGGCTTGCTCCAGACACTGGGTACCCACAATTCTTATCTAGCCAGTGGACCACTTTATTTTTTAGAGTATGGTGTGACTCCCTTTGGCCCAACTGTAACGGGAGGACATTAACCATAACTGCAACATACGGGCAACATTCTGGTGGTAAATTTATGGGGGACGTCAGCACTAGGGCCCTGTTTACTCTTAGCTCAGTATGTTTTGTCATCGGTCGATCTATCTCAGACCCATCCCCTCTGTTTTGATAAGGTCGGTTATTCATGGTCAGTTGGCTTAAATGGGGGTGGATACCTAACTCATTCCTTCCATTTTTATTCCCCATACCTACTACATCATGCTGCCCCCGCCTTGCATTACTGCCTGTCATCATACTTATTGCCTTATCAGTGGCAGCTGTTACCTGGGGTGGCTGATCAATAGGACTCCCCGTTGTTACATTCCTCTTTTCCCCTAGACTGTCATTTGTATTTTTTAGCAACCCACTAATCTTGATTACTTCGCTAGTCAATGTTTCTAATTTATGGTAAAGCTCGATATGAATAAGTTCCCTTGTCATTACATTTTCTTCCTGCACTAAATCACCACCCTTGCCAGCCTGCCCTTCTGTCGCCATGCCGGGTCCCATAGATAGGAGGCATTCTGTTCTATCTATTTTGTCAGTAATCGCACTGACTGCATGCACTAGGAAAGAGTCAATAGTAGCGTGTGAAGTGTCAGCTGCTGGTTTTTGTAGCTTGCGTTTTACCATATTTCCTCGTAAAAATTACAATATTTTATCCCTGAGAATATCTTAGAGTAAATGGCTAACAAAGTTTCTAGTGCAGGTGACTTAATTTGCTATATAGGCAGTGTACAGTAAAAGAATTTCAAAGTACACAAATGTAAAAAGCTAAATGCTATGAGTTCGGGTCAAAAATGCCAATTGCGAAAGTGCCCAGTGCCAAGTGCAAAAGTACAAAGGGTTGGGTACAGGTAGGGGAAAATATGAGAATTAAAATTCACAGTTAAAATAATAAAATAGAAACAATGATAAAAATTGCCACTGGATATTCTCGAGAACTTCTGTTAGAGGAATTAATGTTTATAAAGTACAATTATGGAGACTTGGTGAATCAATTCCTTATAAACTACAGGATCCAGAACATAAAAGGCACCCACTTTCTAAAAACCATGAAATGCCAAGATATAACATGAGTTGGAAGATTCATGAATTATTTTGAAACACACGCATCTAGCAGTTAAAAGTAATTCTTAATGTAGAAAGCATGCATAACTGAATAGCAGTGACATGTTTGTTTTATCTGTAGTGATAGCATAGCCTGTAAGAGATCATGTGATGGATTTGCTTCTGAACTACAACTCCCATATTTATTTCGAGGAACCTTGCAGTTAAGCATTATTGCATGACCGATTTTGGTAGATTATCCTGTATATTTCACTTAAATATACCAAAATATACCAAGGGAGATATTATTAAAATAATGGGTCAAACATTACAATATGAATGTACAGTATCACTTAAAAATTGCTTGAATAGCATGCCTATTATCCAAGAGAATTCATGTTAGAAAATAGGTAGCAAGCTTATGTTTTGGAAACCGTTAGCTGGAAGACTGGAAAAATATGTTCTTGAAAATATTTTGAACTGAATCTTCCATAGCAATTTGCAATGATATATTTTGTAAAGTTCTAGATTTTTGTCACTGAGATAGGCCAGCAGTGGAGTTTTGATATATACTAGGTTGATAGCACAGGGACAACCACAATCCGTAAAGGAAAAGGTAGAATTGGGGCTGGATCATCCCCACTGTTTTGTGGATTTGTATTATAGATAGGAGAACCTGGAAAAGTAGCATAGCTGTGTGCTCCAGACGTGCGTATTGTGATTATTGGTGAGTTACACCATAATGTCTGGTCTGCTGTTCAGTTACACAACATTAGAGTTGGGGTAACTCATATAGGTCGAAAAGTCATCGGAAAGAGTGTGACATTGGACTCCTTTTGTTAAATATAGATGTGTGAATTTGACCATGACCACAGCCAAATCTGCTTGCATATTGTTTATTGTCAATAATATATTATTGATATATGGGTAAAATTGTAAATAAGAACCTTGGTTGGAAGACCCATCTTCAGCCAAATACTAAGCAACAAGGGCCAAAATGATTGCTGCACTAGCAGGGGTTAATAACATGTTTGAGTAGCATAAATTAAACCCAACGTAAAAGGAGGGCACCATGGATATACTACTGATTATCATTTATGGAGTCACCAAGCATGTGGATCCTTCATCTTACAATACCAGTCGTGGTTTTTTGCTTAGAATTAGATACATATGCCTTGATGGACCTCATGATTATTGAGGTCGATGCGAGTTAGTTATGCTGTTATGCATCAATTATTCAGCTGCCTTTAGCCTTTTCAATCCCACACACCAGTGCTATATAATTCCTTCATTTCCATGTGCAACTCTTTCACGGATATTGATTCAACAAAATACCAGAGGTAAAGGAAGTGAACTCATACTCCTTTTGACACCTGACATCACAGTTGTGACCCCCACTCTACCTTTTGCACTTTAATTGTCTCCTATTTGCTGCTGATGGAGTAACAGCAAGAGGCTAGGCTTAAAATCTCTAAACAGGTAGATATTTACACTTATGTCTGACTGCTTTCCTCTGCCAGTCTTCACTATAAAATATTGGTTAAAGTTCAATTCCATGGCTAGTGGGAATCTTGGAAGCATCTTAGCAAATTGGGGAAGGAATTCCCTTAATTCAATTTGCAATATTCCACTGCCTTGGATATCTAATTAATCAACTCTGAAGTTAGTTTTATGAGTCAGAGGTGAATGAAGGTGCTAGTTAACAAATGGATAGACAGTAAAACACAGATCATCCTTAAATTGGCAGTAAACACAACTCTGTAATATAAAAGTTAGCTGCAATAGCAAGTGCTAACGCCCACCAGCAGGTACACCACAGCAACCTTCATGACTGAGAGATGAGACGGTATTGAGTATTTGGCTGCAATACTCTGTTCAAGCTCTTGGTGAACCTATCAGTGCAGGACACCTACATACTGAAAGCATCACCTCGATCTCCACCCAGAGCATCACACCACAAATCAAATGAACACTTTATCAGATTAAATCTTGACTATGCACTCAAGCAAGGATAGCCTAAAAGGTGCCTGTTTCCCACACTTGCTTTTCTTTTCCAGTTAGTAAACATTGAGGTGTGACTGTCATGTCTTTGTTTGTTGTTCCATGTCAAAAGAGCACTTAGGCATAAGGAAGAACAGTGTATTTGTCAAAGGAGGCATTTAGTCTAGAAACACACTGCTGTAGCTTTTTTCCCCTTGTCTTTATCATCCTATTTTCTGATGTAATTGATTTTAATAGCAGCTAAAGTGCTGTGGGATGATGTAGGCGTATTTCCACTTCCAGGATTTGTTATTTGTTAGGGATTAAGTATCCATTTTCTGCAATAAGAACTTTGCAAAGGGTGTGATTACTGGGACACACACATTATACTTAAGGAGCCTTAACATCCCAACCTCTGTTGCATCTAGGATTTCTCACTGGATAGCTTTTTTAAATAATTTCATTTTGCATTTATTTTGCAGTATGCAGTTGCATACCTGTTCTTAGTATTTTCCTTTATAGAGCCCCCTTTCATAGGGCTAGTCTGGAAGCCTCAATTGCATCGAGGAGTAACTCATTAAATATTTAAATACATCATAGTATGTCACATGACTTGATAGTATTAGTTTCTGCAACAGAAACCAGATACTCCTCAAATACAAACTGTGTTCATTAAGACAAAACATTAAGGATGTCTTCTGACCATTTACTTAATCTCATCCTTGGAAATCATTGATTCCCATTTGCTGTATTATGGCAAGAACTGAAGCAGGTATTATTTTTTTCCCCGTTAACATTGCCAGACTAAGCAGCATAGCAGAAGAAACAATAATACCACCCTTACAACATAAAATGTAAACTTTTCAGTAACGTAATGTGAAGTGTCTGCTTACAGTATCATCTTTTGCTTTCAGGACATAGGTTTTCATCCTTGACATCATATGACTCATTTACCGACCCAGAAAGCACCTCATCTATTGTGCATTATGCCCTGTTGATTGCTCATGGGGCAAAGTTACCTTCAATTCAAAGTCTTAAGAAAGAGCCTTCCTGGCTTTGATGTTTCACTATAAAAGGAGCTTTAAATATCTTGATTTTATTTGGAGCAGTGTCCCAATAGACACACTGTAAAATGGTGTCACTTAAAACTCAATAAAAATAGGCACCCCTTGTCGCACAAAATGTCTTGGTCAATGATGGTATTGCCCACTCATGATCAATATTTCCAAAGTTTGAAACAATTTAGTCTTATAACTCTGCCTGTGGTGATGCATTTGAGGGCTTGACTTTCCCCTTAGGGAGATGCTTAGTAGTGGTGTGGTCCCCTTTATTCTCCTGTCTCCTTCTACCCTCTAGAAATCACATCGATTCAGACGTAGAGGCTTATTAGGTGACTACATATTTGACCTCACATTAAGTTTTTACACTCAGTCCTCTGATTGTGTATGAACTACATTGGCAAAGCATCTAAACTTGGATAAGGACTTTTCTTGACTCAAACATTCGGAACATGCTCAAAGCCAAATGCTATTTTTCCTCTGATTGTTGATAAGTTCTGTTCTATCCCGGGCATCTGCCCTAACTTACCTGTACTTTGTTTGCACAGAGAAGAACCTCAACAATATCCTGTATATGTTCCTTAAAGTATGAGAAGGCTGGCTCCTGAAAATTGTAGGCCCCTTTTCTAACCTATAAGTTTTTTTACATGGTGGAGGAGTCATAGTCCAAGGATATTTCAGTGGACTTGCTCTCCGGCTGGATCTGCTAATGTATTGATTTTTAGCTGTGCCCTGTCACACACACTTAGGACCATATTTATGACATTAGTGGCGCAGGGCAGCAAGTCACCATGCTGCACTGCCCTGCGCCACAGAGAAAGGGCAGGAATGCGCTGTATTTATCCAATATGTTGCATTCCTGTCCTTTCCCCTAGTGCTGGCACCATTTTGACAGCCTAACGCCAATGCAGCGACCCTTGCACCATGGTGCAAGAGTGCCTGTGTTGTAGGCAGGATGTTTTTGAGCAGGAAGGGGCACCTTCCTGCACCAAAACAATCCTGAGACGCTTTTTCCTATTTCTATGTGTGCTGCTGAATGCATCACATATAGAAAGAGGAAAGAAAGAAGAGAAATAAACATATTTCTCCTCTTTTCGCCTCACCTGGGGAAGCGTATCTTTTTGGAACTTTCCCAGGGTTACGAGGTCTTGTAAAACTGGAAATGAGTCAAAAACCATAGGAGTTTGGTGAGAACATCCATGGAAAGCCCATGGAATGCCTACCCAGGGCAGAGTAACACAACGCATCGATTTGCGCTGCGTTATTTTACTCCATATTTTTGGAGCCACGCTAAGTGGCTTTGCGTGGCTTCAAAAATATTACTTACGGTTTGAGCCACTTCTCACCACGTTGTGTGGTGCAAAAGTGACACAAACTGGGTCATACAAATGGCCCTTAGTGCCTAAGTTAAAGTAGGGTGGATGGAGTAAAGGAATAAAGGCAGACAGGGTGATGCATATCTATACATTGGCAGGAACATCTGTCATGGCGGTTCCTATCAATGTTGGAAATATTTGACGGATGGCACCGTCAAACATTACAACTGGCCATCAAAATTATGATCCAAAGTATTTTATTTTTCAAAATAAACTCACAAAAACGAATACCCCCTCTCCATGGGAGTGCTTCTTCCTGGAAGGGGGTAATTATTTTTTACTTCCTGTCCCAATGATAGACATGAAGATATACTGATAATGCTGTCCACCTTAAACAGGGCGGACGGTGTTATGTGCATCCTCTGATGGCCCCTACACTGTCACACCATTGGAGGAAGGTTTACGCTGACAGAGTAAGTTTTTCTCCATCCCCATGAACCTGGCGGTCTGCCCGACACAAAATCGGGTGGGTACACCTCGAGTATGACAGAGAGTGTAAAGAGCTACTCCAATAAAAGTTATAATAAGTCCAGCAGCACATGTGGCCAACTGCTGGTGCTACAACACCTTCCCTTAGAAAATAATGGAGTAGTAAATAATGTGACATTAAATTAAATTATTAAATCATTAAATCAATAAATATCATTAAATTACTTTTAATTAATTCTGTACATCAGTTTGGATAATTATTAAGGCATAATAAAAACATTATTTTTTTTGTACCCTATACCATGCAGACATCTCCACTTCGAATCTGGAGTATTCCTATGGTAAAGTATAAGGAAAATAAAAAACGTATTTTAATTGGAATACAATAATGTAATTTCTTTCTTTCTTTTATTTTAGAATGTAGAAGTAAATAAATCAATGGTACAGCACTGGCAACCTAATTTTGAGTGGAATCTTTGATTAATGTTAACCTGTTAAAATGAATGAAAATATTTTCTAATGTTTAAATTTTAAGCTGAATTACTACCTAAACTAAAAATATTAGTTTTTTAATATCCATTAAAAATTATTAAAAGTAATTTATCAAACTAACAAAAAGTAATTTAATTGCATTTTAATAAAAATTATTGTTACATTTCTTTTTAAATTTACAAAAGTGTATTAAAATAGCTTAGAAATAAATATTAAATATCATCTATGCACATATATTTTTTAACATTAAATTATATTTATTTACATATGTTAATATTTATAATAATTTAATTGAATGTGACATTATTTTTATGGGGTTTTATTTCAAGTCCCCAATTCCATTCTTTTCTATGGGAAAATATTGCAGTACCAGTGGTTGGTCAAGTTTGATACTGAACTGAGCTGGAGTAATTTACTACTGTTTTGGATATCTTTTTTGGCTATATCAACTTTGGAAATGCAGTTTGTGAATAGCAATAAGCTTACTCTTTTTTGGAGTGGCATCCCTCTCTCAACCCCTCCATGACCCTCCTTTACCCTTCCTAAACTCTTCCTTAGTCCTCCATAATTCCCTCCCATTAAGTAGTAAGTATTCCCCGTTTCCAGCCAATCCCCTCTGTCCCTTCCACATTGAAATCTAATACATATAGTTACGTGTTGAAGACTAACAGTTCGGGCAGAGATCTCTGCAGGGAAAAGTAGATGTGGAAGCGGAAATTCAACATGAAGATTTGTGAGTACCATTTTGTAATATGCTTGAAGTACTATTGTAGTACTATAAGAACAACTGTAAAATGCAGTTTGTGACTGTGCCTCTGAGCTTTTTAATTTTAATAGGACATGACTTACTGGGTGTGTGAAGGTATCATTTTTTTGGCCTTTGCAAAGATCCATTTATTGTCTTCTGATCTAAAACCTCCATTTATTGAGTTTTCTACTCAGACACCTAATGCAGCTATGGTAGTCATTCCACATAGATCATACAATGCAACAAAGCTGACCTTAATCATTCTCAAATAGCCCTTTTCTTTTCTTTGTTTTTCACTAGAAGTTTTAGCGTGAAGGTTTACCGAAAAATGAGCATCTGCCACCTCATGTTAGTACTTAGGGTAATGGAAGCTTTTTTTCTTACAATTCATCAACATTGCGTATACAGCCCCGAACCCCAACCTTTTTTTTTCCTAGAACAAGACCTTTCTAATAGATGAGAATGTTTGCCACTTCAAGGGAGCAGATAGGCAATATGCTTCACAGATACATAAGCAACAATCACTTATAAGAGTAGAAAAATCTCTGAAAAGACACATGGATGTTGAATATTATCGGGAAGAGCTCATTTGAAAAGTATGCATTTTGTGATATAAATGTATGAAGCGAGTTCCACAGTCCTACTGAAAGAAATGCATTTACATATGACACCACCAAGTACATACAAAAGGCATTAAGAAAAAGAGCAAGTCTATCCTCAATCTAAAAGTGGCAAACATTGGCTAGCAGAACGTTGCAAAAAGTGGCTAGCATTATATTAGAGAAGAACCAGCAATTTTAAAGTTTTTAGTACAGTTGAAGATCTTCTATTTTGCCTATAGTCATCAGCCAGAACATAGTACACATGTATGGCAATAGTGGAATGCCATCTTAGAAGACAAGGACTCTCTATTTCTCCTTATATGAATGACTTGCTGGTCAGCAAGTGTCCTAAAGGACTAGGGACTTCAAACCAATCTCATCAAATCAAACCCAGGCCCAGTGCAGAAGATCAAATATCTGTGTAAATTTCTGGATAAAAAGTATATATTTTGCTAATCCAGTAGTGGTGCTATTGTTCACAAACTTGCCCAAAGGCTCATCAGATCTTGTCCCTCCTAGTTTTGACCTTTCTTCATTGTCCCCATGCAAAAATTCATATGATTCCTCTGCAGGAATAACTAGAGGACAAGTAGATTCTGGATGAAGGTGATTGAGTGATAAAATGATAATCACAAGCAGCTTTCATGTCTTTTTTCATACTGGGCACACAGGCCATCTTAGGTGTCTGATTTAGACTTTGGAAGATAGAGTTAAGGCAGCCAGTTTTGCAGAGAACTTTACCCTGCTTTTACTCCCTCTGACAGATTTAGAATCCACTGCCTGTGGAGGGCTGGGTGCACTGCTATGTAATACAGTCAAACCCAGTGCTGTTGACAAAGACTGTTTATTAGTTGTGGACGGTTGGGTGCAGGACTTGACTCAAGATTATGCTTCATTGTTCATGGCTTAAGGATGTATGTACACTTAAAGGGTGAGCCACTCAGAGACAGTTTATTTCAGTATATATTTGTGAGGCCCTAAAGCTAAAATCTGTTGTGCAAAGCAGAGAACTGTGTGCAGTGTGTGTTAACCAAAGGCAGAGGATTGCCTATGGGGCCTTGTTGAAGGTGTAAACTCAGTGGGAAATCTTTGCTGCGTGTTAACAAAGGTTATGTGGATTGGTTGGTCACAGAGGACTGGCCTAGGTACATAACTCCTAGTGCACATGGCAAATAACAGAGTATTGGTGTAATTGTATGGCATCATCTGAGATGTCATCAGTAATGTCATCAATAATGCCATTAAGCATGTCACGAGTGATGTCACATGTGAGGTCACATGAAGGTGCATGACAAGGTTTCAAGATATGGATAGTTTACACAACCAAAATTGGCAAATTAAATGTTTTTTAACCACAACTGCACTTTAACTGTGTTTTGTTTCAGTGGATTTCAGAACAAACATTGTGGTGTTATGAGCAAACAAAACCATAACTTCACTTACCCTTGCTTTTTAGCGATTTTTTTGGGTGTTCTTCATCATATTCTCTTTGGAAGTGTTTTTTCACCCCTACCTAAGATACATTCTAACCATTACTGTGCACATATTTAAGTTGTGACCGATATATTCAATTTAGGAAGCGCCCCACTCTTTCCCATTGTGCACGACCTCTGCTGGAGTGTACATCAAAAGAAAGAATTCTTGAGCTTATCAAAACAGTAGTGCAAAAGGAAGCCTTCTCTTGGTACATGCAATAAAGGCCCTGTCAGCCTAGCTTGAATCCAGTGACACAGTGAGCCCAGGACCGACGTCTGGGCTTACCCGGCACAATTAGGATGAGAAAGCAAAATACAAACAAAAGATGGACGGAATCTGTACTGGGGTGAATGTTTGACATTGTCTCAGAATTCGGTCTATTAATTGTTCTTTTTGCATTAATCACCTTAAGTGGGAAAGGTATGCCCAGACGTGGATCCTGTGCTCACCATACCACTGGAGGCAAGCTATCCTGACTCATGAGGGGTTATAACATAAAACCGGTCCCAGGATGCTTGTTTCCGGTCGAGGGAGGACCTTGCCTGGCAGTTCGGGCTGAACTGTTCCCATGGGGAGCAGGGTCAAGACTGATTTGCATATGGCTGAGTCTAAACTGGAATGGCATGGCAAATTATGGATTTATGCCCAGATCTCTGTACTTGGGTGAATGTTTGACATTGTTTCAGCATTCGGTTCATCAATTGTTTTCTTATTAGTTTTTGAAAGTTATCATTTTCCTGCCCTTTGTGCCTACAGCCTGTCTTGGGTCACTTGACTGGGTTAGCTCACAGATTTTGTGAATTTCTCCCAGACAGTCACACAGAGGAGGGATTAGGTGTGCCTCAATGGGCCATCTGCTGGGTGGATGGGTGGGTGGAGCTGAGCACAGCCCCACCTACACTTTCACACAAAGGGCCTAACAACCCTGGATTGTCACTGCAGTCAGCTTGGAGCCAGGGCAGGGGAGTCAGGAAATTCCATGTACTGCAGAGAAGCTTTCCAGAAGCTTATCCCACCTTCCAGAAGAAGGGTACCAGGGTATTAAAGATAGGACCTTCCGACATACTCTTTAGTTCACTCCTGGACCTGCGGAAGGACTCTCAGAGGACTGCTTGATGCTGTGATCTGCTGTGCACTCTGTCAGACTTCTGCTGTACATGGAAGGACTGCTTTGCTGCGTGGAGCCTGCCTTGAACCCTCATAGACCAGCTCTGCTGTTGAGCCCTGCATCTTCACCTGCACCCAGGAGTACCAGAAGTGACTTGAAGGGCTGGTTTTCTGGCCTCCTGTTGAAAGCCACAGGGACATAAAAGGCTTCCACCAACTTGAATCCGCATCTGGACCCAGCCAAGTAGTCATGAACCTTCAAGAGGTGTCCCATCAGTCCTGGACCCTTGATTGTGGTGCTACAAGTGCCCAAATGGCCACCCCCCAAAACTGAGGACTTATAAAAATGTTGGCTCAATAGTGCTCTGAGAATGAAGAGGAGACTGGGAACAACCTACTCGCTGAACGCCCTGATGTACATCGCTGGCCAAGTTGGCTTCGCAGTCTCTCCCGCTACGTTCTTCTCCAGAGCAACAAATCCTTTTCAGTGGTCCTTGCCAAAGGCACATCCAACCTTGTGGAACTGTCTTTGGCTACAACCCTCTGCCTCATCCAGCTGGAGAGTTTTGACTTTCATTTCGGTGACTAAGTCTGAACGTAGAAATCTACACTGTGGCATTGACCTAAGGCCATCCAACAACAAAACTCCTGTAGCCTTGCCCCGCTGAGCTATACCTTCTCAGAACATTTTCTTCAGTAATTCTTTTATGTCCAAAGGAAAGCTCTGACCGGGCCCAATCCACTTCTTGCATCCGAACTGCGCTACTGCGCCGTCTGCCATACATTTTGACTCTGACCCGGCCTCACGCGGCTGGATGTCCACGGTTGGCGCTTAGATCTTTTGAACACTAGATTTCACTTAAACCTTTAAAAATGAATAACTATGGTTCTACTGATTAGATTTTTGTTGTTTTGGTGTCGAATAATTTACTCTATTTTTCTAAAATTGGTTTGTGATTTTTCTTCTGTCGTATTTTCACTTTATTACTGTTTGTGTGCTGCATAAATACTTTACAAATTGCCTCTAAGTTAAGCCTGACTGCTTTTTGTGCCAAGCTACCCAGGGTTAAGCACAGGATAATTTATTGACTTTTTGTGGTTCACCCTGCAAGAGATTTTGGCTGTTGTTTGACCAGGGCTCAAACCCCAGTCAGCCGACCACCCAATTTCTAACAGTCCTGCTCCAATAGTAACAGTCCAGCCTGAACTGCAAAGCCGGGCACTCTCTGGACTAGAACAGAAGCAACTGAAGACTGGTTCGCTGGGTCTAAAGTGAGGTGGCATGGTGGGCAAATGAACAATGGATTGGAATGCTGCCCGAGCGATTCACAGTGGTTAGATTGCTATCAAACATACCTCCCGACATCTTTTGTGTGTTTCATGTGAGGCCCTAAGTGGCAGGGTTTGCCCAGACGTAGGTGTCCTTGCTCACTGTGCCACTGGAACCAAACTACATCTGACTGACGAGCCCCAGTCAGGGGGAAACAAGTATTGGGCTGCTTGCATTCCGGCTCAAGGAGGACCTGACCTGGAAGATTGGGCTGGAATGTTCCTATTGGAGCAGAGGCAAGACTTATTTGCCTACGGCGGGGTACAAACTGATGTGGCATGTTGAAAAGAATGATGGGCAGGAATCCTACTGCAATGATTGCCAGTAATTGTACTTGTTACTAGCACTCCTCCCACTACTTTTTGTGTATTTGACTATCCAATGTATATCAACATTAGAATATCTCTTTGCCAACCCTAAACCCGCTTGTGTCTAGAGATTAATCAGTCCCTGTGCTAAATATGGGCAAACGATTAACTTGATACCTTGTTGGCAATATGGAATGCAGGACTAGGTGCAGGGAGACTGCACTATGGTACTCCATTGTGCTAGACAGTGGTGGGACTAATTATGTACTTGGGAAGAGGAGTGCCTGCCTGGATGCCACGAATGACCCCCAAGGTGGCGGGGTGCAAGATCTTTGTCACATATTTGTCAGAAGTGTGTGAGCAAAATGGCCCATTGCGGGGAGATATGGCGTTAACGAATCCGACACACCTCCTCATATTGAAGTGCTTCCTCCTATGCAGTGGCCCATTTGCACATCTCCCATGACTCCACAGGGAGCCTTGGGTGCTCGCCAGTGTAGTGTGATTACGGGCTTGGTTAAAAGTAGGGCCAGGACTGTGAAGCTTGTGTGCACCTTGTGTTGCACCCTGCACTTGAAGACACCCAGCGAACAGGCTTCCCAAGCGTATATGTACTGTAGACCTGTGACCTCCCGTAGAGTTGCGTGGATGGTGCGTCAGTAATGTTGTAGGTCTGAGCAGGACCATAACATGTGGATAAGCGTTACATCGGGGTTTGACATCAGGAGCAAGCACAGTGTGACTTTGGGAAGTGGCAGTGGAACTGCACTGGTGTTAGGCTCGATGTAGGATGAAGAAGTGCATGTTCTTGAAACAGGAGTTTCTGGAGACTGGGAATTCTAGGGCCTTTTCCCATTCTGTATCATGCAGCACCCTCCCGAACTCCTCCTCCCACTTTTCGCGAAGTGTTTCTTTCCGGTGTGGCCGACAACTCATGTATGGCTTTGTACAGCCAGGCGATGAGGATATGACTTGGTCCCAAGGTCAGTGCGGCCTGAAGCACCAAGTGTGTAATTGGTTCACCCCCAGAGAGATCCTGGAGGCACTGGCAGGAGTGTATGAATTGCCTGTGGAGGAGGAACTGCCCTGGAGGGAGCCAGCTCTCCTTGGCTAGTTAGGCAAAGGGGAGAAACTGGCCCTCTGAGAAAAGGGCTTCCACTTCAAGAAGCGAGCGCCTGGTCCAGGCACATAATTCCCTGGCCATGTAATAGCCCCGGCTTTGGGGTAAACTGACAAGGGGCAGCATAGGGGTTTAGAACGGAGTGCCCCAGGAGAGACAATGTATCCTAGCCATACTAGCTTTTGCTTTCAACACTTGTGAAAGCAGGCAGCGAATAGCAGGCAGTGGCCAGGGCTCGGCTTCTGAGCACACCTTCCCGAGAAAATGCCCAGCCATCCAACGGGACAGCCATTGAAGCTGCTTCACCAGGAACCTATTAGTTTGAATTGCCTCACTAGTGCAACCGAATATCTAAGGCACAGCACACACATTTCATTTTTACCCCCTTATCTTCTAAAATTTCTAATTGAGCTTGATGTCATACCTGTCAGCATCATAATATAACATGCATTCTAATCAATGTCTGTTTCATGGTTAAACCTGTGACTATGGGGAGGAGTCTGGAAGACTCATTTTGATTCTGCATTTATCACCGGAACCAAGCGGGCTTGGACCCTGACCTTACATTCCCTCTGGTTATCTTTTCAAATTAGCCAGTGGACTCATGCAATTATTTACAAAAGTGGATTTTGAGTCTCCTCATGGACTATTAAGTCACTTTCTTTTACCGAATATATTCTCAATATTTCTCATTCAAAATTTCAATTAATAGAAATGAATCCAATAAAATGGTATTAATTTACAGACGCTCTGGCCCTGTGAAGAAGGTTATTACTTCAATACTGGAGTCGATCTCTCTAGTCTAGAAACTAACAATTTTATTTTGCTTTAAGATTTAAGGGCCAGATGTACGACCTTTTTTTGTGACCGCAAACGGGAGGTCCTCCCATTTGCGACCGCAAAGAAGGGTAATGGCATGTACAAATGCTATTTTGCGAGCCGCTTAAACTCCTCCCAACGAGAAAACTTAGAGTTAGAGATATCTCAACAGGAGGTAAGGAAGGCCATTTCTGCTTGTAAGGTGGGTAAAGCTGCGGGGCCGGATGGCCTTCCTGTAGAGTTATACAGAGTCCTGGGGGAGGTAGTGATTCCGACAATGACAACCCTCTTCAATAAAATACTACTAGAAGGAGTTAGACCCCCTATCTTGTGGGGAGAAGCCACCATTACATTGATTTTAAAACCTGGGAAGCCTCCAGCTAATTGTGGGTCATATAGACCTATTTCACTTTTAAATACCGACTATAAGGTTTTTACTAGAATTTTGGCTGATAGGTTAGGTGCGGGGGCAGGTGGTTTGCTGCATCCAGATCAGAAGGGTTTTTTGAGAGGTAGGAATCTTTTTGATCTCACCCATGATTTCATAGGAGCCATTGATTTTGCCTCCACTTTTTCACTTCCTCTAGCAGCAATGACATTGGACGCCACTAAGGCTTTTGATAGGGTCAACTGGAACTACCTAGCCGCTGTACTGGAGAAGTTTAATTTTGGGCCAAAGTTTAGTCGAGTTATTAATCTTATATATAGTAGCCCTTCGGCGAGACTTTTGGTCAATGGAAATTTGACCAAACCCTTTAAGATTGAAAGAGGAACCAGACAGGGTTGCCCCCTCTCCCCTCTCCTATTTGACTTGTACATAGAGCCTTTTGCTCAACGTCTCAGAGAGGAGACGGGTATTACACCATTTAAATGTGGAGCATGGGAGAGGAAGGTAGCCCTGTATGCGGATGACGTATTAATTCTTTCATCAGATCTGGAGGTGTCTTTTTCCAACGTTATTCGCTTAGCACAGGATTTTGGTCTAGTCTCGGGATACGAAGTTAATTCAGGAAAAACAGAGATTATGTCATGGAATTTGCCGGGGTGTCGACATTCTATTAAGAGCGAGATGAGATATCTGGGTGTGAAGATAGTCCAGAATATAGAAAAGATTGCGGAGACTAACCTCTTGAATGTTTCGAGAGAGTGTCAGAAACTCTTGAAATCCTGGGCCCATCTTCCTCTGACCATTTTGGGTAGAATTAATTTAATTAAGATGGTAATCCCTCCAAAAGTTACTTTTCTTTTTAACACCATCCCTTTATATTTTGAGAAACAGGCAATTGACAAACTCCAGCAATTTATCAATTCATTTGTGTGGGCCTATAAAGCAGTGAGGATATCCTGGAAAAAGCTAAGGCGTAGGAGGGAAAAAGGGGGCCTCACATTACCAGATTTACAGTACTACGCCTGGGCTTTCCATCTGACGCATTCAAGAATGTTGTTGAAATCCCCAGATTCATCGGGGAGGGGGGTAATGTTTTTGACTATGTTAGATCAAGTGGGATTATCTAAAGAGAGTTTTCTTTTTAAATATGGAGACCAGAAATGTTTCAAGAAAATAAAGCTGAAAGTCTTATTGAGTGCGGCCCGTACATGGGCCAAAATTAAACAATGCACGGGCTTGGGCTATTTTTCAAGTCTGGCTCCACTGTGGGATTCCCCGGGGGTCACAGGCTGTTTGAAAGATAAATTGGCAGCCCCTCTTAAAACAGCTGGTTTTTTAGTGTGGGGAGACTTAGCTGCGGAGGGCTCACTTTTACCTTGGGCATTATTAAATGACAAATTGGAGGAGGGCATGTCGAGATTAAAATATCTACAATTAAAAAGCTGGTCCCAGAGTCTTAAAAAACCTATAGGCGAAGGGAATGTGCTGGAAGAGCAACTGGTACAGAGGCCGGCAGGAAAGAGGGAAGTATCTTTCTTTTATTGGTCTATTGAAGAGGCCATAGACGGGGATTTTAGGCTAGCCGAAGAACTGTGGGGAGCATTAATACCAGACATAGATTGGGTAGATCTGTGGCAAACCTCTTTTAACATCTTATTTGCAGTCGTAAAGCCAGCCTGGTTCAGGAGAAACCACTATTTCACTACACACAGAGCTTATTTATCCCCAGCTAGACTTTCTAAAATTGCCAAGGGTCCCCCTGTCAGTTGCAAAAAATGCGGTATGGTGAATGCCTCGGATACACACATGTTTTGGGATTGTCCAGCCATCCAAGATTTCTGGGAGAGAGTAAGGAGCACCTTAACAGATATCTTGGGGCTCCCAGTACACGTTTCTCTTGGTCTTATTATTTTTGGTATATCAAGCGAAATTAGAGGCCTGAGCAGGAGTTTCCTGTTTTATTCTATCTTGTTGGCAAGACGAGAAATATGTAAGAGATGGGTTGAGGTCACACCCCCACATACTCAGACTGGTTGTCCTCCTTGTATAAAACCTCCAAGACTGATTTGGCCAGACTGAAAAATAGTAGAAAGAAAGCCGTATGGGATTGTCTCATAAATTGGTCTCTCGGTTAATGAATGTTGATAAATACTCCTTTATCCTATGATTAAGCCTTATGGGAAGCTCTCAGACTGTGCTGGGCCCCGCCCTCTGGTTTTCCCACTTCCGATTTCGGGTGGGCCTTAAGCAACAGTCACCGGTTGTGAGTAATCAGCAGAGAGTGAGACCACCCTCTCCTTGATAACGAGAGGTCAGCAACATGAAGGGGGTTTGCTTGCTATTGGTAGGTGGGTGACACCTCGAGGGCCTACGTCTCAAAATTGAGTAACAGTGGCGACTTCTCTAACCTTCTAGTTGTCTGGGGTTGGAGGCGAATGAGGACAAAAAAATTATTTAAAAAAAAAAAACTGGAGTCGAGAAACTAACAATTTTATTTTGCTTTAAGATTTAAATCTCCATGTGGACAGGGAATCTGACAAGGAAGCCACAGAGTTGCTATTTATTCAGCTTCTGATTTGCTGTAGCTTGTACAAGGACCAACTCACTTGGCAGGCCATATTCTTGCCCATATCTAGTTCTGCCAAGCTTTAGTCAACACTCTTTTTACTTTAGAACTGACATAGATGGACCACAAAGCAATTTTTTGTCAATAAAGGATAGAGTCCAAAATAAAAACCAATGAGTCGTCTAAAATTTCTGATCACTCATGGCCTAAATTGGACCGTTCTAAATTGATCACCTTTTTAGAACATACTATGCCTGAGTCTCCTGGTAGTATCGGCAACTATGTAGATTAGTTTAATAAATGGATCACCAATGCTCTATATGCAACCCTTCTTGTGGCATCCTTTGTTACCTTTCCTAAGAAGTCCTTTGTTTCCCAGCGTTCTACTCCATCTGCTCCTTGGAACACAACAGACCTGACTCTGGCCAAGCGGAAATGTAATAAAAAAAAGTAAAAAACATGGATTATGCTCATGGGCGTCTAGGAATGCAGTCACCAATTGGGTGCATTTCCTTCACTACTGAGGGCCTCTTCCAGACCACAAGCTGAAGGGAAACTCAGGGAGGCATTTTGAAAAAGAGCATTTCCATTTAAAGGCTATTATTAAATCCAACAACATACAGTCAATGATCCCCAGCAGTGATTCAAATTCACTAATACCATCATTAATTGTCTAAATCACTGAAGCTTTATCCGTCTAAACTTTGCACCACATCCACTGCTAAGAATACTCCAATACATACCTAGTTAGCAGTGACATCACCCATCATCTCAAACCTCTCCGGCTCTGCCTAGCACTTTAACCTCAAATTGACATCTTAAATGTCATCTTAAAGTACTACAAGCTTATATTCTAGAGCTTCACTTAACTTTCCAAGCAATATGTTTCAATTGTAGATGGTGACAGTAGTTGCTTTGTTCCCCTTTTCTCATACTGGGATATACCATTGTCCAGATTAATTTTTGTCATGAGGTGCTTCATATCTAGATCTACTGTTACTGTCTGTTTCTTGTCAAATCTTCACATCATTTTCACTGAGAAAGAGTAGGGTACGTAGAACCATACTCCAGAAATAGTGGGAATATAAACGTATGTCTGAGAGACATAGAGAGAGACATAGAAATGGAAAGAAAGAAATTGCTAATTCAACATGGAGATATGTTATAATGTAGGAGACCATAGATCATTTCTTTAATTCATGTATAACATTTCATGAATCTATGTCCAAAGCTCTAGGGATGCAATGTGACTTGTAGTGGTTGTTTACTGTGAAGATGTTCTTGTGTCATACTACTTCAATTTATCCTCTTCTGATTCATCCATTTGCCTATTAACTATTACCTTTCACTGATTCCAGTGATTCCAGGATGTTGTTATAGGTATTGTACATCATCATTGAATGCCTTGCTAGTTTTCCTACAGTCTGTATCAGAAACAAGAGTTTGTGAGGTCACAATAAGCCACTTTGTTTCCGGCCATTTTTCTTTTACAATTTCAGTCCTATTCTTTCTTATTCTAGAATTGAGATCGTCCTAGATATTATATAAATCCAATGTTAAATTCCAATTAGAATGAATACATAAGTCCATGAATCATCATATTCTTATATAAACATTTATTGATCTTGTGGTCCTAAGGAACATTAACCTTTAGCCCTGTCCAAGATGGTGTAGATCCCCGAGATTATTACCCCTTCCCTTGGCAATTAGAAATGGGGTAAAGCTGCTCAGTGGTCCAGGTTTATAGGCTATGGAAATGGTGTCAATTTGTAATTCAGTTTCTTCTCTTATATTATTATTGAGGCAACCTTGAATACTCTTGTGTCCATTTAACCTGTGCCCGAACATTTCTGATTAACTAGATTCCCAGTAATCCAAAGAGTTATTCTTTTTTCACTGTCAAAATCAATCACTCACTATTGACACCTTTTTGTCCTTATCGGACTGATGTGGCATTTCCTGTTCGCAAGCCACCCTAGTTCACCTGACGGTGTTCTAGAAATGAAGAGCACTGCTTGATGAGCCCATAGGCTACAATATATTCGACACTTTAAACAAATTCAAACTATAATACATATTACATTTTCATTGGTTTCAAAAAGCTTTTCTTTAGCACATAAACTTTTTTTTGGTACACTAATCAATACATTAATTTTCCAACAATGTTACATCATGTTATTTTTGGATCTGAATACTTTCTCAATGCTATTGATACAATGGCAAATTACAACTTGTGTATAAATCCCAATGCATTTCGGGTGATTCCACCCTTATTCAGGGGCAGTTGTGCACTGAATTGTGCTGCCAGAATCTCATCTCAAAAGCTCTGCATGTCCTCGTGAAAGGATAATGTTAAAACCATGGGCGAGCTCAAAACGCTCAGCTGACCCTTCCACATCTTATGTTAAACTCGAGTTCTTAGCTGAATGAGTCGACTCTCTGCTGTTGGAAGCAGCAAAGTATGCCATGTCTGGATATGTCACCATGATGCGTGTGACTTGTAGATCTAGATTACTCATGAGTGCAGGATATCTCCTTAGTATCATAAATTCCTTTTCACAAACCAGGATGTGCAGATTGTATTTCAATTGGTTGTGAACAGGGATGCAATTTGCAATGTGAATTATGAACCAAGTAGTCGCATTGCAAATTTTGCTTTCACATAGAGTCGCAAAATGACCTGCCTAATGCATAAGAACTAGTTAGCACACAATATGCAAACCCTGTGTATGGCTATGAATGCAGGGATGACGGTCTGCAAGAGACAGCAAACCTGTGTTCTTGTATTTGCTTTGCTAAATGTGAAACATTTTTTAAGCAGCCTTTTGTCTATTAAAAGAACAAGTGATGATTTAAAAATATTTTTACCTTTTTGGGAAGACATGGGAGGAGTAGGCTGTGGTGACCTGAGCCACTGCCTACTTTCCTGAGTGAACAAATGTCTGCTCCTATGAGGTTGAAAACTACTGATACATTTCATTTGGATTCCTAATGAGAAGCGGCATACCCCTTTGTGCCTTCTCTTCATGATTCATAATGAGTCTTGAGAAGTATTTTATGAATCGGAGTCCCTTTGGTACATTGTAACTGCCTTTTGCAATTGCAACGCCTACGATTTTGTGAATTGCTAACTTTGTGACTGCGAAACAGTATTTTACATCAGGGTTTATGTGTGAAGTACTTATAAAAATACACACAGTTGAAAAATGTTTTGACTCTTACCATACTTCATTTGGAAGTGCCATACATGCCCAAATGTATTTCTTATGCCATGCTAAATATGTCAGCATTAAGTGCAAAATATCTCATTAAGGGAGAGTCTGCAGTGTGCCACCAGAACTATTGTAACCACAAACCTTCAATAAAAATGATAATAATATAATAATAATTGTTTTTCCACAGCCTTTCGTACCATATTTGCGCATTTTGGTAGAGCTGTAAATAACAGGGGTTACATATGCATTCCAAAATGCTTGACCAATTAACACAGTAACTTAAGTAATCTTAAGTAATAGCATGGTGGTATTTGTACACTCAAATAACTGATAAGAGACAATAACTCGGATGAGCCTGTATTTCTTATGCTTTTCCTACTTTATTGGAGAACTAGCACAAAGGACAGCAGCATAAAATTAAGTTCACGTTGAACAACATGTGTTGTGTGAATACTTTAATAGAAGGAAATCTCTTGCAAAGAAATGAAGAAGGGGGAGGATTGGGTTGTCATCATCAGAATCCTTCCACTGGTGCAGAGGTCAGAGACAGTGATCCCCTGGAAAGAGAAAACAGCAAGAAATACTGAGCAACTCACTGAGGAAAAGTGAAGAGAATACAAATACGGCATAAAACAGAAGTTCAGCTTGTTATCATACCTCAATCTATAAAAACAAATATGGCATTCAGTTATTAATAATGGGAGGTTTATGCTATATCTAGGAAGTGTTTTCACCAAAATAATGTAAAATGTCTTTTCAACAAAAGGTTTTCAATCACTTTGTTTTTTACCAAGAGTTTTGTACTCACAGGCCACAATGTAGCCCATCCTAGAAAGTTAAACACTTTGTGTAATTGGACTAACTGACAGAGTCCTGTAGTCATGGATTGATTGTTTGGTCCAATTGGCCAATCTATTTGGACATTACCCCACTGTTGGTAACCAACAGCACACAGATGCATTTTTAATTACATTCTGCAAGTTCTTTGCCATTGTGATAAATGTACATTCATATAAAATAAATAAATGACAGAAAAAAATGATATCACATGAGACAAGGGATTTCGTGCAGTAAATGCATTAAGTACTTTATTGAAATAAGGGGGACTAAATAGTAAATATTGTTGGAATATCACCAGAAACTAATTTTCATAGTTTTGCCTTTATATTTTCACAGTGTTTCTTCTTCATCTCGTGTGTGTTGTGAAACTATATAGTGAAAACTAAAGTTATGGAATGGCACTCAGTTAGAAGGTCACTGAGGTACCTCCCAGAGCTCATAGGGACACTGGGCACATGCGTCTGGCAATGGCATAGGAAGAATGAGAGCCAGTCAAAGTCAGTAGGAGCCGAGACCAGATAATCTAGTGTGAACAGGAGTAATCCATTTAGGGAAAAGGTACAGATACTATTTCACTTGGGCTACTGCTTTAGGCAATTAGTGGCTTTGGATCCCTCTGCATTGCCTGGAATTTCATAAGCTCATCTCTATTGCACTCGCTGTGGCCTGGAGTCACCTGGACTGAGTTCAAAGCTCTTCATTACTATCCCTTTTGTACGGTGGCATGAACAGGGCATTGTAATGCTCCTTGAGGCTTTTCCTGCTGGATATTTCCTGAGCTATAGTCCTGAGTTTTGAGTTCTCCATCCACACATTTCCATAGTGACATTAATTGAGACCATTTATAACATACAACAAAGTCTCTAAGGGTATCGGTTAGTAGTCAAATGTAACGATAGCACAATTAATTGCTGGTAGCAAAGGGAGAGACCAAGGAGACAAAACATAATTCAACAAAATACAGTTTTTTGGTAGTTGTATATATGTGTTATAAATAACTTTATATATTTAGACATGTGTAAGAACAGCACTGCGTTACATTAAATGGCATGTAAACTGTGGGATACTGTGTACAAGTGCTCGTGAAATGGTGACGACGCAAGTGACACGTGAGGAAGTATGTACAGCGACACAAGGGGGTGCGACAAAAAGACAATTGGTGATGGAATTTACATAGTAGAGATACCCAAACAATGAATGTTAATATATACAAGTGGAATCAAGATGGGAATCAAGATGGGAATCCTCGAAGAGCTAGCGCCGAAAAGTTTGCTGTAAGAGTCGACGGCGTTTCGGCCTGTAGAAGTGGTTAGGCCATCATCAGGACCAGGTTACTCTTATTTTAATTACAGTGCTGTGGGTAAGAATAAACACACTCAATGGTGGACCGAGTCGGAGAAGAGGGAGAGAAATTGTTGATGAGCCCAAGATGAAAGTTGAAGACAGGTTAGAGCGCTGCGAAGTACGTCAGAGAACGTAGGAGGAATACCACGTGTCTAGGCTCAGGTGGAAGAAAAAGGACAGGTAAGTAGTCCCTGTCTGTGATTTTAGAAGCGCGGAGACGCAGAGGTCGCCAAGTACTGTTGCAGCGACTTACGCGTGGTATGCGACAGGAATCCCAATCGTAGGCGTGTGGAGTCCTTGTATGAATCAGGATGCATCTGTCTGAAGTGAGAGAAGAGAGGGTAAGAATGCCGGTCCGGGGTGGCAGTGCGAAAAGGGGACTGAAAGGGAGGGAGACTCACTAGTCTGGAGGGGTCCAAGGTAGTCACGTTGGGTAGTCTCTGGTCGAAAGTCCACAGGGAATCCGATGGGTACTTTATGGATCCGCAGAAAGGAAGAGCTGCTGCCTTTGGTCGTCTATGAAAGAAGGGAGGTGCGTAGGTAATTGAAGCGTAATGTGGGCAGTTATCACAAACTACTGGGTAAAGAAGGGCCAGGTAGAGACGTGTTGAGTCTGACCCAATCAACCCGGGAGACTCAACCCGGGGGTGGAGTGCAGTGTGGCCGGACTGCCGTAGCAACTGGAGTAAGGGACTAAAATAAATAAAAAATTAAATAAATTAAATGGTACAGCCAGGCACCAAGGGGCAGTGTGTAGCCTGATCTCGCTGGGGTGGAGGGGCGGTCAGCAGCACATTGTGATAGTATAAGGGAATATCGCTAGTGTGGTGGAACGAAGGTGTGTCTTGTGTATCGTGGGCCTC
Source organism: Calotriton arnoldi (assembly GCA_963921515.1). Lineage (NCBI taxonomy): Eukaryota > Metazoa > Chordata > Amphibia > Caudata > Salamandridae > Calotriton > Calotriton arnoldi. The sequence continues at coordinate 282,692 of CAWUFW010000256.1, read as the reverse complement.
CAGGGAATTGGTCCAGGTGGGCAAGCGCTAAGGTGACTTAGCAATGGGGAACAAGCCACACGGGGTCGGTAAAGGGGGGCTTGTGACTGGGGAGAAATTGCGGTCAAGCGGGAAAAGGATGGCGCCAGTGGTGAGCGTGTGGGGAAGGGCAGCCCTTAGGTGACTCAATTTAGATGAATGCCTTAGAGGGAGGCTGGATCGTGCGACAGCGTGTAGCGTATATCACGTTATGTGATCTGCAGTTGGTAAGTGTTTTTAGTGGATAATTCTGTCCATAAATTTCGAATTGTTTGGTGTTCAATGAGGTTGAGCATGCGACGCATCTTTGGCACTTGTAGTGGCCCAATATTGGTGGTAGGCCCCAGGCACTCGTGATAGATTCCTCTCTGGTACTGTCCTTGGGCAAAGTCATTGCATGTACCAGGTGGTCTGCCAAGTTTCGACCCCTGCGATAGGAGAACAGTGGAGGTTCATTGAAAGTTCCTAGAGGGGCAAGAATATTCCAATGTTTATTTATGACTTTGGTGATCTTGTTGCTGGTGGGGGAAAAAGTGGAGACAAAAGGGATGCGTGTATTTTTCCTTTTTTCCTTTGGTGTTAACACAGTCTCTCAGTAGTTATACCATGCCCTCTTGCGGGCTCTGGTTACCAATTTTTTAGGGTATTCACAAGCGATAAGTTTCTCTGTAAGAACTGCTGCTTCCCGGAAGAAATCCTTTCTCCACTTGCAATTTCTACGGATCCTCAAGAATTGCCCAAAGGGCAGACCATCACGTAGACTCCGTGGGTGTAAGCTGGAGTATAGCAGTAGGGTATTTCGCTCCGTTGGATTTCTGAATTGTGATGTGCCTATTTTGTTTTCTTCCACCTGTAGTGAAAGGTCTAGGAATGGTAAGTGATTTTCTTTAGGGTCGATGGTAAATTTCAGGTGGCATTGGCAAGTGTGAAGCCATTCAACAAACTGTAGTAATGTCTCAATATTGCCTGTCCAAATGAGCAAGATGTCGTCTATATAGAGACGCCAAAAGGAAATGTTTGTTCTGAACAGGTAAAGTGGGGTGAGATTCTTCGTTTTCTCCAGGTTGTATACGTAAAGTATCGCAAGAACATGCACACTAGAATGGGGTGGATAGTTGGAACCAGTCTTGCAGAGGAATAGCTGCCCCACGTGGATAGTGATAGGTGATGACAGAGCAGTGACGAGGCTCACAGACTGGAGTTTTGCTTCCCATACGTCATCTTAGCAGCACCATTCTCCCCTCTGACATGTGCTGCCAATATGTCATTGGCTCCTTCCACCCTCCTGGTTTACTAGGAATATGTAGCATCACAGGTAGACTTTATTCAGACATTTTACAGTGGATTGGCATACTATGAAAGTAAATTGAGAAGTTCTTGAGCCAAATGTATGAACTTCTGTCAGGTTTTGAATGAAAAGAAACAGTTTTGGAGATCACATCAGCCCTAGTATAGACAATAAATAAACTGAAATGTCATGCAAAGCACAAGGGTGTGGAAACTTCACACCTCTCCCCTCCATTCTTTAGTCTAAAAGTGATCAAGCTGGTTGGTGCTAGTGTTGGCATGCTGTGTAGACACAGACATTCAGCAGCATCCATACTGTGGCATCACTGGCAGGGGCTAACACTTCACTTCCTTTTAGGAATGTCATCTGCATCTTTTGCCCATATAGAGAACACAGAGTGTTCAAGCCACTGAGAGAAAAATGCTTTTCTAAAAGGCATGAGGTACCTAACTCCATGCCACTTTATTCTACTGCAGCACTCTGACTCGCAATCTGTGAGCCTTTCCAGCTGCACACCGAAGGTAGAGGTGGGGTGCAAGTACATGTTAACTACTCCACAGCAGAAAGGCTCCAGTCCATATTGCTAAAAAGACTAACTAGTTGTATGAGTGCCGAACATAGTCAACGCGTTTTCCAGATGTAAGTCACATTTTTGCCTGGAAAAGAAAGTTTTAAAATCCATGCACACAAGATTTATAAAATTCTAAAAATCTTCCATGTGTAATGTACATAAGTATTATGTAACGTTTTTATGAGTTGCGTGTAAGGCTGAAGGGATAGAAGTTTAAAGAAATGCAAACATGAAAAAGCATTAGCAAAGCAAATAGGTTTGATGTGTGTATGGCTTGTGGAAGGGGCAAACATCAAATCTGTTGTACTAAAGCACAGACAAACATCTTGAAATAGATCCCACAAGAAAAAGGGCTGCAATACTTTATCAATTTTTCAGCTGCTCATGTCAGCGGTCACTGTTACCAGGCTACTCTCTGGTTTTTTTCAGATGTATAATGCTCTCTCAGGTACTCCAGTGGAGATACAAGGACACAAGCAAATAGCCAATAGAAGAATAGTGAGACTAAGATAGTCCTGTTGGCTCATTGAAGGTTAACAGTTTCTTAAGTTCACATTTCCGAAGCAAAAGAAGCTAATCGTTGATGATGACTGACCAAAGAGAAAAAATGATTGCCATGAATGGCATCAGCGCCAAACATGCCAAACCTAAATATTGAGCAACCGAGTAGTTGTCATTTAGAATTTTGCATATTTGTTGAATGGCTACAATATGGTAAATATATTAGACTTCAGAGGCGTAATGCTTGAAATACTTTTGCAGCAATTGGGGAAATTTACTACGAAATAGGCGGGATTGTGTTAAAGATAGTACGAATTTCACTGACTAATTAAAAAATCAAAAGAATTGCATGGGAATTGGTGTAATATGTTATAAATGTTATAATTCTAAACATAAATAATGAATACAATGCAGGATTTCAGTAGTTAGTTACTCAAGTTTCTCTATTAATACCAGAAATAGGTATTTAAGCATTGCATATGTGCCACATGCATGGATGAGGTGCCAATGGAAATGTTTTTGAATTACTGTACAAATGAAAGTTACGTATTGCATACATTTTGTATTTTTGTTTTCCTCTTTGCCAATTAGTGGTGGTTAAGGGCACCACCAGTGTTTCTAGTAACGGACCTGGCACCATTCCTTTTTGTTGTTATCAGGGCAAAAAGTGCATTTCTAGGTGAAAGAGTTACAGAAGTTGCCCTATTATTCGGTTGTGGTTTTAGTCCTTTAGCCTCTTTATTTGAAGGAGAGTTGGTAGCACGTAGAGATATTAGAACAGTTCTTTGATTGCCTTTGGGATAATTGAAGAAATGGAGAGAACTACCAGGTGTGATCCACATGGTCTGATTTTTGTTTAAGCTAGATATTGTCTTATGCGATGCCTTGTGTAGGTATCATCTCTCTGTCAGTCACACAGATGGATTGAATTGTGATGGCCCCTATGGCAAGAGGTGGGGTTCAAGGATGACATCATGACAAATACTGAACATGTTTATATTTGTAACAAAAAGTTGGCGTTACCTGAATTCATTTGCTAAGAAGGCCACCACCATGAAGAGCACCACCACCGACAAGATCACCAGGGATGCCCTTGTATTGAACACAAAAAGTATGACTATTCCAGAGAAGTTAGTTTCAGGAAAATGAAATATGAGAAGAAAACATTATCAGCTGCGGATGAAATCATTCTGGTTCTCACTGACATTATTCCACAATGAGAAAGCTGAGATCCAGGGGCCTGCTTGACCTGGATACAGTTGTATATTGTTTTTGATTTGCTCCTCTTAAAAGGTAGAATTTAAGCATAATACAAAAATTCATATGATTCCTCTGCAGGAATAATTAGAGGACTAGTAGATTCTTGATGAAGGCGATTGAGTGCTAAAATGATAATCACAAGTAGCTTTGACGTCCTTTTCCTACTGGGCACATAGGCCATATTAGGTGTCTGATTTAGACTTTGGAAGACAGAGTTAAGGCAGCCAGTTTTGCAGAGAACTTTACCCTGCTTTTACTCCCTCTGACAGATTTAGAATCCACTGCCTGTGGAGAGCTGTGCGCACTGCTATGTAATACAGTCAAACCCAGTGCTGTTGACAAAGACTGTGTAAAGGGTGAGGTTTATTAGTTGTGGATGGTTGGGTGCAGGACTTTACTCAAGATTATGCTTCATTGTTCATGGCTTAAGGATGTATGTACACTTATAGGGTGAAATTCCACAACATCCGGAATACCGGAATTAGGAACCTAACCATAGGAAGAACAGGGATTCCACTGAACATGTGTGAAAAAACCCTCTTTCCAGAAAGAAAAATTATTTTCTAGAGTCCCCTCACCCACCAGAGTTACTCCTAGGTGGCATGCTTCATCATTGGGGTCCTCTCAATCCGCTACGGATTGAGGCGCGCTGCGACTTGCGAACTACGTAGGAGCACTTAGTTTTAGGAAAATATGTGTGGTGCAGTGATGTGGAGTGGGAAAAATAGATTAAAAATACCTAGCTAGTGAGCTAATATTTTATTCCTGCTCCTAGTCGGTATGTTTTAAAATCAGGGGTTAATACTAGGGAGAGACCTAACTGTAATGAGTATGGAGACTCTAGTACTGGGTCGACATGTTTCGAGCTTTCCCCTAAAGCTCTTCTTCAGGACCCCACGAGGGCCAGCCCCGTGCATACCACTCCTAAAGAATCCTGTGAGTATGAAACAATGGGATGCTCACCTAATGTGTGTTCACCTGATACTTAATACATACGGTTGTACACTGACACGTTGTATCTGTAGGAAATAAAACAAAGGAAAATTAAAAAGGCCTGCCTCCCAGCCAAGCTGGCAGGCCCTATATATATGCGGCGTTGTATCTGGATCAATGTACTCCTCTATAGTGGGTGTAGTTAACAGCTATTTAGTGTGATCATCTGTGGTGGAAGAAATCAATCACACACGATGTCTTTGTGAAGAAAAGTGGTTATGTACAAATTGCAGTTTAAAAGCACTCGTGAAAAAAAGAAAGAAAGACACCACGTGACATACAACATATAACGAAAACATTTTAGTATTACATATCAAGGACACATACTTTTGTTTAGGCAGAAATATGCCTCATGATCTGCAGGGGTAGAGGGGCTTGTAGTCACACCCTAAAATGGTAATGGGAACATAGAGATGGTCATTAGAGTTTCCTAAAGGTAAATGAGATAGGGACCGGGGAGAAAATTCTCGGTGCCTTAGCTTATCCTGGAAGGAAAATAGAAACCTTATTAATTCTTTGGAAATCTGAGAAATAAGGTAAAAAAAGGGTCTGGCTGGACTTACTTCGTCAAAGCACTCCTCTCGGAAAATTACCTGATGGCAGCCCTGGAGACCGCATCTTACCGCGTCTGTCTCCCGGTGGCCATTAAATAGACCCGGAACAGCTTTTTTTTATTTATAAAGTTCTATAAAGCGCAAACATGACCAAAATGTTGGTGTCAGAGCGCTGTACAACCTAATAAATAGCATTAAATATACAAGGAGCAAAATATAGACAATACAGCATGAAAAGATAATACAAAGAGACATAGTGAAAACACCAGCAAAGAAATCAAATTGGCATGGATAGTCGCCTCAGATAGGAAGGACATTATTCAGCAGTCTCATTTTTACTTTGTTTTTGAAAAGAACGAATGAAGGGATGGTCCTGATCTCTGGGGGAAGAGAGTTCCAAATTCTTGGGGCAATTCCAGAGAAAGATCTCTTATAGGTTTTCTTTTTGTGAAATTTTGGGGATTTAGCAGTAGGGAGCATGTACTACGAAGCTCTATTCCTTCCGGATAGCACCAGTTTCTGAGCCAGGTAGCGAGGAGTGTTGTGGTGGATGGCTTTGTATGTCATGCATGCTATTTTTAGGTAGATTCTAGATTCATAAGGTAGCCAGTTCAGAGAGTGGAGGGCTGGGGTGATGTGATCATTTTTCTTTACGCCTGTGATGAGCCGTGCAGCAGCATGGAGGGTAGCCCTCAACGGTGCTAGTTTTATTTTCGGTAGGCCAACAAGGGTAGCATTCCCATAGTCAAGTTTGGAGATCACAAGAGCCTGAACCGCCATCTTGAGATCTGCATTGGGCAGGAAAGGCTTTAGTTTTCTTAAGATGTGGAGATGGAAATTGGCCGCTCTGGTTGTGGAGCTGATGTGATTCATCATGGAGAGGTTGTTGTCTAGCGTTATTCCTAGGGATTTTGCTGAGTCATGCTTACTTCAAAAACTAGACCGTGTCTTTCACAAAATGGCCGCTATGACTGGCAATGGAGCGGGGCCATCTTAGGCGAATGACCAAATTATCGGGTATTGTGGACAAAAAGGAATAAAACTAACATGGGGGATACATTTATAAAGGGGATAAATTTGGACACTCAAGTACGATGTAAAGTAGTGGTTATGTTGCGAGCGCAACGGTATATCTGATTGAAGCGCAAGACCCTTAAACGTAACAGTTCATCTGTTTTCAGAATAGCTAGTATGTACATCATGAAATGACTAAACCTCACGTCGTGTTAGGGGAAGTCATAAAAATGCCAGATTCCTGGATGATGAGGTACATCAGACTGATGCGCAAGACCCTCAGGCTTAACAGCTGGACTGCGCTCTTCTCAGAATAGCTAGGATGTACATCATGTTATGACTAAACCTCGTGTCTTGTTAGGTGGAAGTCATAAATAATGCCCGATTACTTGCTAATGTAAGATATCATGTATGGAATAGTAGACCCGTAGTTGTCAGTTGGAGACTGAATGCCACCGTTAGGCAGTCTGCTGTTCACTAAAGAGCCGCTGCTGGTGGAATGGTGATGGGGCCTTCCTGGGTAATTGGGTATTCTAGCTGAAGTGGTTCCCATGCAGCCTGCTTGGAGCCAGGGCAGGGGAGTCAGGAAATTCCATGCACTGCAGAGAAGCTTTCCAGAAGCTTCTCCCACCTTCCAGAAGTACCAAGGTATAAAAATAGGACCTACCAACATATTCTTTAGTTCACTCCTGGACCTGCGGAAGCACTCTCGAAGGACTGCCTGATGCTGTGACCTGCTGTGCACTCTGTCAGACGACTGCTGTACATGGAAGGACTGCTTTGCTGCGTGGTGCCTGCCTTGAACCCTCATAGACCAGCCCTGCTGTTGAGCCCTACATCTTCACCCAGTAGTACCAGAAGTGACTTGAAGGGCTGTTTTTCTGGCCTCCTGTTCAAAGCCACAGGGACATAAAAGGCTTCCACCAACTTAAATCCACATCTTGACCCAGCCAAGTAGTCCTGAACCTTCAAGAGGTGTCCCATCAGTCCTGGACCCTTGATTGTGGTGCTAAAAGTGCCCAAATGGCCAATTCCCAAAACTGAGGACTTATACAAATTTTGGCTCAAAAGGGCTCTGAGAATGAAGAGGAGACTGGAACAACCTACTCGCTCATCGCCCTGATGTACATCACTGGTCTAGTTGGCTTTGCGGCCTCTCCCGCTACGTTCTTCTCCACAGCAGCAAATCCTTTTCAGTGGTCCTTGCCAAAGGGGCATCCAACCCCGTGGAACTGTCTTTGGCTACAACCCTTTGCCCCATCCGGCTGGAAAGTTTTGACTTCCATTTCGATGACTAAGTCTGAACGTAGAAATCTATACTGCAGCATTGACCTAAGGCCATCCGGCAACGAAACTCCCTCCTTGGTCACCTCCTGTAGCCTTGCCCCGCTGAGCTATACCTTCTCTGAACATTTTCTTCAGTTATTCTTTTATGTCCGAAGGAAAGCGCTGATCGGGCCCAATCCACTTCTTACATCCGAACCGCGGTACTGCGCGGTCTGCCATAACGTTTTACTTTGACCCGGCCTCACGCGACTGGATGTCCACGGTTGGCGCTTAGATCTTTTAAACACTAGATTTCGCTTAAACCTTTCAAAATTAATACCTATGGTTCTACTGATTAGATTTTTGTTGTTTTGGTGTCAAATAATTTACTCTAGTTTTCTAAAATTGGTTTGTGATTTTTCTTCTTTTGTATTTTCACTTTATTACTGTTTGTGTGCTGCATAAATACTTTACAGATTGCCTCTAAGTTAAGCCTGACTGCTTTTTGTGCCAAGCTACCCAGGGTTAAGCACAGGATAATTTATTGACTTTTTGTGGTTCACCCTGCAAGGGATTCTGGCTGTTGCTTGACCATGGCTCAAACCCCAGTCAGCCGACAACCCAATTTCTCATAGTCATGCTCCAATAGGAACAGTCCAGCCTGAACTGCAAAGCTGGGTACTCACTGGACTAGAACACAAGCAACTGAAGACTGGTTGGGTGGGTCCAAACTGAGGTGTCATGGTGGGCAAAAGAACAATGGATTGGAATGCTGCCCAGAGCGATTCACAGTGGTTAGATTGCTGTCAAACATTCCTCCCATCATCTTTTGTGTATTTGATGTGATGCCCTTAGTGGCAGGGTTTGCCCAGAAGTGGGTGTCCTTGCTCACTGTGCCACTGGAACCAAACTACATCTGACTGATGAGCCGCAGTGAGGGGAAAACAAGTACTGGGTTGCTTGCATTCCGGCTCAAGGAGGACCTGACCTGGAAAATTGGGCTGGAATGTTCCTATTGGAGCAGAGGCAAGACTTATTTGCCTACAGCAAGGTACAAACTGATGTGGCATGGTGAAAAGAATGATGGGAAGGAATCCTACTGAAATGATTGCCAGTAAATGTACTTGTTACAAGCACTCCTCCCATCACTTTTTGTGTGTTTGACTTTCCAATTTATATCAACATTAGAATATCTCTTTGCCAATCCTAAACCCACTTGTGTCTAGAGATTAATCAGTACCCAGTGCTAAATATGGGCAAAGGATTAACTTGATACATTGATGTCACAAGGGATACGAGTATCTCAGCCATCTGCTAATGCTTCAGCAAGTGTCAGAATTTCTTTGTCATTTAATAACTGGTGATTAGGTTATAGCCCATCACAAGGAGTCTCCTCAAATGTGCTGCAACTTTAATGAGGAGAGAAGAGTCAGCTATGTTACCCCTCAGCACATATATGTTTTGTATTGGATTGTAATTGTAGTTATATAGCACTTACTACCCCTGAATAGGTGTTGAAGCGCTTTTTGGCGAGTAGCCTGCTATTCTGGAACCTAAAAAGGATAGTGATGGATTAGTATAGTGAAATTCGAGAAAATCTGAGCAGTGGACATTTGGTTCTGTTAGCTGTTTTGAAAAGGATAATGGGGAAATGGAAGAGGGCAGAGTCTAGAAAGTGTTTATTGGGAGATCATAGTAGAAAATGAGGTTTGGGATGAGTATAAGGAGAGATGGAGGGGTAAGAATCTCTAGAAATGGATTAGGGAGATCATAATAGTAAAATGAGTTTTGGGATGAGTCAAAGGAGGTGTAGGTAAGGGGAGAATTTAAATGGGTTGTTTGGGAGATCATAGTATTAATATGAGGTTTGGGGTGACCCAAGGAGGGATAGAGGATAGAAGAGTCTAGAAAGGGTTATTTTGGTTATCATTTTAGTAAAATGAGGTTTGGGATGAGTCAGAGAGTGGAGGTAGATGATATATTGAGAGGTATAGGGTGAAATACAGGATAGTCCATTGGAGAGCACATGGCTAAAACACCTTTGCAAAGATTATATCTGTTGCGTAGACGAGACCTATTGGCTTTGAAAATGGTTGTTTTAATTTAACTTTCTTTTATTTTTTAAACAATTTTATTGGGTTTGTCAGGTGTTATAAGGAGCATTAAATGTTATAACCATATGCATCAAAGTAAATTATATAAGAATACAGTTGTAGTCCAAAGACATAGCAGATTATTCACTTTTATGTGGTAAACTTCAGACGGTGACAGTAGGCGGGCCTAAATGCTTTAAGTTACCCCTGTGGTTGCATTATTGTGTCTCACAACTTGAAGAAAACACTGGGGGGCAGCAGGGTGGGGGAGGACAGACATGGTTCTAGTACCGTGTTGGCAATATGGAACGCAGGACTAGGCGCAGGGAGACTGCACTATGGTACTCCATTGTGCTAGACAATGGTGGAAATGATTATGTACTTGGGAAGAGGAGTGCCTGCCTGGATGCCACTAAGGAGCCCCAAGGTGGCGTGGTGCAAGATCTTTGTCACATATTTGTCAGAAGTGTGTGAGCAAAATGGCCCATTGCGATGGAGATAGGGCGTCGACTAATCCGACAGACCTCCTCATTTAGTCAAGTCAAGTAAAGTCAGAGGGATCTATTAAGTGCACATATCACCCTGAGGTCTCATGGCGCTAGCGTAAACTCCATGAAGACTGGGGCTCAGATATACGGGCATTATAGATGGTCAAATAGCCAGGTTTTCTTATTCCCTGCGGAATAACTTATGGTCAGTGATGGAGAGGAGATGTGATGGAAGCTTATTCCAGAAAGCAGGTGCAAGGAAGGAGAAAGATCTACCGCCGTTCCTGGCGGTGCGGATCCTGCGGGGGGTAAGGAGACATTTAGTACTTGACCTAAGCGTCCTGCTCGGTTGATACCAGCTAAGTTTTTTGGCAAAATAACTTGGCCCGCTTCCATACATGTTCTTATGAGCAAGACAGAGGATTTTGAAGTGAATTCACTTCCTGATAGGGAGCCAATGAAGAGTCTTCAGACTGGGCACTGATGGGGCTCTTGATGGAAGGTTTAATACTAGTCTAGCAGCGGTGTTTTGCAAGACTTGAAGCTTGGAATAGAGCTCCTCATTTATGGAGGCCAGCAGGGCATTTCCATAGTCAATACGACTTATAATTAGTCCCTGGACAAGTGGTTTCCTAGATTCGATGGGGATCCATTGAAAGATTTTGCGTAGATTACGCATAATGCCATAACAGATGCCGATTACGTGATTTATATGGCTTTTCATTGACAACTGATTGTCAATCATCACTCCGAGGTTCCGCACCAAGGGTTTGGGAGATGGACAGGGGCCCAGATTCTGAGGCCACCAGTCACTAGACCAGGATTGGACCGCCTTACCAAAAAGAATGACCTCTGTCTTACTTCCATTAAGTTGTAAGTGATTGGTGCGCATCCAGTTGTCAATATGGGTCATGCAGTTTTTAAAACGATTTCTTGTGTCAGTGGGATCGGGGCGTAGGGTAATCATTAACTGGGTGTCATCAGCATGTGACACCACATCAAAACCGTAGGACCTTATCACCCTGGCCAAATGTGTCACGTTCAGGTTGAAAAGCATGGGATTTAAGATGGAGCCTTGAGGGACTCCTATGCTTACAGACCAACTGCAGGAGGCCAGGGTGCCCATTTGTACGGTGGTTTGATCAGTTAGATAAGTTCTGAACCAGTCCAAAGCCACACCCCTGACACCCATCTCCCAGAGCCGTTGTTCTAGAATGCTATGGGAGATGGTGTCAAAGGCGGCTGACAGATCCAACAGGATGAGCATGGCTGACTGCCCGTTGTCCAAGGCCAGTCTAATGTTGTCTACAACCTCCACCAGCGAGGTTTCAGTGCTGTGAGCAGCTCTGAACCCAGACTGTGATGGGTCCAACAGTCCATGACTCTCCAGATGGGTGGTAAGCTGCTTGGTGACCAAGGACTCAAGTACCTTTCCAAAATAGGGAAGCAGAGAAATTGGGCGTAGTTGCTAGGTACCTTAGGGTCAGCAGATGGTTTTTTTAGAATTGGCTGAACCCGCGCTGCTTTCCATCTAACAGGGACCGCTGCTTGTGCTTGTGACATATTAAATAAGTCTGTAAGATTACTGATGAGCAATTGGGCAAAAGTTGAATAGAAGCGGGGTGAAACCGGGTCACTGGAGAACCCGATTTAATCTTTGCCAGAGCGGTTGAGACTTCATCTGGGGTAAGTGCAGTGAACTCCAATGAAAGAGGGAAGGTGGGGTTGAGGTTAATGTCAGGGTTGTTATCAGGATTTTTGGCGTCATGGTAGGGAAAGGAACTATGAATTGTTATAATCTTTTCTTTAAAAAAAGTTGACAGCGTGTCTACCCATTCTTGCGAAGATGTGTTATAGGGCTGACCGGGAAGAGGAGTAGTAAATTCCTTTAATATTTTATAAAGCTCCTTGTTGGAATTGGCAGCTTTGTTAATCCTGTTAATAAGATACAACTTTTTGGCATGTCTGATGTTATCTAGGTAGCCTTGGTGGATATGTTTATATTTCTGTCGATCTTCACTGGTCTTGGTTTTTAGAAGTGCTTCCTCTTCTGCAGTGGCCCATTTGCACATCTCCCCCTCCCATGACTCCACGGAGGGGGCGTGGGTGTGCGCCAGTGTAGTGTGATTGCGCGCTTGGCTAAAAGTAGGGCCAGGACTGCGAAGCGTGTGTGCACCTTGTGTTGCTTCCTGCACTTGAAGACACCCAGCGAACAGCCTTCCCAAGCATCTATGTACTGTAGACCTGTGATCTCCCATAGAGTTGCGTGGATGGTGCGTCAGTAATGTTGTAGGTCTGAGCAGGCATACAGTGAGAAGCTCCCTCAAGACCTATATTTCTTTTTTATCACAACAGACCTAAGTTTAACATGGGCTTGACAAAAGTGTAATCATATTAACAAAGCTAACAAAATAGACTTTATCATTATTATTTATTTGTCTTTTTTATACATTTGTCGTATATGTATCAAATATGAATTCATTTCTCTTCTTTTTTCTCGTGTTTATAAAAGATCAACAGTGCTTCCACAGTAGATTCAAGAGTGCATACAATATACTGTTGAACAAGTGACCCCCAAGAAAACAAACATTTACATATAACCAAACCACAAAATACAAAACTCATACATACTCATGCAGACTCATACAACATTCACATAAAAAGGTATCTGGAAAAAGGGAGACTAAAGATTGCAAAATCTCCACGACCAAGTGTGTTCTATATGTTCACCAGGATCTGAACATTCGGTCGGCATGCGTTTCGGTGGCATAGGAGGATTAGAACGGCCACCTTCTTCAGGACCTATCCAGATACCCACAGAAATCACAAAAACAACCGGGGGACCTAAAAAATTAATAACATATATTACAAGCCCATATATAAGAATATTTTTAAATCAATTGGACCTCGATTCTTGATATGTGTGGATTTCTTTACAAAAAATAATAAACCAGAAAGATACATCTATAGTGAATCACACCATAGGGAAGTGTGTGACTCCCCATACTTACCAAGAGGAGTGATGTCAAGGCATGAGAAATGGAGGTTTGTGAAAATAAGTAAAGCATGGAGAAGGTTCACAAAAGGATAGTTTACCAGTCACCCAAGAATACCATAACCCAAAAGTGCGGAGAGACGCAGTAGTGGCAATTTGCTATTTCACCTTACCATGTCCTATCTCTATAATGGAGAATAAATTGAGAATAACTTACAAGTTTTGAGAGTGACCAGTGGACTGCTGGCAGTATGTCAACTAACGTCTTATTGAAATGATGTGCAGTCTGTGAACAGGAAAAGTGACAAGATCATAGGTATAGGGAAGTAATATTAATATTTTAAAAAACGCCATGTAGCAAGAAATTATATATCTGGTAGAGTCTTACCTAGACCACTATCATGTGGTATTCAATTGATGAAGACATCGTATGTGCGCAGGGACAGTGTCCTAACAAGGCTCGAATTACTAAATAAAACATATATGTGATAATATTAATCTCTTATAGGAAACACAGAAACGGTGGGTTGATGGTAATGTGCTTGATTACAGGTGTCAGCGATATACACACCTAGTTTGTACACGATCACTTATGTAGAAATATATTGTTTCCAAATACATATGGCTGTAAATTGCACCGAATCCAACAGCTCTCATCTAGGTAGAATTTTCAGTGATACACTCCTGTCAGCGCATTGCCGGGGTCAATCTAAAAGCAAAAAATGAATCTGTAAACGGAGGATGACGCACAATGTTTAGCTGCCTAAGCAAATAATCTCGTGGCAGATCTGTCTCTAAGGCGGCTATTTAAAAAAACGCAGACCTGCAAAATAAGCTCGGCTGCTGAATTTATGCAAAGTCAGCAAGGACATGTCCTCAATACATCTCTTTAGCAGGAAGGGCTGATTAATCCAAAGGGGTGGCTCATACGTAAACTCAGAATACCACCAAAGGCCCCCTAGTAACGGGCAGGGCTCTGCCTGAAGTAAGACTAAACATCACAATAATGAGTCATTAAGTGCATTGAGCTACTGCCGGCTGACAAAACATGAAGGGATTTAACCGAAAATCAATAGCGCGTGCGGATTGACTTACCAAAGGAATCTGATATCTGTTAATTCGTGGTCCACCGATCCTACGTTCGGGTCAAAAACAGTGTGTGTCAGCGGTGCCCTATAAATACGGTCCACCAGATAACGCGGCGCAGTCAATATTGTATTCACGTGTGATGTATAGATATAGAGATAGGACCAACAAGCATAACTTTGGGCGCCATCTTAGAGTGTTGTGATACGAAAGAATATAATGGAAACAAAATGATAACACTTGAAACGACAAATAGATTGTCATTTAATATGAGAATCAAAATATAAACAAGTCTGTCAATCAGGTTAAATCTAAAACTAAAAGATATGAAGAAAAAAATCGAACGGCATGTGGTGGGTCAGATAAATCTTGGTCAACCAGAGAAAACTACCCGGCATGGAAACATGGTTGAAAAATAGCTCCTCCAAAATGCCGCTAAGTGAGCACGTCAAGATATGTCAATGTCTTAAACATACAGACATATGGTATGGGTCCAAATTTCTTTGCAGTATAAGCCCAAAAATGGCATAGCCTGTACTACTCTAATTGTCAGGAGAGTCCATTGAAACACATCTGGCAGTGAAGAGTGTTCCATGGTGCCAGAAAGAAGACGTCTGCATCAAGGCTGGTGTAGAAACATGGTACCACCTAAAAATTACAGAGGCCATATGTGTTCCACCAGGTGCAGTACTAAAAAAGGGGGGGACCACAGTTATTGAGACACAGTGTGTAAGATGATGGGTACAAATAATCAGATACGGGTGATGTTCCACACTATCTCTTCATTCAATCCTTCCTTGACACTGTTCAGATTGAAAATCCAGAAAGTTTCTCTTCTTTTGCGTGTGGTTTCTACAGGCAAGCCTGCCTGGCATTTGACTTTTTCTATAATGCACCACCTCAAATCTTTTTCAGAATGTTGTGTCTCTAGGAAATGCTGGACTAGCGGAGCCATTGTCTTTCGTGTCCGAATTGCCGATTTATGCTCGCTAAATCGGGTGCGGAATTCGCGCCCAGTTTCTCCAATATAGGCTAAACCACAGGGGCAGAATAGTATATATATGATGTTGTAGCTCCTGCAGTTAGTGAGGTCTCTCAGTTTAATGTTCTTATCTTTATATTTAAGAGAATTCGTGACTAGGGCTGCATCGCAGGCGTGGGAAGAACCAAATTTGTGATTACCTAATACTGGAGGCAATCCTGTGATGGTGGTTTGATACTGATTCCTAGGTGGTTGGGATCTAGTATGCACCAAAAGATCTTTCAAGTTACGGTTTCTCCTATATGCCACCAATGGTAATTGTAACTGTAGTTCATGTTCATTCGTGTTAAGGATCTTCCAATTTTTATTAATCACATTTTTGATTTTGTAATTTAGTGGAGAATGGTTGATAACACATGTAACCTGATCTCGTGGTGTGCGATTAGTGCCTTCTAATAGGGCATCACGATTATAATATTTGGTCCTCTTGAATGCATGCCTTACTAGCCGATGTGTGTAGCCGCGATCTAGCAAGCATCTCCATGCTTATGGAAATCATCCATGTTGGTGCAATTACGACGCACACGCAATGATTCCCCAAAGGGGATCGAATCTTGCTGACAGGTTGTATGGAAGCTTTGATACTGTAGTATGGTATTCTTAGCCATAGGCTTTCTGAATAGGCTAACTTGTAGAGTGTCATTTGTTCCAAATATCAGGATATCCAAAAATTCAACCTGATCTGGGCTGAATTTGGCAGTGAACTTTAGATTACTGTCACTGGCATAGAGCAAGAGAATATACTCTGTCAAGGTTGCAACATCTCCTTTCCATATAAAAAAAATATCGTCAATGAAGCGCCTCCAAGTACAAACATTTTCATGAAAGGGAGCTGCCTCATTGAAAACATTTTTTAACTCCCACTCACCCATGTAGATGTTTGCTATGCTCGGCGCACAGGAAGCCCCCATACTAGTGCCCTTGATTTGTTGGTAAATAAGTCCGTTAAATTCGAAGAAGTTATTCATGAGAACTATTTCTAAACATTGCAAGATGAAACCATCCGGTCTATCTCCAGGGGATCGTTCAAGGAGGGATGCCACTGCCTGTAACGCCTGACACTGAGGAATGTTGGTGTACAATGCATCAATGTCAAGCGTTACCAGGATATCAGTGTGGGGATTATGCAGCATACCTTCTATCTTGTTTATGATGTCCCCCGTGTCGCGAATGAAAGAGGCATAGTTCTGGGTTAAAGGGCATAGGTAGGAGTCCACAAATTTGGAAAGGGGCTCTGTGCTGGAGCCGATGGCGGAAATAATGGGGCGGAGTGGAGGGTCAACCACACTTTTGTGTGTTTTTGGTACCCCATATAGCGCTGGAACTATGGGACATGGTTTATTAAGGAAGGTGTGTTCTTATTGACAGATAAGCCCACATTCGAGGGCTCTGTTGGTTATTTCTTGAATGTGAGTATTCAGTTTTGCAAGCTCTCTTGGATGTGATTTTTTATAATGTTCCGGGACTGCCAACATTTCCAAAATCTTGTTGTTGTAATCGATTTTGTTCATAACAACTATACCTCCACCCTTGTCACATGGTTTGACAATCAGGTCATTGTTAGATTTAATTTTGATAAGGGCCTGATTGTCTTTCTGCGACAAATTGTGTCGTGAGTTGCATGGGTATTTGACAATACGCGAGATCTCCTTGATGACATTTTGTTAAAAAATGCTGACTTCAGGACCTACCATGTCCAGAGTCGGTGTAAACACAGATGGGGGCTTGCATTTGGATTGATTAACTGCTTGTGGGTCCATTGATCTATCCAAAAAGAACTTTTTTAACCTAACCTTCCTGAAAAAGGAATACAAATCCTCATGCAGTTTGAAGATGTCAAGGCGAGTACTGGGGACAAATGAAAGACCTCGGCTGAGAACTGAAACTTCTTCACCAGTAAGGTCTACAGAGGAGAGATTGAAAATTGGCAGAGTATCTTTTTTGATGGTGTCGGAACAGCTGGCCATACTTTCTATCACCAATATTGTTGGTTTCGGGTCTTCAAATATGATTGAGGATGTTGTGGGTCTATCTGTTGTTGTTCTCCCCTGTCTGGTACCCATCGTTTGTTCCTCCCTCTGTATTGGCCTCTCGGTAAAAAAGGAGACTGACCAGGGAAAGGGGATTGTACCATTCGTCTACCCCTGTAGGGTCTGAAATTATAATGAGCTCCACTCATATCTTGGGGGTTGTCATTATCTGAATCAGATGAATATGTGTCAGAGAAGTTGATAATTCTTCTCCTATAGTTGTTAGTGTGCCCTGAGTAGTTCGTCCCTTGGTTCCAACTTGGTAATAGATATGTTCAGGTAAGGGTATGCTTTCTCTTGAGTATACCACCTGATGTCCTTTTTCAATTTTTCTGATTTTTTATTAGTCAGATAGGTCTCAAAGTCTTTCATATCAGTGTTAATCTTTTCCAATCTAGCTTTAGCCTCTTCAAAGGCAGTGGACGCTTTCAATTTATCTTCCAGTGTATGTATTTCCTGGCATAACACTGCCATGACCTCTTTTGCAGTTTCAATAATTAAAATCATCCAGTCCCTAGAGCAGCGGTTCGCAATAAGTGACCACCGCTCCAGGAACTTACGGATTTCAAAAAATAGTGCCGGTACATTACGTACCCTTAGGCCTGATGGGATTACTCCTGCTCGCAAGTATTCGAGCATATAATGAGCGTGGGACTCCATACGTTTAAGTTTTTTCCTAAGATTCAATAAGTTGTTCCACTCACCATTGCCTCCCTGTTGCAACATGGATGAGCTGTTAATAGAAATGGCCTGTCCTATTAGTGAGGAAAAATCTTCGTCCGAAAACCCAAAAGTTTTGAGTCTCTCCATAGTAAGAATTAAGGGGGCTACTACAGGCCTATGGTGTAAAGGCACTCAAAAGGAGAGGCAGCGCTACAAGGCTCCTGTGATGATGAGGTGAATGATATCTAACTATGAGGTAAGAAGTGAAGACTTAAGTATAAAAACTATGCTATAAGCCACTGTAGGGAGAAACTAACCTGCATAGGTGCTGTAGTAAGAGAGAACCTACCACCAACCAAAGAAAAGACAAGTAAAAAAGTAGAAAAATAAGTAGCACAATATATCACACACAAGAGAATACCAGGTGTCCAATCAATGTTTGAACAAAACGTGAAAAAATTAATTTTCACACAATCCCACAGTTAAAGAACTGTGAATGCTAATGCACAAATGGGGACCCCCTCTGAGAAGTATGATTTGAGGTCAGGGAGAAGAGGGGAGAGAAACCAAGCATACAGTGAGAAGCTCCCTCAATACCTATATTTCTTTTTTATCACAACAGACCTAAGTTTAACATGGGCTTGACAAAAGTGTAATCATATTAACAAAGCTAACAAAATAGACTTTATCATTATTATTTATTTGTCTTTTTTATACATTTGTCGTATATGTATCAAATATGAGTTCATTTCTCTTCTTTTTTCTCGTGTTTATAAAACTTTTTTTTATATATATAAAAGATCAACAGTGCTTCCATAGTAGATTCAAGAGTACATACAATATACTGTTGAACAAGTAACCCCCAAGAAAACAAACATTTACATATAACCAAACCACAAAATACAAAACTTATACATACTCATGCAGACTCATACAACATTCACATAAAAATGCATCTGGAAAATGGGAGACTAAAGATTGCAAAATATCCACGACCAAGTGTGTTCTATATGTTCACCAGGATCTGAACATTCGGTCGACGCGCGTTTCGGTGGCATAGGAGGATTAGAACGGCCGCCTTCTTCAGGACCTATCCAGATACCCACAGAAATCACAAAAACAACCGGGGGACCTAAAAAATTAATAACATTTATTACAAGCCCATATATAAGAATATTTTTAAATCGATTGGACCTCGATTCTTGATATGTGTGGATTTCTTTACAAAAAATCATAAACCAGAAAGATACATCTATAGTGAATCACACCATAGGGAAGTGTGTGACTCCCCATACTTACCAAGAGGAGTGATGTCAAGGCATGAGAAATGGAGGTTTGTGAAAAATAAGTAAAGCATGGAGAAGGTTCACAAAAAGGATAGTTAACCAGTCAAAGAGGGAGTATCCCCAGGACTCAGCGTCCTAGTTATTTTGAAGAATAGAGAGCAACAGTAAAAAAAATCTTTCTTTATTTTTGAAACCCCTCACTCACCCACCTAGTTGGTGACATGCTTCATTATCGGGGTCCACCCAAGTAGCCGAATGCCACTTAGGTGTGCTTCAACGCCTGAAATACAGCGGAGCTGGTTTTTTTGAATAATGTGAAGAACAATGTGTAAGTGAATTAAAATTGTCTTTGTTTAATTCCCTAAGATTTTTATTTGGAGCAACAAGACAAAATATAAAACCAAGTGAGATACTTAAAATGGCTCTATTGACCAAAAAGTACCAGTGTGTAAGTGAAAAAAATTGTATAAACCACAGGGGCAGAATAGTATATATATGATGTTGTTGCTCCTGCAGTTAGTGAGGTCTCTCAGTTTAATGTTTTTATCTTTATATTTAAGAGAATCCGTGACTAGGGCTGCATCGAAGGCGTGGCAAGAACCACATTTGTGATTACCTAATACTGGAGGCAATCCTGTGATGGTGGTTTGATACTCATTCCTAGGTGGTTGGGATCTAGTATGCACCAAAAGATCTTTCAAGTTACGGTTTCTCCTATAAGCCACCAATGCTAATTGTAACTGTAGTTCATGTTCATTCGTATTAAGGATCTTCCAATTTTTATTAATCACATTTTTGATTTTGTAATTTAGTGGAGAATGGTTGATAACACATGTAACCTGATCTCGCGGTGTGCGATTAGTGCCTTCTAATAGGGCATCACGATTATAATATTTGGCCCTCTTGAATGCATGTCTTACTAGCCGATGTGGGTAGCCGCGATCTAGCAAGTGTTTCTTTAAAGCATCTCCATGCTTATGGAAATCATCCATGTTGGTGCAATTACGACGCACACGCAAAAATTCCCCAAAGGGGATCGAATCTTTCTGACAGGTTGGTGAACATATAGAACACACTTGGTCGTGGAGATTTTGCAATCTTTAGTCTCCCTTTTTCCAGATGCATTTTTATGTGAATGTTGTATGAGTCTGCATGAGTATGTTTGAGTTTTGTATTTTGTGGTTTGGTTATATGTAAATGTTTGTTTTCTTGGGGTTACTTGTTCAACAGTATATTGTATGTACTCTTGAATCTACTGTGGAAGTACTGTTGATCCTTTATATATATATATATAAAAAAAAAAGTTTTATAAACACGAGAAAAAAGAAGAGAAAGGAATTCATATTTGATACATATACGACAAATGTATAAAAAAGACAAATAAATAATAATGATAAAGTCTATTTTGTTAGCTTTGTTAATATGATTACACTTTTGTCAAGCCCATGTTAAACTTAGGTCTGTTGTGATAAAAAAGAAATATAGGTCTTGAGGGAGCTTCTCACTGTATGCTTGGTTTCTCTTCCCTCTTCTCCCTGACCTCAAATCATACTTCTCAGAGGGGGTCCCCATTTGTGCATTAATAGGTCTGAGCAGGACCATAACATGTGGATAAGCGTTACATCGGGGTTTGAGATCAGGAGTAAGCAAAGTGTGACTTTGGGAAGTGGCAGTGGAACTGCACTGGTGTTAGGCTTGATGTAGGATGAAGAACTGTATGTTTTTGAAACACTAGTTTTTGGAGACTTTTAGGGGGAATTCCAGGGCCTTTTCCCATTCTTTATCATGAAGCACCCTCCCGAACTCCTCCTCCCACTTTTCACGAAGTGTTTCTTGCTGTGTGGCCGACAACTCATGTATGGCTTTGTACAGCCAGGCGATGAGGTGATGACTTGGTCTCAAGGTCAGTGCGGCCTGAAGCACCGGGTGTGTCATTGGTTTACCCCCAGACAGATCCCAGAGGCACTGACAGGAGTGTATGAGTTGCCTGTGGAGGAGGATCTGCCCTGGAGGGAGCCAGCTCTCCTCGGCTAGGTAGGTAAAGAGGAGAAACTGACCCTCTGAGAAAAGGGCTTCCACTTCAAGAAGCGAGCGCCTGGTCCAGGTACATTATTCCCTGGCCATGTAATAGCCCCCACTTTGGGGTAAACTGACAAGGGGCAGCATAGGGGTTTAGAAAGGAGTGCCCCAGGAGAGACAATGTATCCTTGCCATACTAGCTTTTGCTTTCAACACTTGTGAAATAGGCAGCGAAAGCCGGCAGGGGCCGGGCCTCGGCTTCTGAGCACACCTCCCCGATATAACGCCCGGACGTCCAACGGGACAGCCATTGAAGCTGCGCCACCAGGAACCTATTAGTTTGAATTTCCTCACTAGTGCAACCGAATATCTAAGGCACAGCACACACATTTCATTTTTACCCCCTTATCTTCTAGAATTTCTAATTGAGCTGTATATCATACCTGTCTGCATCATAATATAACATGCATTCTAATCAATGTCTGTTTCATGGTTAAACCTGTGACTGAGGGGGGGAGTCTGGGAGACTCATTTTGATTCTGCATTTATAACCGGAACCAACGGACTTGGCCCCTGACCTTACATTCCTCCTGGTTATCTTTTCAAATTAGCCAATGGACCCATGCAATTATTTACAAAAGTAGATTTTTTGTCTCCTCATGGACTATAAAGTCACTTTCCTTTACAGAATATATTCTCAATATTTCTTATTCAAAATTTCAATTAATAGAAATGAATCCAATAAAATGGTATTAATTTACAGATGCTCTGGCCCTGTGAAGAAGGTTATTACTTCAATACTGGAGTCGATCTCTCTAGTCTAGACACTAACAATTTTATTTTGCTTTAAGATTTAAGGGCCAGATGTACGACCTTTTTTTGTGACCGCAAACGGGAGGTCCTCCCATTTGCGACCGCAAAGAAGGGTAATGGCATGTACAAATGCTATTTTGCGAGTCACTGACTCGCAAAATAGCATTTGCGACTCCCGCTATTAGGAAGGGGCGTCCCTTCCTAATAGCGAGTCACCATGCCATGTACAATTGTTTTACAACCGCATTTGCAGCCTCAAAACATTTGCAGTTCACCACCTACTTCAAGTATGTGGTAAACCACTCGCAAACGGGAGTCCCCAGGGGACCCCTTCCCCTTTGTGAGTATGTGAGAAAATATTTTTAAGAGCGGCAGTGGTCCCAGGGACCATTGCCTGCCCTTAAAAAAATTAAACTGAAAAGTTTCATTTTTCTTTTTAAATGGATCCCGGTTTCCTTTAAGGAAAACGGGCTGCCTTTAAAAAAAAATAATGACTGCTTTATTTAAAAGCAGTCCCAGACATGGTGGTTTGCTGACCCCAGCAGGCCACCATCCCTGGGAGTGCTAGCCATTCTTTATGGGGTCACAAATTGCAACAGCCTCATTAATATTCATGAGGCATGCATTTGCGATTCCATTAAGAATCGCTAACAGTGTCTGAGACAATGTTATAAATCCCAATTTGCGAGTCACAAATTGCGAGTCGCAAATGCGACGCAATTTGCGAGTCACAAATTGCGAGTCGCAGATGCGACGCAATTTGCGAGTCGCAAATTGGTGGGTCGTACATCTGGCCCTAAGTCTCCATGTGGAGGGGAAATCTGACAAGGAAGCCACAGAGATGCTATTTTTTCAGCTTTTCAGCAGGCCGTATTCTTGCCCATATCTAGTTCTGCCAAGCTTTAGTCAACACTCTTTGTATTTTAGAACTGACAAAGATGGACCACAAAGCAATTTTTTGTCAATCAAGGATAGAGGACCCCCAGCTATCTGCTGAACAAGCTTCAGGTGGTGCAGAATGCGGCGGCCCGCCTCTTACTTGATCTTCCCAGGAGTAGTAGCGTTTGCCTCCATCTGTGCTCCTTGCACTGGCTTCCGGTGGAGGCGCGGATCAAATTTAAAGTCTTGTCAATTGCCCATAATGCCCTTTATGGCCGGGGACCTAGCTACCTGCAAAAGAGGTTCTCTTTCTATGCGCCGACAAGACAGTTGCGCTCCTCTTCGCAATTATTGGTCCAGGTTCCACGTTTTTCTCGGCAAAGGTTGGGTGGTTGCTCCCTTGTTCGTAAGGCGGCCCTAGGCTGGAATACATTGCCTCTGGCTCTGCGCAGCATTTCAGATTTCCGCATCTTAAAAAAATAAGTTGAAAACCCTCTTGTTTTAAGCTCGGACTCATGATCCGCTCAGGTGACGGCGCCGGGACACTCCTTGGAGTGCCGAGCGCGTTACAAATGTATATAACATAACATAACAGAGGCCAAAATAAAAACCAACAAGTCGTGTACCATTTCTGATCACTCAGGGCCTAAATTGGACCGTCCTAAATTGATCACCTACTTAGAGCATACTGTGCCTGAGTCTCCTGGCAGTATCGACAACTATGTAGATTAGTTTAATAAATGGATCACCAATGCTCTATATGCCACCCTTCTTGTGATGTCCTTTATTACCTTTCCTAAGAAGTCCTTTGTTTCCCAGCGATCTACTCCATCTGCTCCTTGGAATACAACAGACCTGACTCTGGCCAAGAGGAAATGAAATAAAAAGAATTAAAAAACACGGATTATGCTCATGGGCGTCTAGGAATCCAGTCACCAATTGGGTGCATTTTCTTCACTACTGAGGGCTTCTTCCAGACCACAAGCTGAAAGGAAACTCAGGGAGGCATTTTGAAAAAGAGTATTTCCATTTAAAGGCTCCACTACATACCTAGTTAGCAAAGACATCACCCAGCATCTAAAACCTCTCGGGCTCTGCCTAGCACTTTAACCACAAATTGACATCTTAAATATCATCTTGAAGTACTAAAAGCTTATATTCTAGAGCTTCCCTTAACTTTCCAAGCAGTATGTTTCAATTGTAGATAGTGACAGTAGTTGCTTTGTTCCCCTTTTCTCATACTGGGATATACCATTGTCCAGATGAATTTTTGTCATGAGGTGCTTCATATCTAGATCTACTGTTACTGTCTGTTTCTTCTCAAATCTTCACATTATTTTCACTGAGAGGGTACATAGAACCATACTCCAGAAATAGTGGGAGTATAAACGCATGTCTGAAAGACATAGAGAGAGACATAGAAATGGAGAGAAAGACATTGCTAATTCAACATGGAGATATGTTATAATGTGGGAGACCATAGATCATTCCTTTCATTCATGTATGACATTTCATGGATCTATGTCCAAAGCTCTAGGGATGAAATGTGACTTGTAGTTGTTTACTGTGAAGATGTTATTGTGTCATACTACTTCAATTTATCCTCTTCTGATTGATCCATTTGCCTATTAACTATTACTTTTCACTGATTCCAGGATGGTGTAATAGGTATTGTACGTCATCATTAAATGCCTTGCTAGTTTTCAGACAGTCTGTATCAGAAACAAGAGTTTGTGTGGTCACAATAAGCCATTTTGTTTCCTGCCATTTTTCTTTTAAAATTTTGGTCCTATTCTTTCTTATTCTAGAATTGAGATCGTCCTAGATATTTTATAAATCCAATGTTAAATTCTAATTATAATGAATATTCTTATATCAACATTTATTGATCTTGCGGTCCTAAGGAACATTAACCTTTAGCCCTGTCCAAGATGGTGTAGATCCCCGAGATTATTACCCCTTCCCTTGGCAATTAGAAATGGGATAGAGCTGCTCAGTGGTCCAGGTTCATAGGCTATGGGAATGGTGTCAATTTGTAATTCAGTTTCTTATCTTATATTAATATTGAGGCAACCTTGAATACTCTTGTGTCCATTTAAGCTGTGCCCGAACATTTCTGATTAACTAGATTCCCATTAATCCAAAGAGTTATTCTTTTTTCACTGTCAAAATCAATCACTCACTATTGACACCTTTATGTCCATATCGGACTGATGTGGCATTTCCTGTTTGCAAGCCACCCTAGTTCACCTGATGGTGTTCTAGAAATGAAGAGCACTACTGGATGAGCCCGAGGCTACAATATAGTCGACACTTTAAACAAATTCAAACTATAATACTCATTAAATTTTCATTGGTTTCAGAATGCTTTTCTTTAACACAAACGTTTTTTTGGTACACTAATGAATGCATTAATTTTCCAACAATGTTACATCATATTATTTTTGGATTTGAATACATTCTCAACGCTATTGATACAATGGCAAAGTACAACTTGTGTATAAATCCCAATGCATTTTGGGTGATTCCACCCTTCTTTAGGGGCAGTTGTGCACTGAATCGTGCTGCCAAAATCTCAACACAAGCGTTCTGCATGTCCTCGTGAAAGGATAATGTTAAAACCATGGGCGAGTTCAAAACGCTCAGCTGACCCTTCCACATCTTATGTTGAACTCAAGTTCTTAGCTAAATGAGTCGACTCTCTGCTGTTGGAAGCAGCAAAGTATGCCATGTCTGGCTATGTCACCATGATGCGTGTGACTTGTAGATCTAGATTACTCATGAGTGCAGGATATTTCCTTAGTATAATAAATTCCTGTTCACAAACCAGGATGTGCAGATTGTATTTCAATTGGTTGTGAACAGTGATGCAATTTGCAATGTGAATTATGAACCAAGTAGTCGCATTGCAAATTTTGCATTCACACAGAGTCGCAAAATGACCTGCCTATTGCATAAGAATTAGTTAGAAAATTTGCAAACCCTGTTAATGGCTATGAATGCAGGGATGACGGTCTGCAAGAGACAGCAAACCTGTGTTATTGTACTTGCTTTGCTAAATGTGAGACATTTTTTAAGCAGTCTTTTGTCTATTGAAAGAACAAGTGATGATTTAAAAATATGTTTACCTTTTTGGGACGACATGGGAGGATTAGTCTGTGGTCATGTGATCCACTGCCTACTTTCCTGAGTGAACAAATGTCTGCTCCCATGAGGTTGAAAACTACTTTTACATTTCATTTAGATTCCTAATGAGAAGCGGCATACCCCTTTGTGCCTTCTCTTCATGATTCAAAATGAGTCTTGAGAAGTATTTTATGAATCGGAGTCCCTTTGGTACATTAGTAACTGCGTTTTGAACTTGCAACGCCTAAGATTTTGTGAATTGCTAACTTTGTGACTGCAAAACAGTATTTTACATCAGGGTTTATGTGTGAAGTACTTATAAAAATACACACAGTTGAAAAATGTTTTGACTCTTACCATACTTCATTTGGAAGTGCCATACATGCCCAAATGTAATTCTTATGCTATGCTAAATATGTCAGCATTAATTGCAAAATACCTCATTAAGGGAGAGTCTGCAGTGTACCACCAGAACTATTGTAACCAAACACCTTCAATAACAATGATAATAATATAATAATAATTGTTTATCCACAGCATTTCGTACCATATTTGCTCCTTTTGTTAGAGCTGTAAATAACAGGGTTACATATGCATTCCACAATGCTTGACCAATTAGCACAGTAACTTAAGTAATCTTAAGTATTAGCATGGTGGTATTTGAACACTGAAATAACTGAGAAGAGACAATAACTCGGATGAGGCTGTATTTCTTATGCTTTTCCTACTTTATTGGAGAACTAGCACAAAGGACAGCCGGATAAAATTAAGTTCACGCTGAACAACATGTGTTGTGGGGGTACTTTAATAGAAGGAAATCTCTTGCAAAGAAATGAAGAAGGGGGAGGATTTGGTTGTCATCATCAGAATCCTTCCACTGGTGCAGCGTCAGAGACAGTGATCCCTTGGAAAGAGAAAACAGCAAGAAATACTGAGCAAATCACTGAAGAAAGGTGAAGCGAATACAAATAGGGCATAAAACAGAAATTCAGCTTGCTATTATACCACAATCTATAAAAATAAATATGGCATTCAGTTATTAATAATGGGAAGGTTTATGCTATATCTAGGAAGTGTTTTCACCAAAATAATGTTAAATGTCTTTTCAACAAAAGGTTTTAAATCACTTTATTTTTTTACCAAGAGTTTTCTACGCACAAGGCACAATGTAGTCCATCCCGGAAAGTTAAACACTTTGTGTAATTGCACTAACTGACATAATCCTGTAGTCATGGGTTGATTGTTTGGTCCAAATTGGCCAATCTCTTAGGACATTACCCCACTGTTGGTAACCAACAGCACAAAGATGCATTTTTAATTACATTCTGCAAGTTCTTTGCCATTGTGATAAATGTACATTCATATAAAATAAATAAATGACAGAAAAAATGATATCACATGATAAAACAGATTTAGTGCAGGAAATGCATTAAGTACTTTATTGAAATAAGGGGCACTAAATAGTACATTTTGTCGGAATACCACCAGAAACTAATTTCCATAGTCTTGCCATTATATTTTCACAGTGTTTCTTCTTCATCTTGTGTGTGTTATGAAACAATGTAGTGAAAACTAAAGTTAAGGAATGGCACTCAGTTAGAAGGTCACTGAGGTACCTCCCAGAGATAGTAGGGACACTGGGCACATGCGTCAGGCAATGCCATAGGAATAATGAGAACCGGTCAAAGTCAGTAGGAGCCGAGACCAGATAATCTAGTGTGAACAGGAGTAATCCATTTAGGGAAAAGGTACAGATAGTATTTCACTTGGGCCACTGTTTTAGGCAATTAGTGGCTTGGGATCCCTCTGCAATGCCTGAAATTTTGTGGGCTCACCTCTACTGCACTCACTGTGGCCTGGAGTCACCTGGACTGAGTTCGAAGCTCTTCATTACTATCCAGTTTATAAGGTGACATGAACAGGGCATTGTAATGCTCCTCGAGGATTTTCCTGCTGGATATTTCCTGAGTTATAGTCCTGAGTTTTGTGTTCTCCATCCACACATTTCCATAGTGACATTAATTGAGAACATGCACACTAGAATGGGAACCCATGGGGTGGATAGTTGGAACCAGTCTTGCAGAGGAATAGCTGACCCATGTGGATAGTGATAGGTGATGACAGAGCAGTGACGACGCTCGCAGACTGGAGTGCTACTGCCCATACATCATCTTAGCAGCACCATTCTCCCCTCTGACATGTGCTGCCAATATGTCATTGGCTCCTTCCACCCTCCTGGTTTACTAGGAATATGTAGCATCACAGGTAGACTTTATTCAGACATTGTACAGTGGATTAGCATACTATGACAGTAAATTGAGAAGTTCTTGAGCCAAATGTATGACCTTCTGTCAGGTTTTGAATGAAAAGAAACAGTTTTGGAGATCACATCAGCCCTAGTATAGACACAATGCAATAAAATAAACTGAAATGTCATGCCAAGCACAAGGGTGTGGAAGCTTCACACCTCTCCTCCATTCTTTAATCTAAAAGCAATCAAACTGGTTGGCGCTAGTGTTGGCCTAATGTGCAGGCACAGACATTCAGCAGCATCCAAACTGTGGCATTACTGGCAGGGACTAACAATTCACTTCCTTTTAGGAATGTCATCTGCATCTTTTGCCCATATAGAGAACACTGGGTGTTCAAGCCACTGAGAGAAGAATGCTCTTCTAAAGGCATGAGGTACCTAACTCAATGTCACGTTACTCTACTGCAGCACTCTGACTCGCAACCTGTGAGCCTTTCAAGCTGCACACCGAAGGTAGAGATGGGATGCAAGCACATGTTAACTACCCCTCAGCAGCAAGGCTCCAGTCCATATTGCTGAAAAGGCTAACTAGTTTTATGAGTGCCGAACAGAGTCAACGCGTTTTCCCGATGTAAGTCACATTTTTACCTGGAAAAGAAAGTTTTTAAATCCATGCACACAAGATTCATAAAATTCGAAACATCTTGCATGTGTAATGTACATAAGTATTATGTAACATTTTTATGAGTTGGGTGTAAGGATGAAGGGATAGAAGTTTAAAGAAATGCAAACATAAAAAAGCATTGGTATAGCAAATAGGTTTGATGTGTGTATGGCTTGTGGAAGGGGCAAACATCAAATCTGTTGTACTAAAGCACAGACAAACATCTTGAAATAGATGCCACAAGAAAAAGGGTTGGACTACTTAATCCATTTTTCAGCTGCTCATGTCCGCGGTCACTGTTACCAGGCCACTCTCCGATTCATTTCAGATGTATAATGCTCTCTCAGGCACTCTAGTGGAGATATAAGGACACAAGCAAATAGCCAATAGAAGAATAGTGAGACTGAGATAGTCCTGTTGACTGATTGAAGGTTAACAGTGTCTTAAGTTGACATTTCCGAAGCAAAAGAAGCTAATCGTTGATGATGACTGACCAAAGAGAAAAAATGATTTCCATGAATGCCATTGGCCCCAAACTTGCAAAACCTAACTATTGAGCAACCGAGTAGTTGTCATTTAGGATTTTGCAAATTTGTTGAATGGCTACAATTTGGCAAATATATTAGACTTCAGGGGCGTATGGAAATACTCTTGCAGCAATTGGGGAAATTTACTATGAAATAGGCGGGAGAATTTGTGTTAAAGATAGTGTGAAGTCCACTGACTACTTGAAAAATCAAAAGATTTGCATGGGAATGGGCGTAATATGTTATAAATGTTATAATCATACACATAAATAATGAGCACAATTCAGGATTTCAGTAGTTAGTTACTCAAGTTTCTCTATGAATACCAGAAATAGGTATTTAAGCATTGCATATGTGTCACATGCATTGATAAGGTGCCAATGGAAATGTTTTTGAATTACTGTACAAATGAAGGTTACGTATTGCATAAATTATGTATTTTTGTTATCCTCTTTGCCAATTAATGGTGGTTAGGGGCACAGCCAGTGTTTCTAGCAGTGGACTTGGAACCATTCCTTTTGTTGTTAAGTGTTTATCAGGGCAAAAAGTGCATTTCTATGTGGAAGAGTTACAGAAGTTGCCCTATTATTCGGTTGTGTTTTTACTCCTTTAGCCTCTTTATTTGGAGGAGAGTTGGTAGCACGTGGTGATATTACAACAGTTCTTTGATTGCCTTTGGGATAATTGAAGAAATGGAGAGAACTGCCAGTTGTGATCCACACGGTCTGATTTTTGTTTAAGCTAGTTATTGTCTTAAGCGATGCCTTGTGTTGGTATCATATCTCGGTCAGTCACACAGATGGATTGAATTGTGGTGTCCCCTATGGCAAGAGGTGGGGTGCAAGGATGAAATCATGACAAATGCTGCACATGTTTATATTTGTAACAAAAAGTTGGTGTTACCTGAATTCATTTGCCAAGAAGGCCACCACCAATAAGACCACCACCACTGACAAGGCCACCAGTGATGCCCTTGTATTGAAGACAAAAAGTATTATTATTCCAGAGAAGTTAGTTTCAGGAAAAGGAAATTTGAGAAAAAAACATTATCAGCTGAGGATGAAATCATTCTGGTTCTCACTGACATTATTTCACAATGAGAAAGCTGAGATCCAGGGGCCTTCTTGACCTGGATACAGTTGTGTAATGTTTTTGATTTGCTCCTCTTAAAAGGTAGAATTTCAGCATAATAATGATGTAGAAGGGTTTCATTATAGCACACACAAAAACGTATTTGTACATTGTTTCTAGGACTTTGAATATTAGGTTTTATAAGTACTCAGCTCAACAGAAATGTAATTGGAAGAATCAAAGGATAATGTGGTGGTATATGGGCTTGTAATTTGTGATTAGGATTTCCTGTAGAGGCACTTCACCCACTGAGCTCTTTTGCTAAGTTTTACTGGGACTGGCTAAGTTAGTGTGAGTCTCTGAGAAATTATGTTCACAGCAGGTATCCTACTGAACAGATGGTAAAACTGATGTCGGAACACCTTACATCTTTTCTCAAATAAAACACTTCTCTACTGTCTTGAAACAGCACTTACAATCTGTGTGGAGAAGAGTTATAGAATGACTGGTCCTAAAGGTTGCACAACCACACCATATAATACACACCAATTCCTAAAAGAGTTATAGAACTGTAATCAGAGACATTGATCATTATTCCTATATTAATGTTGCATATAAACGTTTTAGCAAGTGTTCTGCTGTCTGAGACATGGGCTTGCCATCTTAAGTGTAACTGTAACCTGAACACCGCAGACATATTCAGTTACCTGGAAGATCTATTTAGGTTATCACACGTTAGTAGAAGAGAAAATGCCTGATATATTATAGTTTTTGCAACTTAAGACACTTGTAGGACTTTCTTTAGCCAGGAAAGATGTCCAGCGCTTACTATACTGGGTACTAGTGTTGACAAAGAGTAACTCAATCATGACATTTTAAGTCAGAAGATATGAGTCAGTATAACGTCATCATCATTGTTATTGTAAGTATTATAACTATTCAAGAAATATGCACAATTATTTTAGAGTTTTTATGATAGCCAATTTTTATTCATTTCCGACATGTAAACGTGTTAGAGAAACAAAAAGGAATGATACTGTCATCGCCAACATTGCTGTAGTTCTCTCCAATTATTATATATTTGAGGTTAAATTCAAATAGTTGACCTGCTATTGATATTGATAGCACAACAGGCAAATACAGATAATCTAATTGTACATTTGAGACTAGTCTTTCCATAATAATTGGTAATTCGGTCATTTAAATATCCACTCCTACTTTGTAAAGATAAAATTAAAATAAAGGACAGATAAAATATGCATCAGGCTTTGAAGTTGAAAAACTGAGTCTGTGGAGAGAAGCACACTGTGAGACTGTGGTATGAGTTGAAACAGTAAAGGGAGGGGAAATTAATGGATGAGAGAAATGGCAACTCTGATTGAGAGAAGGATAGACTGGAAAATGGAAGAGGACACTGGGAGAGGGAACATCTTGTATGCCAGTTCTATCTTTCCAGACTGTCATAAATTTGGAAATGTCCCTAGTAATTTAGGCTGATATTCTGATTAAAAGAAGTCTGTGGTTTATTTCAGGTGACCAAACAACATAAGGGAAAGTTAAAGGACTTACCCCGAGGTTTATATGCCCTGTGAGGTTGTCCTAAAAATGCAATGATTTGTTACTGCATTGAAAAAAAGAAATTGGACACATAGCATCTTTCTAGATGATCACATTTTATTGTTGTTTTGATGGAAACTGTATTTACACAAGCTTGTCTTACAGAATCATACGAGTTATTGATTTGGTGAAAAACACAAACTTTGATATTCTGAGTTGTACATTATATTCAACAGCTAAAATGGTAAATTATGTATTCATGCAGCATGCACGTTATCCCAAAAAATTACCAATGTACCAAAAGGGGAGTATTCTTAGGCTTACCAGAAGCTCTCCAACCTTTAGCAAAACATCGCCCTGGTGAGAAAATAACATAGTTGCATGACAGTCAGAAATGCAAATCGCATGATGAGGACATCCACACAGCAGGCACATTCTGATGAACGTGTGCAAAATGAATAATTGCAGAAAACTTCCCTATACATCACTGAACAATTCATCAATGAGATAAGGAAATTAATAGCATACGTACAGAATATCCACTTTCCACATGTAATGCAATGTCCAAGACATGGGTTTTGAGCTTTGTGGGTAGAATTTGTGGGAAACAATTATATAGACAACATCAGTACTGAAAAGAAACTTTAAATATAATTGTGACAAGGAAGATGCTGGAGACTATTAACTTAAATGGAAAGTGTTTGATTAAAACTGTTTAGTTGTGATTGTTACATTGTGGATGGACTTACAGCAGTGTTCTGCAGAATATCTTCGACAAGCTTGGAATATGTCAGATTAATGTCCATTTCACACTAATCTTTTAGCAAGAGTTTCTGTGGCGCATCTTGGAGAAGCTCCTGTTCAAATACTTGTTTCATTTGGTAGCCTTATTATCACTTTAGCCTTCCAAGATGTCCAAACTTCTTGGAGGCAGTGCGTTGTAACGGTAAAGAATAATAAAATAAGATAAACTTTGCAAAATGGCAGCACTGAGGGCTTAGCATCAGCTCTTGAGGGCACACATCTTGGTCTAGTTTTTATTATATTAGATTGTATGGAAAGAAAACAGTCCAACATTTCTGACTGTGAGTGCACACTCATTCACATACACAGGCAGCCAACTTGGAGTGCTTTTTAGCATAATGTATACCAAAGCCATTCAAAGATGGCCTCTGTGCATCTGCATGGATGCACACTTATCTGTACAGATGCGTAGCCTTTTTGGAACATTTTCTTTTATGAGAAAGTGGAAAACCCATATTATGATGTCCACCCCTTCAGCTACATGAGATGCCATGTACTACCAGAGACAGAGAGGGTCTGTTAACAATGTCTGAGAAGCTCCCGGCCCTCAAGGAAGTAAATAAAAAAGAAATGTTTAAAGGGAAAAAAGGTTTTGAAAGGAAAGCACACATGGCCCCATTGGCCCCAGCACTGAAAGGGACTCCTTGCATGACAGATATGCACATTGTTCACAAGCAAGTTGCAATCACTCATATAAAGTGAAGCCAAACATTCAAGTGAGGTGACCCAGTGCCCCATGCTGTAGGCTGTGGTAGACAGAAGCAAAGTATGAATGACACTTTATCAGACCAGCGAATGAAGACCACTAACTGAAAATCGTATATGTACGTATATATATTTGTTTGAAAATACAATAGTCTGGCAATGCAGCTAGAGTTTCTTCGAAGGGCAGACCTAGCAAGAAACAAGATGGTGTAATTGGTTCCATAAAGCATTCCATGATAGCATTCCAATGTGACCCCCGGATGTTTGTTTTGTGGGAGAATCAACATTAAAAACCATACTACAATGTGATACCTCTTTTTGTGACATATTTTTAAGAACTTAAGGTCCAAATCACAACTAAAGTCAGATGTTAGTTTCTGTAAGGTTACTCCTACATTTCTATCAAATTTAGAACTTTATTTGAATTTCAAAGTATTTCAGGAGTACTTCTGGAAATCTGCTAATATTTTATTTTCCAAGGAAAACTCACAAACATAAACAATTGCATTTGAAATGAATACCCTTAAGCAACTCATCAGTATATTTGCACCAAGTAACTTTTCACTTCTCAAGGGGAAAATATTTTCTACCTCTAGAGAAAATCGTTTTCCTGCATCTTATCAATTTTGGGGTTTTTCCATCCCAGCCCTCCTCCTGAAAATGTTTTACTCGTGTCCTTGAGGATGTGTGCCTGTTTTCAGTGAAACTAGCTGGAAAACTACCTGTAAATTGAACTTTGTGATGCACAAATGTTAATTTGCCCTTGTAAATTCTTGCTATCTGCATGTAGATGATGTGGAATGTTGGATGTCCGTAAACAAACCTTTACTTGATCTGATTCACTTCTGCATTTAAGACAATTCAAAACTGACCTGCAAACCTCAAGGTGTGTATGTTAGTCCTTGCACTGAGGTAGTTATCTCATTTACTTTGTCCTGTACCTCACCAAAACCAATGGCATTTAAATACACCTCCCTAGTGGTCTCCATACTCTCTTATCACATGAAGAATATTTCTTCATATTATATGTCAATTTACAAACTCCTGTAACCAGCCCATTAATCTGAATTTACATTGAAATATTGTGATTGTCCACTAAACTTATGTGCCCCTTATTGTAGGTTCAAATGCAAAGGAACAATTGATGGCCAGAATGTAGAACAATGTCAAACATTCACCCCAGTATGGAGATCTGGGTCTAAATCGTTTTCTGCTCCCCATGCCATTCCAATTGAAACCCAGTCATTTGCAAATCAGTCTTGACCCTGCTCCTCATGAGAACAGTCCAGCCCAAACTGCTTTGCATTGTTCAGCATTCCGTCCATCATTTGTTCCTTTTGTCGCCCTGACGTGGGTCCCGTGCTTACTGCACCACTGGATTCAAGCTAGCCTGGCTGATGAGAGGTGATGCCTTGAAACCGGTCCAAGGATGCTTGTTTCCAGTCAAGGGAAAACCTGGCTTGTCAGTTCTGGCTGTGCTGTTCCCATGAGGAGCAGGGTAAAGACTGATTTGCATTTGGTTGGGTCCAAACATGGGTGGGGTGGTGAGCAAAAGACTGATGGATTAAACCCAGATCTTTGTGACTGGGGGTGAATGTTTGTATTGTTCAGCATTCCATTCATCATTTTTTCCTAAGTGGCAAGGGTATGCCCCGAAACCGGTTCCAGGATGCTTGTTTCCAGTCCAGGGAGGACCTGACTTGGCAGTTTGGGCTGGACTGCTCCCATGAGGAGCAAGGTCAAGACTTATTTGCATATGGCTGGATCCAAACTGGGGTGGCGTGGTAAGCAAAAGTACAATGGATTAAACACAGGTCTTTGTGACTGGGGGGGAATCTTTGCATTGTTCAGCATTTCATCCATCATTTGTTCCCGTTTGCTTATATTGTAGGTACAGCATACTCTCCAAAGACTATATTCTGGTATGCATCTAAAATCCATTCATTGTATGCCTAAAGCACGCAAGGCTGGTAAAAGACGGAAAAAAAGTGTAGTAGAGTTCTAAAGGAGAAGAATTCATTAAATGCAGCAGATCCTCCCAAGGTCCTAGATTGAAATGGTAATTTGATGGCTACAGCTTCCAAGTTGAATCTTTTGTCAGTAAGGGCTACTGTCAAAATTGGACCAGACCTAGTGAGCTATTCATTGCTTAGGAGCATGGGCAAAACTACTCACCTAACATTTTCACAGGCACGGTTCCAAGAAACCCCCTTTAGGGAACATATCATTAGCTTGACAACAAAGATAATCTGCAGTCTTAAGGACAACGCATTTGTCTGATGCATCAGATATTTTTCCTAGACCCTAATACATTGCTTTTCTATTAGCTATAATCAGTATAAGTTTATTGTTAAAAGTTAATAAAAACCGTCACAATATTTTACAATTAATACAAAATAAGTGTGCATATTTAAAATTAAAATCCTTTTTTAAAATGATCAGTTTTCTTAAAAGCATTGATTAATATTGCCACAATACAGGAAAATATATTGGTCTTCTTTGCAGCGTATTATTATAAAAATTCCTTCAATTCTTAACCGTTAATACTCTTCTCGATTATTATAAAGTGGCAAGTGCATCAGTACAAAATTAACTATTAGCTATAAGGTGTGAGGCGTATATACATGATATTTTGATATGATTATTTCCTTCAGGGCTGGAAATTTACTCTAACAGACATATTACACATAAGGTGGAACTACTCTGTATTGATCTTAATTTGGAGGCATATAAAGCCTGATGTGGAAAGGGCACACATCACAAGCCACTTTGTTTTCTGTTGTCCTGATCAGTGAAATGAGACTTGATGCTGTGATGAATTTCTTGCTAACGTATAACCATAGTTAAATACTGTCTTCTTCATTGTAGGTAAATAATAGGGCAAAGTCAATTCCATCCTCCACTTGAAGTAAAAAGCAAGAAAAACAAATAGGTGAGTAGTTTATCTGTAATGCATTTTAAGGTGGCTTACCAGCAGAGACACAGGGGCTGTACCATTGTGATCTCTTAGAGTAGTAGGCTTTCAACCAGTCAGACAACAATAAACAGACCGGAGGAGTACAGGCCCCTCATCACAAATAAAATATGTGATGCCCTAGGTGTGTTATTTGAGGCATGTGACAGGCCAAAGTTCTTTCCATTTTAGGGGAACCACAAGAAAAACTTAAGAAGCGCAACTTACCAGCAATTTACACAGCAGATCAAAAACAGGTTTCTCAAGTTTAAGTTGTATCTAGAAAGTAGCAAAGGGGATCACAGTGAGATGTGTTTGACAGGATAGCACAATGCATTGCTTTCCAATTAGAAAAAGTACTTACTTTTTATAATAAGGGAATCATTGTGACATAATATTTCATTTTGCATACGAGAGAAATAATTTTTAACAAAATATATATGGAAAATGATATCTTTTCATTTTCAAGTAATCATTTTAAAATAGCGCATTAGTGCAACGCAGTTTAATTCTAAGTTTCCAGTATTATTTCCAAAAAGAAAATGACAAGCTAATCATGTATATTAAAACAATGTCAGCATCCCATATCAGGCAGGGCAATGCATAAAGCAAAAGGAAAATGTAAGCTATAAAATGCAGTGTGGTGTATTATTATGTACCACTGTGGGCATAGCCACAATGCCATTCTAAATGTCACCAGAGTGCTGCAGGTGTTGGGGGAGGTGACGGGTGGATGTGGGTAGATAATATGGTTCCTAACCATGCAATGAGCAGAATAGAATCCAAAGTTTCATCGCAGTTGGGAATCTGCCATCGTTTTTCCAAGCGTGTGTGTATGATAGAAGTGTGTCTGCCTGAAATCCAATATGTGCGATGGTGACCAAACCAAAGCTCAAGCTGGAACACATGGATAATCCTACATAAAGTTAGATGCTGAATCGGAGTGGGGGAGGAGTTTGTAGAGCAAACTCAGAAGGACAGGGGGTACACTTAGAATATCAATGTAGTTAGATGGAGGGAGGTGCACAAAAATTGCCCTGGCTTAAAGGAATATCAACAACAAAGACAAATTGAATAATGTGAAAATTCTGTCAGTGGGGCAAGTAAAAAAATACTCAATAGTTAAACAACAGTCATGAGAAATCGGTTGATGCATTACTTCATGGGCTGTTTCTTATAGTTCTGGTCATGGTTGGCTCCTATGGTTTGCTTTGCCTGCGCAGCTGTCGCCAGACAAGTATATGAACATCACTAGAGAGGGACTTTGGCTTAACCCACATGTTGGGAGACAGGAGTACATGTTTTGATTGGGTAGAAGATATGTGCTTCCACAAAAAAGTGCTTGTCCTCTACACAGCTGTGATCATTTTGTTAATTTATTCAGCTGCATGAGCTTGAACTTTCAGGGTCACATGCATGACATTATAATGCTATTAAAGTATCTTAGATGACTACATAATTTATGTTGCTTTTCTCTGGCAGCAGCACAGTTGGGAGGAGGGCAGTCATCAATCTACAAAGATGTTTAGGTCTTAATTGAAAGCTCACCTAACCTTTTAACCTACACAAATGTTACTTTACAGTTCTTTGCTTCAACAAAAATACATATCCATTCCATTGTCTTGTAGTGCTTCACATCACTATACAATATTCCTTTAAAGCCAGACCTCCTGGCATTACCATTGCTTGTTTTTCTATTTTCCTTGGTCGACTTGGGTCCCTATAAAGCCTGGAGCTGGTTTCCTTGTTAGCATCCAGAAATTACAAAATGAACCAGCATTGTAAAAGGCAATAGGTTTGGTGCTGGCTTTCAACCTTTGCCTTTGCTAATGTTTGTGAATGACCTTTTTAATACTGTAAAACTTGAATGCATTTTTTGTATGCGATTTTCGTGTTATTGAACATTGTGCAAGAACAGAATGCCATCACTCACGGAGAGGTAAGCCTATGGCAGAAGTGTGCCCTATGTTGTATGCTGTGCTGGGGGAACAAAAACGTGAATGACACACTGACTGACCAATGGATAAAGAGAGCAAGCTGAAACTGTCTGTGAGTAAGTATTACATATATGTAATTTTAATAAAATCAAAGGTACTGGCCTGCATTAAAAAATTATGAAGCACAGTATTTCCCATTGAGCCATCTTTGTTAGAGTTCCTTACAAGTGTTGTTCCAGCAATTTCTGCCATGACATAGCACATTGCCCACTGCTGCTTGTACAATGAGTGTATGGTGTACCACCCTCTGAGAATATATTGCTGCCTCAGTGAGACCTTTTATAAAGGGCAATAAAACAGTAGACCATGGCTCTGCCATAGTTATAATGTCTAAAAGCAAATGAACCCCACCCCTAGCATATCTCTTAGCAATGACTTTGCCTCTCTGTTCCTCCACCTGTGGAGGAACAGAAAAGCAAAGCAGAAAAGCAACTGCAAATTTTGTGTACGAGGCTATGATGTAGAAAGATAAAATATGGTGAAGAGTGCTATTATGAGGAACCCCACTGTACCAAACGTTTGAGGCACATCTGTAATCTTCCAACAAATTGGAGGAGCATATGGTTCACATTAGGAACGCTGGGCCAACTGAGGACCCATTGCTAGTATTGATCAAATGCAGCAAGGTTAATGTAGAGGCTGCTGCCTTCTTGATCTTGGACCCTCTACCCTAAGGTCCAAGTGTAGCCACTGTGAGAAATGGCATTGTAGGTTGAGTGGGGTGTCAATCTTGCTCAAGCAATAGGCACAATCCCTGTCAGAATGAACCACCAAAGTATCTAAATTAACCTGTGCTTAACCCTCTGGAAGCTTGGCCCAAAGCAGTCAGGGGTATTTTAGAGGCAATGTGTAATTATGTATGCAGCACACAACCATCGATAAAGTGAAAGTACAACACAAGAAAAATTCCACATTAATTTAGATAAATAGAGTACATTTTAATAAATTATTTGACACTGAAATGACAATAATCCAATCAGTAGTACCAGAGATATGAATTTTTAAAGTTATGGTGAAAACGAGTGCTTAAAATTTCAAAGCACCAACCGCAGACATCTAGTTGTGCAAGACCAGGTCAAAGTACAAAAATATGGGTGACAGGAATGGAGAGTGAGTTGGATCCAAATAGTGGATTGGGCCCGGTTGGCGCTTACCTTCGGACTTAGAAGAAATTTCAGCAAAAAGTCTCTGAGATGGTAGCAGTTCAGAGGGACAAGGCATGAGGCAGTGTCAGAGGAGGAGGCATTGTTGTTGAGAGCCACTGGACGAAGTCGCAGTTAAGATTTCAACGTTCGGACTTAGTCTCTTTTTTGGAATTTGAAATTCTACAGCTGTTAAGGCTTTAGGCTATAGCCAAGTAGGGCTCCACAAGGCCGGGTACCCCCTCTGGGAAGGACAGCTGAACAAGATTTGCTGCTGCATAGTTTCAAGCAGAAAATACGACCACTTTTTTAGTTCAATTATGGTCTGAACCTTAAATGGGAGAAACAAAAATGTGATGGGTGTAATGTTGAATTAACATCAACCACTGGTAATTATGCAGGGCCTCACTCAGTACCTCATTTTATAGCTCACTGTGCCACTCTAGACATAGTGGACCCTTTGAATATCAGCACTGGCCTGTTGCATGGTCCTTCATGGCGAGAGCATATCAACAGAAGCAGAATATCAGCGGCGTTCGACACAGTCTCCCACCGCACCCTAATACGCAGACTCTACGACGCAGGAATCCAGGTCAAGGCCCTCGACTGGATCCGCTCCTTCCTCTCCGGCAGGACGCAGTGGGTCAGACTCCCCCCTTTCCTCTCGGACCCCACACCTACCACCTGCGGAGTCCCCCAGGGCTCCTCCCTCAGCCCGACGCTCTTCAACGTCTAAATGGCTCCACTCGCCCCCATCGTCAGAACCTAAGGACTCAACATCGTGTCATACGCAGACGACACCCAGCTCATCCTCTCCCTATCCAATGAGCCCAACACCGCCAGACGCAACTTTCGAGAAGGCATGGAAGCCGTCGCCAAATGAATGAAAAACAGCTGCCTACAACTAAACACCAACAAAACAGAAGTACTCATCATGGGCCCAAACCCCGATGCCTGGAGCGACACCTGGTGGCCCCCCGCCCTCGGAAACCCGCCAACCCCCACGGACCACGCACGCAACCTGGGAATCATCCTGGACTCCGAGCTCAAAATGGACCACCAGATCAACTCTGTCTCGTCTTCCTGCTTCCACACCCTCCGCCTCCTTCGTAAGACCTTCAAATGGATCCCCCTCGAACACCGAAAGACCGTCACTCACGCCCTGGTCACCAGCAGACTCGACTACGGCAACGCAC
Organism: Calotriton arnoldi; assembly: GCA_963921515.1. NCBI lineage: Eukaryota > Metazoa > Chordata > Amphibia > Caudata > Salamandridae > Calotriton > Calotriton arnoldi. Next base: position 241,840 of record CAWUFW010000256.1, on the reverse strand, counting down.
TCTACGCCGGAATAAACAAAAACCTCACCCGCAAGCTATAGAACATCCAGAACGCCGCCGCAAGACTGGTCCTCAACCTGCCAAAACACTGCCACATCTCCCAGCACCTGCGCACACTCCACTGGCTCCCTGTCGAGGCGAGAATCACCTTCAAGATGCTCACCCACGCACACAAGGCCCTCCACGGCACCGGGTCCAGCATACCTGAACAGCCGACTCAAATTCCACGCACCCCAAAAGACCCTACGATCAGCCCAGCTCTCCTACGCCGTGGTCCCCCGCACCAGAAAGACCAGATCGGGAGGCCGCTCCTTCTCCTTCCTCGCGGCCAAAGCATGGAACGCCCTTCCGCTCCACCTCAGACAGACAACATCGCTACCCATCTTCGCAAGAAACCTCAAAACCTGGCTCTTCGACAGACCCCCTCCTTGATGGATGGAACCTGCACCCCCCCACCCCTAGCGCCTTGAGACCCTTACGGGTGAGTAGTCGCGCTTTAACAAACCCCTGATTGATTGATTGAGAATACCCTGCATAGTTAAACCTTTTTTGTTAAAGTAGAACAAAGTTGCAGGGATCAGCCCTTGCTGGGAAAATAGTGTAGGCTTACTGAAATCTCTTCAGCTGAGGCAAGCAATTATTTGCTGGTTCATAAGAGTACTTTTTTCCCCAGATGTGTAACTCATTAAAAAACAATAATGTGGTGTATTTATTTTTGGGGATTAGTGAAACACAACATATCACTGGAGCCTCCAGACAAACGTATCATGCCCATATGTATCTGTGAGCGAGGTGGAGAATGTTCTAGATGACTGTCCAAAGACAATATTCTGCAGAAAGCCTTCAAAAGGAAAAAACTTGAAAGAATGAGGTTTGTTAAATAGTTTGATGGATGAGTGAAGGAGGCTTGAGTTGGATTGAAGTTTCTGACAGTGAGAGGCAATTAGGAGCAATTTTGTGTAAATGGATCTGGACAAGGAGATGGTTCCTTAACAGGGATCTAGCGATGGGAGATGAGTATTGATCTTAGTTGTAACTGATGTCAATGTGGCGAGTGCATTTGACAGCAAGCTTTTGGAGAGCTTTTATTTCTTTCAACAAATGACCACTTGTATTTTCAAGCAATTTGCTGATGTCTTGGATGAAGAAGTGCGTAGTGGAGCTAACGTCAAAACAGTAAACAGCTCTAGAAGATACAATAGTGTGGATTTCTGTGAGTACAGCATTAAAAGTTAGCATCTTGCTCTGGTTAGAATATATAGTGGTGGTCAGTAATGAGAGATGGTTGGAGACAGAGCCAAAATCTTCAAATCCTTATATGTTTCTTCTCTGGAGGATACTGTAGCAGTGTACACACTTATAGTTTGAGGATGTTTCTGTGTTTGCAGTGGGGTTTAATGGAAACATTCTTTAATTTCGAAGTTTAATTGCAAAGTAGAAGCTTAAATGGTGTAGGGGGCTCTGAATACAGCCATGCATTTTCATTTTTGAGGAAACCTGGGACAACATAAGATTTGAGCCAACAATTCCTGCATTTACAGTGTGGGGTCAGGGAAGATTCATGCCTCCTCTCTTGTTTGCTAAAATTGGTCCTTATATTTCAAAGCACCAGGAAATGATGTATTTATTTGTGAGTCAAAAGATAAATTGGGCAGCAATTATAACACAAATAAGTCATTATTACCAGAAGATCTCTGACTGGGTCACGAATTTGTTGCAGAGCCTTTCCAACTTCAGCTGCAATTGTCTCCTAGAAGACAACAGAGAAACTGTAAATGATGTGAGCTTAGATTGTCCTCCAATCCAAAAATGTTAACAGTGCATAAAACTCTTACATGAAACACATTGAGCTGAACCACAAAACATTTTTGCCCTTGGCTATTACATGTCCTTGGTGATAATTAAGGAAGTGCTTGGTGCAAACACTTTTACCACTATATTATAAAAACAGATTTTTGGGGGTGGTAATGTGTGTAAATAATGCTTATATATAAGTGTTGTGTTGACGGTTTTAATCTGGTGATATGCTATTTGTAGTTTGGGCTGTTGTGTTTTGTTTTGCTATAATTACATTGTGCTGTTGATGTTTTTTACTCCAGTTGTTGTGTTGTATTCTCCTTTGACTGTTGTGTTGTTCTGTTCCCTTTATGTGTCAGTTGTGTTGTTATGTGGCTTTGTGTTATGATATTGTTCTATGTTGTTGTTTACTTTAAATACATCAACACCGTCTGTCTCATTGCCAGCCATTTGGAGAGCATTCCTTTACATTTCCAGTGACAAACAGCCATTTACCTTTGTCTAAAGTGGTACAAAACCGCTGTATTTTAACTTTTTAAGAACTCAGTGTAAGAAAGTGGCTCTGTATACACTGTTCCCAAATAGGTACAGTGTGCACAGAGTCCACAGTCCCCAGAGGTTTGGCAGAGGCTAAAGTTAGATATAACCTTACTCTCTAAAGTGGTAGCTTGGTCGAGCAGTAAGGCAGTATCAGAGGACAGTGTAAAGCATTTGTTGTACACACTCAGTCAGCAAATGGTCTCACACACTCAAGAACTGAACTCTAGGCCAATGGTTTTGTATCAAAATATATAGTTGTTTTATTTTAGAACCAACAATAGGTATCAAAATATACTTTCTCAGAATGAGTTACTTTAGTTAAATACTTTTCCAATAGGCAATAGTCTTTTGAATACAATAGTTAAAGTTGTTGCAATAGGCAACACCATTTCAAACACAATAATACATTGAGCTCAATGGGAATTTCTAGTTAAATGCAATAGATTACTTTTTGGATTACTTTTCTTACCACAGGACTGGATCCTAGATTCAGCCCTGGGACATCTCCTGTAAACAGTTGAGTAAAACGTTTTGGTTACAGTTGTGATTTTTAAGGAATATTATTGTATTTTAAAAGTTGACACAAACTTTTTCACATAGAATCACCAATGTTATCCTATGGGAGGAAATTCACTTAGCAGGTAAGTGGGGTTATTGTTACTTTTTCTAACTCAGTGTTGGATCCTGGATCCAGCACTGGTGCATCTCCTGTAAACAGTTGAAAGAATGTGTTTTTGTTATACAGGCGATTTTTAATGAATATTTGTGAGTTTGAAAAATCGACACTTCGAAACTTTTTCAGCAAAAACCAGGCAATGTTATCCTATGGAAGGAAATTCAAGTTACCGGTAAGTACAGTTATGATTACTTTTCAGGGTCAGTGCTGGGCACCAAGATCCAGCACTGGGATCTCTCCTGATAACAGGTGAGTAATTTCGTTTTTGTTGATCGGGCGATTTTTAAGGAATATTTGTATGTTTCAAAAATAGACACTTAGAAGAATTTCTGGCAAAAGCCAGGCAATGTTATCCTATGGAGGAAAATCAAGTTATCGGTAAGTACAGTTGTAATTACTTTTCAGGGTCAGTGCTGGGCACCAAGATCCAGCACTGGGATCTCTCCTGATAACAGGTGAGTAATTTCGTTTTCGTTGATCGGACGATTTTTAGTGATTATTTTAAAGTTTCAAAACTCGACAGAAGAAATTTCAGTGTAAACCAATGTTACCTTATGGAGAAAATGTAGGTTATCGGTTTTCAGGTAAGTACTCGACTGGCAGAGTTAAGGTTCTGGGCATAGACTCAGGGGTCTCCCAGGGTCAGGTAGGTACAGTTGGTACACCCTCAGCGGCACAGGGGCGGCCGGGTGCAGAGTGAGTTAGGCCCAATGTTAGCCTATGGCGGGCAGGGGGCCCTTGGTTGGTGGCTGCTGGCAGGCAGGCCACTCGGCTGTGGGAGCAAAGCTCCTGGTCACTTACTCAGGGCAAGTGGGGAAGTCGAACAGGGTAGTTGGTGCACCCTCAGCGGCACTGGAGGGGCCGGGTGCAGTGGGCTTTTGGGCCATCGGGCGCCCAATGGTTTTCAATGGGAAAGCTGCGTGACGGACAAAGGCTGCAAGCTCGGGGACGGTGATTCTTCAGGTGCGACCACCACTTTGAGGGGTAAGTTGGGAAGCTGTAGGAAGGGTAGGCACCCAGGAGTTGGGCACAGGAGGCCATGGGGCGTGGGGTGCAGGGGTGTCTTTAGGCGTCGGAAATCTTACCCTCGGCTGGTCGCTGTTGGAGGGGTCCCTGGTTCTGAGGCTGCAGGAATCGTCAGGAGCGTAGAGGAGGGTCCTTGGGTGCTGGATTCTGGGTCACAGTCGCCGGGGGGACGTCCTCGTGGTCTTTGTCCACTCAGGCACAGGCCGGGCTCGGCGGGTGCAGAGTGTGCAGGGTTTGCGGTTCCTGGCTGATGCCAGGGGCTTGTTACTTGCTTTGAGCAGTACCACTGCTCGTGGGAGTCCCAGGTAGTTCGAGTCACAAGGCAGTCAGGTCCTCCGAGGTTTTTGAGGTTGCTGACCACTGGAGACGCCGGGGTTTAGCAGGAGCAGGTTCGAGGGTCGACAGGCCGGTAGGGCTGGGGCCAAATCAGTTGGTGTCTTCCTCTTGTTAGCAGCTGCACAGCAGGTCTTCTTGTTTCTTGTTCTTCTTTCTTGTTTTGGAATCTGGATCTGAGGAAGGAAGGTTCAGGGTGCCCCTAAATACTAAATTTAGGGGCGTTACAGGTAGGTAAAGGGCAGGGACCAATGGGTCCCTTCCTGGGGTGGGTACACCCCTATCCTGCCCCTCTCCTGTGGGAGGGGGGCAGTAGCCTAGTCCTGGTTGGGCAGGGTTCCCCATCTTCAAGATGGCGAGAGCCCGGAGTTGTGCTTCACCTCGCCTCCCCCACCTGAGGGGTGGGGTTGGCAGAGGCTGGCACATCCCTTTCCTCCCTTGGGGTTTCCTGCCAGTCCTCCCGCCAGAGAGGGGTCAGAACCGGTGGGGGCCAGTTGCTGAGTACAGCAAGTGGCCTGGAGAAGCTCACAAAGGCGGCATGCCTTTGAAGCTTCCTTGCCCATCCTGGGGGAGGAGACCTAGCACCTCGCCCAGGATGTGCATTGTTGCAGGCCCAGGAGAGCGGATGGCTCTCCACCCAGGGGTCCAGCAACATGTCTGCTGTGTGGCAGCCGGGGCAGCCCCTCAGACAAGACGTGGATTGTAGGTTAGGTTCAGGGGGCAACTCTAAGTTGCCCTCTGTCGTGCAATTTTACATTAAATCCCACACTGGCATCAGTGTGGGTTTAATGTGCTGAGAAGTTTGATACCAAACTTCTCAGTCTTCAGTGTAGCCATTATGGTGCTGTGGAGTTCATAATGACAACCTCCCAGCACCATATACTCTTAATGGCATCACTGCACTTACAGTGCCCAGGAATGGCCCTGGGTACTGTAGGGGCACAGGGCTCATGCACCTGTGCCCACATCACTGGCATAGTGCACCCAGCTAGAGGGGTGACTGAGGTATGCCAGGGCAGTGTGTTTGTGGGCATGGCACACAGGGATGTGTGCCATGTCGACTCTCTGTTTAGTTCTGCACCAAGACACTCAGCCTGCAAAGGCAGGGTGTGTGTGTCAGGGTACAGGGCCTCTAAGGGTGGCACAATAAGTGCTGCAGCCCTTAGGGGCCTTCTCTGGTCACAGTGCCCTGGGTACCTAGGGTACCATTTACCAGGGGCTTACCTGTGGCCAGAGATGCCAATTGGGTTTAGGCTTTAGTACAGTTTTTAGGGAAGGAACACAGGCCCTGGGTACCTGATTGGCAGGGACCCAGGGCACACCAAGGAAAAGTGCATCAGTTATCAGGCAAAAAGTGGGGGGGTTACTGCAACAGAAACCCACTTTCCTCAAAACTGTGACACAGACCTTTCTTAAGTTAGCACTGTCTGTGCTCACTTTATGTGGGATGGAGCCTTTAAACCTACATACACATATGCTTATATTTCTGTTTCTGTTTAGTATTGAGTTACAGCTTTGGACCCCATGAGAATCCTAATTTGATAACCATCCCACCATGTTGCCACAGACATTTTTAATTTTCCCACATCCAAATTTAATCTGGACTAACAAAGTTATTTCAAGATGAATGATTTCAGAAAATACAGATTCCTCCATTAACAAATACCACTTCCAAGTTTTATTTAGACTTTTGCCATATATCAAATGGAGACTGCTGCCCACGTCTGCTCACAGTTTACCACCTCTAATCAATCATGTGCTGCCTGCACATTCACCACAGTGTCAGCAGCAGAGGCTCGTATTGTGTGAGGAGAATGGATTACCAGTCTTCCTAAAGCACTCTGAATGTCATAGTTATGGGCGTGGGATTCATCTATAAGAAATCCTTTTGAAATTCCAGCAAAGGGATTATTTGGTACATGTTCATTGCAATCCATACAAGCCAAGGCATGAAGCATCTCACAAGTCTACACAACACAGCTTCTTAAAGGTAGTCATGGGTGCTATGGTGCAGACTGGTGACAAGAAGACACACCTGAGGATACTACAGAAGCATGGAAAAACATAACTGACAAAATGTGAATTTTTAGTAACGCACATGATAGGGAAAAAGTACCAACCTGGCCTCACTCATAGAGACCTTCCACCCAAAAAATGAAATTGTTCCTAAGCACTGACCCCAACACCAGACCTACTGATCTTTCCGATCTATGTTGAAGAATCAAAAAGATTCAATAAAGTATAATGGCGTGTATTAGCATACCAGTAAGAATATTTTCGCTGGAAACAATCATGGAAGTGGGTCTAAAACCTCCAGGAACTCCAAACACGTGTTCAGTTTTAGTACTGTCACTTTATCGAGTTCTTGGGTCAAAAGACTATGGGGGTCATTACGATGGCGGTGAACCCGCCACTGACAGGCTGTCGGGTTCACCACCATCGTGAGGCCATTTTCCGCCCGCCATATTATGATGGCTGGCAGTACCGTTGTGGTCAGAAACACCAACCAACACGTATCCGATGGGCTCCTTGAGCCTGCCGGTGCTGTGGAGGCCCTCAGCATGTAATGCATGCCGGCGGTGCCTAGCAGGCACCGCTGGTCAGATTACGATGGTGGCTCTCCACCAGCCTTTCCATGGCGGTTCATCCGCTAGGGAAAGACTGGCGGGGATTGCCTTTGGGGGCCAGTTGCGGGCACCCCTTGTGCAGGGGCAGTTTGTTTTTGCACTACATTTGCCTGCCCCATGTGGCAGACACCACGGGGTGCCTGACGAGTAGTGCAGGGAAAAGCAAAACCTGCCTTTTTCCATTGCAGCAGGTGCTGCAGCCAGCAGCACCCGCTGCAATGGAAAAAATGCCTTTTGCGGCCACCGTGGTGGCGGCCGCATTGCAATTGCATATGTGGGACCGCCGCCTTATAGGCGGGCGGTCCCCATCCACGGGACGATGGCTGATGGACAGAAGTCTGTCCGCCATCGTAATTAGGCCCTATATTATTAAATCATTCAATATTTGAACAATGTGCTGGATTAATGTGCTATTACAATCAGGATGTGAGCAATAATCATAGAAGTACATAACATCTACTCCAAAGTGAAGTGACTTTACATCCGGGCTAGTCCCAGGAGTAAGACTGAAGCAAAGTCCTAGGTGAGCCATATTGGGTTTAGACCTCTTGGGGTGGAGGGCTATATATCATCACCTGAGAGTTGAGCTATCATGTACATTGAGCTGGTGCGGCCTTATCAGAACTATCAAAGTGCTGCACTGGAGGGTTTATAAAACCTTTTAAAAGAACTATCCTCACCTTGAAGATATCCAACAAGTACTGTACTGAGGTACTTGTGGGGGACATCACCAGAAACAGACATCAAATGCTGAACTGAGATTCTCAGTGGAGACATCACCAGGGACAATTAATAGAGAACTCCACTGAGGTACCGAGGTGAGACATCTCCAAAGACAGAAAATGTGAGTCAACGACAGAATAGGAGATAAGATATAATTCTGGAATGGGACAACAAAACAAGCCAGCAATTAAGAACTTACCACTGTTGGATTTCCACCTAACAGAAGTTGATCCACAGCACATCCAGTGTGTTCCTGAAAATAATAAAATAATACAAAAAATGTTTTTACGACTATAAGCTTTCAAAATTACATAGCACAAGAAAATTGTATATGTGATAGGCTGTGAACAAAATAATTGGACTAAAACAATAAATACAAAGCTCTGATTGCACACTAGTCTTTAAAAGATCATAGCTTGCAATAGTTTCACTGACGTAGGATTATAAAATGAAAATATACTGCAAATGGTCTTATTTTTGCCACTGAAAAATCATTCTGATACACCTCCTAAATTAAAGATAGATAATAAGAAAATATTTTAGCAATACTCTACCAGTGTGTATTTGACTTCAGCTAAAAGGTTGGTCCATTCTTCCAGGCTGCAGTCATGGGTCTGGAGAAAAAGATCAGAAATTAATCACAAATGACATACAGAGTTCATATCTGAGGGAGAAGGGAAGGATGCATGATTTCAACAGGTAGGATATTTCATTCATTGAGTTTCATAGTACTGACTGCCTGCTTGGATCTCAATAGATAAAGTAAAAGCATTCCAATATTTCCAAGAGGAGCATCTTTCCCTTCCTCCAGCAGTGCCACACTCATCGGTTACTATTATTTGTATAACACATAAGTTGCCTTGAAAACATTACAGAATGATTATGTTTTCTTTGACAAAATTGTTGCTTCATTTAATTGCTCATCTGAGGTCCTGTACTTCCTTTGAGACTTTTGACAATAATGTCTGTGCATTAATTCTTTAAAAAGATCACAATTGTGAATAATCTTGCAATATTTCATTGCATGTGAGAGTATCAACAAATCTTATTGTTATGATTTAATATGAAAAAATTGCTAACAGCCCTGAAAAAGTAGTGTAAAGTTAGTTTATCAATTCATCATTAGAAGGCTTGGATGTGCACGGCACTCTAAGTGGTTCACACTGAGGTGAGATTTGCACAGACTGGCGAATACTGATGTATGTACAGTAAAGAGTGTAGTAGATATTAGGGTGTAGAGTAAATAGAGTGGTGGATGTTTATGCCAAGCTGCAGAAAGCACAGACTGGCAGAAAGGACACAGTTGAGACAAAGGGATGGCCAGTGATGGTCATTGACTAGTAGTGCAGATAGAATCAAAGATGCTGGGGTTTAGATTATGTAGAGCAGTGGCATCTGGCTTTTTAAAAATGTGATTGGGCAGAAAGTTAAATATAAAGTTCAAGTGAGCTTGAATCAAACATGGGGATTGATGGGGGGATAGAAAGCTCTTTTCTCCCTCACAAGAACATTTGAAAGCTGGCTATACGTTTTTTTTTTTTTAAAGAAAAATGAAAATGTACTCACAAAGACTCAGCACTCTCCCTGCAGTCATGTAGAAACATCACTCACACTGCACTCACACAGACACACTGCCCTGCTTACCTTGCACTTTGAGGAAAATGGATTGCATTTGGAAAAAAAGTGCTTTATTTAAAAAGCAAACACAGACATGGTGGGCTGCTGTCCCCAGCAGGCCACCATCCCTGTGTTCTTGCCCATTGCCAATGGGTCACAAATTGCAACCTGCCTCATAAATATTGCTGAGGCAGGTCATTTGCGACCCCATTGGGAATCGCAAAATGGACTAATAAATATCAGTACATTCCGCTTTGTGAGTCGCAAGAAATCGCAATTTGTGACGGAATGGTCGTACATCTGGCCCTAAAATGGCCACAGGAGTGCGTAACACCGGAGCTGATGGCCGACCCCCTGGGAAGTGCCAATTGGGGGAAGTGCAGATCGGGAATCAGAACAGCGACAGCTGCTATGTAGCTGAGACATGAGGGTCCAGGGCATTTTGAAAAAACCCTGGTCCTTCAGGTCTCTGCTACGCAGCATCAGTCATGGTTCTGACTCCTGGCCTCTTAAATGACCCTGTGTGCAGAAGAGGCAATACAGTCTTCCTGTAGTGTTTACTGAGATGAGGGTTTATATATCTTGATGTGTTCAGAAAGCTATCGGAGATCCTGCCCTGTGCGAAAGAACTTCCTGGAGAGCTCTGTCTCAACACGCCCACAGGATGATGGCCCTTGAGAACTCGTGTGAGCAGAAGAAACTCCTGTCAATGAAGCAGAATTGGAGGGGTAGTATACACAATGAAGAATGTTTTGCCACAATAAAGCCTCCTAGTTGCTACAATTGGATCCCTGGGTTGCTGACTGCTCAGTTTGCTTATTGGGTCACGTTATTTGTGCTCTTCTTTGGAAATGAAAAGACAGATTAAAAAAGTTGCACGGCCAGAAAAAGCGTATCAGTATATCTTCAAATGTGGCCACCCTTAAATATGTCTTGAGCCCAGAATGGGCTGAAAACACAGAGGACAAAACAAAGCCTTCTTTGGCACATTTACAAGTCTGTAGAGGTTGGAATGCATCCTGCAGCTAGTGTATAGCGCAGGGACAAATAGACTCATGAGAAACTAGAGTATGCATATTATGAATTCAGAAAACAGCTACCCGTCAGGGCCTAGAAGCATACACCCTGGGCTGGAGAAGACACAGAAAAAAATCTTCAAACTCGTGTGAGGAAATGAATCACGTGACTCTGCAAGGAACAAAAGCATGATCAATCACTGTAAGGCTTAAAAATAAAGCCATACAGCGATGGGCCATGTTCTGTAGTAATCTGTAGTGCTGGGACGCCCCCTTGGAGTTAGCTGTGTGCTTCATAAATGGAATTGCATTGTATTGTATTGTATTGCGTATTGTATTGTACCCTGCACTGCCTTCTAAGCACTCATCAGTGCAGATAGACCAGCCTGAACTGCTTTAAAAACAACAAATACGTGCATTGCTCTCATGCTGCTTTTATTAGTAAGTAGAATGAGAGCAAAGCAAATAATTAGTGTGACCAGGTGAACCCAGCGCTTCAAAGGAGACTGTGCCAACTGTGCTGTGTTTCCCTCTGGCTCCTTAGCAGTGCGGGTTCAAGAAGCCAAAAGTAAGCATGTCTGGTTGACCACAGTAACAGACCTGTCCAACCCGACATGCGCACCAAGCTTTAGTTGCTGACTGCCTATCAGCAGGATTTGCCATGCCATGCCCTACCCAGATACATTACCAACACAATGCTGGAGTAAATCTATCACTTTTGGGTAATGGCAATGCGTGAGGGGGCTTGCAACAGAGGTGGGAGGTAAAGGCCCTCAAATCTAATGAAGAAACCGCCCCTGATATATAGTGGGTCATACTGCTGTATAGTGTAAATGGGGTGCAGAACATAAAATGCAATCAGCAATAAGGTATGGGGAACACAGTGCTAAGTAGTGATGTGCAGGGCACACAACAAACACAATGGTAGAAGATGGGTGGAATAAACTCAGCATGGTAAACAGTGAGGTGTAGGGGATACAGCCTGGTAAATATTTTATAAGAGGTCACACCGATCGACAAACATTACTGCGTGGGTCAGGGTGGTGGGCTACCAGCACTAAAAACAAAAGCCATGATTGGGGAACATTTGTAGCTTTAAAGATGACTTCACAGGAGAGATTTATATAAGGACAGAGACACACCATTGAGTAGAATTGAAGAGATTTGTGTGAATTCTAGATGGAATGTTGGTCATGTGGAAAGCGATAAGGCATAGATAACACCCTAATTCATCTGGAAGCAGTGATGTGATTTTTAGATTCTGGCTAGAGAAATGCCTGAGAATAATACTAATCAGTGTTCTTCCATAGTGCTTGTACAAACAATTTAACATTTCATAGTTCTGGAAATAGCAAATATTACTAGAATCTGGTGTAAGGGTACTCCATTTCTCCATCTTGGAGATATGAACGTTTGAATGGAATTGATGTATTTAAAGCCTTTGATCTAAAATGTACACACATATTTTGTGAAAAGGCAACTAACCCAGTGAGCTAAGTTAAGAGATCAAATACTGATCCCTCTGTGAGAGGAGTCCATTCAGGGAGACAGTAAGATAATCATGTCTATTGAAATATCTGCGGAGACACTGAAACCTCAGATGCAGACGGCACAGTCCCAGAGGGGTCGTTGATGGGAAATTGCCAACATGAACTGTAAATCTATATATTGAGAAGAGAATATTTTTACCTTGCAGTTTTCGTAGGAGCAGAAAAGTTTTTGTAAGGCAGTCAGAAGATTTTTCACATCTTTTTTCTAAAAGAGATTTAAAGTACATTTATGAGAAATAGTTTATTTACCATGCATTAGTTACCTGGTCCCAGCTGGATTTCTCTACTGGACCCCATATAGGTCTGCATTGTGTCACACTAAATACTCCAGTGTTTGATGTTGAATCCAAAGATCATCACTAATGCATCATTCCTATGCCCAAATGATGCTTAACTCAATTACATTCCAGAGGATGGAGTTAATGCGCACACTACATTGTTTACATAAAACCTGTTTATTGTCATTTTAATATACGATTAACACAATGCAGAATCAAATTGTGACATTTCCTATACCAAGCCAGCACGTCTGACACAACATTAGATCAAGTACACCCTTCCTACAACTTTGAATAGGTTTTCACTTCATACCACAGTAGGACATATGCCATCTCAGATTCAGTGAAGGTTATTTATTGGGATTACTGTTAGAGCAAGTGCCTTAGCCCTTTGCAGGCACCATTGAACACTCTCCTCTTTTCATGGAGGTACTTATACACTGAGGCATCTTAAGGGACAGGTCAGATCTTAAATTCTCACAACAATGGATCCTAATAGAAGCTACATATTAGTTAGCACACAGTACGCTAATATACTATGTACAAATCTCTCATGTAATATTGTAAGCAATGGCAATTTAAGTGTTGAACTTACCAGAACTATTTCAAGACAGTTTGTTTTGGGGACCTTTACTCCACTGGGTGGGTGACCATAATCGCCACCTTCATGTTGGCGCACAATACCTGTAATAATAATAATAAAAACGTGTAGGGCTTCACTCTGAAATATGTCACCATGTTGTCTAAAGCCAGTTAAATTTGCTGTATGCACTTTATATATTTTCATTTCAAACACACACTTTCACTTACTCCATTTATATATACAATTCGGCCAATACATTATTCAGTCTCAAGATTTGACTGAAATCCTTAAATCTTCAAAGCCCCACAGCTCTACCAGCTTGTTACAACTAATTACCGTACATTGTTTAGCAGGCAAAGGGCCTGATTTTGAATCGGTTGGTGTTTTCCGAGCCATGTGTAAATTCCTCTTTGTGTATTGGTCGGAATTTTGAATTGGGAGGTATGTATCATATCCGTTAATTATACAATACATTAAATACCTCAACTTTCCTTAAATTTTGACAAGTCAAACCTGCCTAAATTTAACAGGGAAATGTGTACAGTATTTACCATAACATATACACAAAACATAAAAATCCACATGTTACCCTAGAGTATCATTATGTATGAGGTGTGATAAATAGCACCTTGTTTGCAGACCCACGCGTAATGAGGCTTTAAGTAGCAAATTCCCATATTACCCCTAATATTGCTATCTACATATTGAAGGAACCCAGATTATTCAATAGGGCATCTCAGTTGGTCGGCTATAAAAGTCTGTAACCTTTCTTGTACTCCATTAAAAAAAAAAAAGTGCTTCTGACACTACTCAGAAATCTTTCTAAACTTTATAAAAACAATACACATATAAATGAATGGGTCCAGATTAAAACTGGATCATGTTCATAAAACATGAAATGTCCAGATTTAGGGCCAGTTGCTGGGTTTAAGAATTAATTTACAACAGATGTACTATTTTGAAGTCTTCACATTATACTAAATGCACAGAGCATGCGTGGTTAGATCACTAACGTGTTTCTGTAGTACCCAAAGTGACAATATCAACTGTAAGAGATTATTTTAGTGATTTGCCTTTTATGTTGAATACATGTATTTATTTGGAGGAACCTTGCAATGAACCATCATTACAAGACAGTTTGTACTATAGACTGTACCCTCACTTGTTAATTGAACATAATCATCACCACAATGTGAGTGAACAAAACCTACAACAAAAATACATGACTTTAGTCTGCAATATGCTGCTTTGGATTTTGTACAAACATCTGAAGTTAAATAGGTGTGTGGAATGAACTGTATATATGTTTTAATTCACCCAAAAACCTAGTCACTCATTTACTCTCTCACTCACTCATTAACCCACTCACACACACATTCACTTTTACACTTGGTGTATCAATTCCTACATAAACTACAGGATTCAGAACATAAAAGGCATCCACTTTTAAAAACCATGAAATGCTAAGATATAACATCAGTTGGAAGAGTCATGAATTATTTTGAAACACAAGTATCTAGCAGTTAAAAGTTATTCTTAATGTAAAAAGCATGCATGACTGAATAACAGTGACATTTTTGTTTTACCTGTGGTGATAACATCGCATTTAAGAGATCATTTGATGGATTTTCTCCTGAACTACAACTCCCATATTTATTTTGAGGAATCTTGCAGTTAAGCATTATTGCAAGACAGATTTTGGTAGAATATCCTTAATATTTCACTTAAATGTACCAAAATATATCAAGGGAGTCATTATTTAAATAATGATTCAAAACCCTACAATATGAATATACAGTATCACTTAAAAATTGCTTCAATAGCATGTCTATTATCCAACAGTACTCATGTTAGAAAATAGGTGGCAAGCCTATGTTTTGGAAACAGTTTGCTGTAAGAATGGAAAAATATGTTTTCTTAAATATTTTGAATTGGATCTTCTGTAACAATTTGCAATGATATATGTTGTAAGGTGCTGGGTTTTGGCATTGAGATAGGCCATCAGTGTAGTTTTGATAGATACTAGCGAAAACCAATATCCCTAAAGGAAAAGGTAGAATTGGGGCTGGATCATCCCCACTGTTTTGTGGATTTGTACCATAGACAGGAGAAGATGGAAAAGTAGCATAGATGTGTGCTCCAGACATGTTAATTTTGATTATTGGTGAGTTACACAATAATGTCTGATCTGCTGTTCAGTTACACAACAGTAGAGCAGGGGGACCTCTCACAGGTCGAAATGTCATTGAAAAGAGATTGTCATTGCACCGCTTTTGTTAAATATAGATGTGTGAATTTGACCATGACCAGAGCCAAATCAGCTTGCATATTGTTTATTGCCCATAACATATTATTGATGTATGGGTAAAATTGTTAACAAGAACCTCAGTTGGAAGACCCACCTTCAGCTAAATCCTAATAAAACCAGCCACAAGTATTGCTGCACTAGCAGGGGTTAATAACATGTTTGAGTAGCATAAATTAAACACAACACTAAAAGGAGGGCTCCATGGATATACTACCCATTATCATTTATAGAGTCTCCAAGCATGTGGATCCTATATCATGCCATACCAGTCAAGGTTATTTGCTTAGAATTAGGTACATGTGCCTTGCTGTACCTCATGGTTATTGAGGTCAATGCGAGTTAATTATGCATCAATTATGCTTCTGCCATTAGCCTTTTCAATGCCACACACCAGTGCTATATAATTCCTTCATTTCCATGTGCAACTCTTTCACAGATATTGATTCAACAAAATATCAGCGGTAAAGGAAGTGAAGACATATTCCTTTTGACACCTGACATCACAGTTTTGACCCACACCCTACCTTTTGAACTTTAATACTCTCCTTTTTGCTGCTGATGTAGTGAAAGCAAGGAGCTAGGCTTAAAATCTCTATACGGGTTAGATATTTACACTTACGTCTGACTGCCTTCCTCTGCCAGTCTTCACTATAAAATATTAGTTGAAGTTCAATGCTATGGGTAGTGGGAATCTGGGAAGCATCTTAGCATATTGGGCATGGAATTCTCTTAATTCAATTTTCATTATTCCACTGCCTTGGATTTCTAATTAAACAACTCTAAAAGTAGTTTTGTGAGTCAGAAGTGAATGAAGGTGTTAGTTAACAAATGGATAGACAATAAAACACTGATCTTCCTTAGAATAGCAATACACGCAACTCTGTAAAATAAAAGTTAGTTACCATAGCAAGTGCTAGCGCCCACCAGCAGGAACACCACAGCGATCTTCATGACTGAGAGATGAGACGGTAGTGAGTATTTGGCTGCAATACTATGTTCAAGCTGTTGGTGAATTTATCAATGCAGGACACCTACATTTATACTGGAAGCATCGCCTCGATCTCCTCCCAGAGCATCACACCACAGATCAAATGACCACTTTATCAGATTGAATCTTGCCAATTAGCTCAAGCGAGGATAACCTAAAAGGTGCCTGTTTCACACACTTGCTTTTCTTTTCCAGTTAGTAAACATCGAGGTGTAACTGTCATGTCTCTGTTTGTTGTTCCCTGTTGAAAGAGCACTTAGGCATAAGGAAGAACAGGTTAAAGGGGGCGTTTGGTCTAGAAACACACTGCTATAGCTTTATTTTTCTTATCTTTATCATTCAATTTTCTGATGTAATTGATTTTGATAGCAGCTAAAGTGCTGTTGGATGGTGTATGTGTATTTTCACTTCCAGGGTTTGTTATTTGTTAGGGATTAAGTATCCATTTTCTGAAGTAAGAACTTTGCAAAGGGTTTAATTACTGGCACAAACCCACTACACTTAAGCAGCCTTAACATCTCAACCTCTCTTGCATCTGGGATTTCTCTCTGGATAGCCTTTTTAAATCATTTCATTTTGCCTTTATTTTCCAGTATGCAGTAGCATACCTGTTGTAGTAGTTTCCTTTATAGCTTCCCCTTCCATAGGGCTGGTCTGGAAGCCTCAATTGCTTAGAGAAGCAACTCATTAAATATTTAAATACATCATAGTATGTCACACGACTTGATAGTAGTATTTTCCTGCAACAGCAAACCATATACTCCTCAAAGACAAACTGTGTTCATTAGGACAAAACATTAAGGATGTCTTCTGACCATTTACTTAATCTCATCCTTGGAAATCATTGATTCCCATTTGCTGTTTTATGGCAAGAACTGAAGAAGGTATTATTGCATTTTCACTCAAAAGTGCCAGACTAAGCAGCATAGCAGAACAAACAAGCATTTGCAATGCAATAGGACTCTCATTCACGAGAGAGTTATTACTGCTGTCTTTTACCCATGTGTTTTTGTTTGGAGTATTGTGGATGTATGTGGATTGGAGTGGAATTATTAGTTGTGGAATTATGTGGGGTGGTATTGTGTGGTGTGTAGTGTATTTGTGTAATGGCATTATGCGGCATGGTGAATAGATAGGGGTGAGAGGTGCAGAGAATAAATAGACAGGAAGACAGAGAGGGATAGGTAGTTTGTGTACAAATTGGTGAATGAACTCCAGGCAGAGCAGTAGAAGGTGTTAGAGAAAGTGAGGAAGAAGGGGAAACCAGGCCACTGATGTATAAAGAGGCAGTCTCTGTGTATGCAGAAGACACTCCAAGAAGAGGAGCAGAGCGTGGGTTTGAGGGACATAAACTTTGAAAAGGCACGGGGAAGACATTGTGCCCGAAGACCTTAAGTGATCCACATGAGAGAGGAGGGAAGAGTGCATGAGAGAGAGAGGGGTGAGAGATGGCATTAGAGACAGAGAGAGATAGAAGGATGTGTGGGAGGGGTACCCAGAGACTTGGGAAGGCAAGAGGTGGACCAGTGCACAGCACAAGGAGGTACAGGAAGGCAGCATGTGTGAGCAGGCAGTATAGAGAGGAGATAGGGATTGAGAGAAGGCTGATCGGGGGCAATGGGATTGCAGGATGAGAGGGGGAAGTGGTAGTGTGAGGGAGAGGGAGAGATAAGAGGGCAGTGGGTGTGTTGTAGAGATATGACAGGGTTGGTGGAAGTGCGAGGGAGACATTGGTTGTATTGGAATTGTTTGTAGTGTAATTTTGTGACATGGAATTGTGTGGTACGGAGTTTTGTAGAAGAAATATGTGGCATGTCTCATGCTGTGCACCCAGTTAAACACACAGTATCAACAGAGGGCTGGAGAGTTGTTAACTCAAAAGCAAAAACTGATTTGTACCACTGTCGTGACAGTATGCACCGTCATGTTCGCCCATCCAGTGCATGCAGGCATCCTGACTGTGCTCAAACCAAACACCCACTGTGCACCGGCAATGGCAGGTACACCCACTGTGCCTGCATGTTTCCTGCGAGTGTGAACACTCGGGCAGTGGCAAAGCATTACCAGCCACACAGAAGTTGTACACGCAAAGCACTCTGAGAGAGCTGCCTCTCCTAATACACTGTAAATCAGAGTACTTGCATAATGATTTGCATATAGCTTGCATTTATAATTAATCAATCAATCATTTGTAAAGCGCGCTACTCACCCGTGAGGGTCACAAGGTGCTGAGGGGGGAGGGGGGAGGGGGGGGCAGCTACTGATCGAACAGCCAGATCTTGAGGAGTCTCCTGAAGGTCAGCAGGTCCGATAGAGTGGGCAGGAGGCGGGGCTTCTGTTTAGATTGCTTCTGTGACAAGTCTGTCCAGCTAAGAGAAGGAGGCATAGGGGTTAGGAAAATCTGTGTTTTATTTCGGGTGCAGATGGGGTGCGACTAGACCTGCAATTTCACCGTACTCTTCGGCAAACGTACCCGTATACAACACTGTGTGCAAATAATCTTGATCAAAACAATATCTCACTGCATTATGTGTGCACAAACATCGCATGCACACTCACAGATTACCAGACACTACCGCAAACAACAAAAAACTGAAATATACTCAACAGCACCAAAAAACTGGCCCACATACGCATGCATTCACAGTTTGGAATGGTGCCGCTGTGTATTGAAAGTTTCCTTCCCCAGCACCAAGCCCAGTGGTTTTATAGAGTGAGCAAGCCCCAACACAGTGAGATAACTGTGAATACATAACCAGTGCATGTATAGAGTGTTCTAAAGGAATTATCACACGCTGCTTGCACTAAAAAAACACAAGCAGCATCACACATTATATGAACTTGTAAAGCAGCGTTCTCCACTGGTATTTTGCGGCTGGGTGTCCTGTTTACTGATACCCAACTCCATAGTACTCAATTTATCGACTTCAGGAGGATAACATACTGAGTGGAACCACCAAGATCCGAATCTTTGACCATATGGTCCAACAAAGATAACTAAAAAGGATATATTCATCCACTGAGCAACGAGACAGATCCTTAGCTACTCATCTCACAGTGTGTGCCCAGAAGCTGCCTGCAGCACAACAAACGCACACATGTGCTAACTGGTGCACGCAAATATATTGTGAATGTACTCGTTTAATCTGTATATGTAGCTAATTTTCCATAGTTTGAACTACTTGTGATGTGCTGGAAAAGATGTTTTTGTGGGGCATTTACTAATAAACAGTGGAGGCACCAGTAAACCTTGTGGTTCCTTAACACCTGCTCTAGGGTGCACTTTGAGCTTCAAGACCCTACTGGAAATCAACCTTACTCTATTAATTGACTTATGCAAACTTCCCAGCGGGTCTCTGAAGTCATGCTTTTCTTGACTCAAACTGCTACTATATCTCCCCCTCCCTTTAGAGCAATGTTTCATCATTTTATGTTTTGGACTTTGTAAAGTGGCATCTCCCTCTCCCTTCGGCTATGCCAGTGTTTGTTTTCACGTTGTTGCACCTTTTTACTGGTTAAGGGTCCGGGCATCGGCTATAACCTTACACAAAGAGATGTTATTTCAATGTTAATAAACACTTTCGAGGCGGCCCTGGGCCCCTCCGTGCTTTCACCGTCACAGAGATGCCTTCAATTTACAGATGTGACAACAAATTGACTTTTTGGGAGATGGGTTTGTGCAGCAACAACAAACGCTTCCTCGTCTTAAAAAGGACACCCAGCATCCTCTTCCTCGGGTCTTGGTTTCACTAATAACATGAGGCTTGTATCTGTTTGGAGAATGATATGGTGTCTTTGCCCCTTGCTCCGGCTGGAGGTGGTTCTCGGATGAACTGATTGTTTGTGGCCGAGCTCCGGGCCTCCGCAGAGAATTGAACAATTTGCAGTTTAAATTCCATCTAATGGATCTGCGAGAGCTCGGAGGTGTCTAACCAAGGAGGAACAAACACCAGCGCAGCCAGCCGGTGACATCAGCAGGGAAGTGAGTCAGTGATGGGCACAATGGACTAAGTGGTCCCCGCAACACTGCTGCGGCTAAAGAAGTTGTAAGAATATGAGGAACTGAATGTCCCGGCAGGCAGTGCACACAGCACTTAATAGGGCAGATACAGTGCTTGGAAGTGGGGTAGGCGGAACAGGCCCCTCGGAAAACAGCCTGTAACATTTGACCTCTGGCTTTGAATGCACATCAATGTAACGAGATAAGAACATGATTTGCAGCCCTGTTTACAGAAACAAACCTCAGAACGACTGAAAACACCTAGCACTCTGTCAAATGCTCTTGGAGAAACGGTGAAAAGTAGTCCCTAAACAGATGCTACAATGGGGCAAGTGGAAGAGTACAAGTACTGGGACGCTGCTCTGCGGGATGAACAACTGAAGAAAAGGAGGGATACATGGCAAAGATTAACCACTTGGAAGCAAGGATTTTTAAAGGACACTGAAGCAAACAAATGAGTAGCAGTGGGTGCTGTATAACCCACAAAGATGATACAACATGTCTCAGAAGCTCAACCTAAAAATCATACCACATTTACAATATAAAATGTGAATTTTGCAAAAAAGTAATGTGAAATGTCTGCTTCCATTATCATCTTCTGCTTTTAGGGCATATGTTTCCATCCTTCACATCATATGACACGTCTACCGACCTAGAAAGCACCTCAACTATTGTGCATTATGCCA
Source organism: Calotriton arnoldi (assembly GCA_963921515.1). Lineage (NCBI taxonomy): Eukaryota > Metazoa > Chordata > Amphibia > Caudata > Salamandridae > Calotriton > Calotriton arnoldi. The sequence continues at coordinate 221,092 of CAWUFW010000256.1, read as the reverse complement.
TGTTGATTGTTCCTAAGGCAGATTTACCTTTAGTTCAAGGTCTTAAAAAAGGAGCTTGCCTGGCTCTGATATTTCACAATAATAGGAGCTTAAAATATCTTGATTTAATTTGGAGCAGTGTCCCAATAGACACACTGTAAAACTCAAAAATATAGGCACCTCTTGTTGCACAAAATGTCTTGGTCAGTGATGGTATTGCCCGCTCATGATCAATATTTCCATAGTTTAAAACATTTTAGTCTTATAAGATGTAGAGGCTTCCTAGGTGTATAAATATTTGAACTCACATTAACTCTTCACACACTCTTTACTCTGATTGTCTATGAACTACAGCCAAAGCTTCTAAACTTGGGTAAGGGAACCTCTTGACTGTGTCGGGCAGACCGCCAGGTTTATGGGGATGGAATAAAGCTTACTATGTTGGAATAAACCTTCCTCCGATGGTGTGACAGAGTAGGGGCCATCAGAGGATGCACATAACATCATCCGCCCTGTTTAAGGTGGACGGCATTATTAGTTTATCTTCATGTCTACCACCAGGGCAGCAAGTAAAAATTAATTAACCCCACCCAGGAAGGAAAACTCCCATGGAGAGGGGACATTAGTTTTTAAAGTTTCTTTTAGAAACACACTCCTACATTGCAAATTTGTTTTTGAAAAATAAAAGACCTTGGAAAATGTTGCTGGCCAATCGTAATGTTTGACGGTGCCGTCCGTCAAATTTTTCCAACATTAATAGGAACCGCCATGACAGATGTTCCTGCCAATGTATAGATATGCCAGTGGCCCAGCGGAGCATTCTCAAATTCGCAGGAGGAATAAAGGCAGAGTGGTGGACTTAAGTCCTCCATCACCTGTCTGCCTTTACTCCATTACTCGGTCCACCAAACTCTAAATCAGGCACTAAGGGCCTTTTTTATGTCCCAGTTTACGTCACTCTTGCACCATGCAACATGGTGCGAGAGTTACCCACACCTTAAGTCCTATTTATGAAGCCACCCAAACCCACTTTGCATGGCTTTGAATGGCTTCAGAGTAACGCAGCGCAAATCGCTGTGTTGCGTTACTCTGCCCTGGGTGGGCATTCCATGGGCTTTCCATGGGTGTTCCCACGCAACTCCCAGAATGGAACTTATCAACAACCAGAGGAAAATTGCATTTGGCTTTGAGCATGTTCTTAATGTTTGTGCTCTAACTTCCTGAAATTGAATGGTGAAAAGACCGAGGTTCTCTTGCTGGGCCAGATATCTCTTTTTGGTCACATAGATGGTGGCCATCCAGTCTGGGAGACCTTCCGGTCCCTGTTTACAAGGCTTTAGCTTTGATGATAAGCTTACTTTCAAAAACCAGATTAGTGCCCTCACCTCATCAATCTTCTTTATTTTAAAGATGATAAGGAAAGTTCGCCCCTTCCTTCCTTCGGACACATTAAAACTTCTGGTGACAGCATTGGCCTTGTCCAGATTTGACTACGGTAATGCATTATATGTAGGTATCCAAGGACAACACCTTCATAAATTGCAGCGACTTCAAAATGCAGCAGCTAGATTGCTGCTGGATATCCCGAAATTTCAGCCAGTCTCTCACAAATTGAGAACCTTGCATTGGCTCCCAGTGGACAAGAGGATCAAATTCAAATCCCAATGCCTAGCGTTTAAGACACTGCATGGATCTGGTCCTAACTATCTGAAGAATCATTTGAAGTGGTATCTACCTCCCAGAAACCTAAGATCCGCCCACTGCAAACATTTACAAACACCCAGGTTTAAAAAAGCAAGTTGGGGTGGAAGAAGTTTCCTGGTAGGTACGGTTGAAACTTGGAACATGCTTCCATATGGCATAAAGAACAGCCCAACACTGCCAGCCTTCAGGAAGGCATTAAAAACCTGGCTCTTTAGCAACTAACTTCGCATACACATTCCTTTGGGCAACCTTGCTGAACCGCATGTTAATAGCGCCTAGACGCCCATGGGCAGTTGTGCGCTTTATAAATGTTGAAATCAATCAATCAATCATGACATTTCTTCATTGGCCCCATGTAAACATTCATATGATTCCTCTGCAGAAATAACTAAAGGACTAGTAGATTTTGGACTGAGGGCGATTGAGCGATAAAACAATCATCACAAGCAGGTTTGACATCCTGTACATACTGGGCACACAGATCATCTTAGAGGCCTGATTCAGGCTTTGGCAGACAGTGTTAAGGCAGCCAGTGTGGCAGAGAATTTCACCCTGCTTTTACTCCGCCTGACAGATTTAGAAATTCACCACCTGTGAAGGGCTGGGTGCACTGCCATGTAATATAGTCAAACCCAGTGCTGTAGACAAAGACTGTGTAAAGCATGGGGTTTATTAGTTGTGGACGGTTGGGTGCAGGCCTTTACTCAAGATTATGCTTCATTGTTCATGGCTCAAAGATGTACGTACACTGTAAGGGTGATCCACTCAGAGACAGTTTATTTGAGTATATAGTTGTGTGGCCCTAAAGCTAAACTCCATAGTGCAAAGCAGAGAACTGTGTGTAGTATGTGCTAACCAAATGCAGAGGTTTGTCTATTGGGCCTCACAGAAGGTGTTAACTCATTGGCAAATCTTTGCTGCACGTTGACAAAGATTATGTGGGTATGTTGGTCACAGAGGACTGGCCTAGCACCTAACTCCTAGTGTACATGGCACATGACAGAGTATTGGGGTAATTGTATGATATCATCTGAGATGTCATCAGTAATGTCATCAATAATGGCATTAAACATGTCATTAGTGATGTCACATGTGAGGTCACATGAAGGTGCATGGCAAGGGTGCAAGATGTGGTTAGTTTACTGAACCAGAATTGGCAAATTACATTAGTTTTTAACCACAGAATTTCAGAACATAAATGATTGTGTAACAAAACCATAACTTCCCTTTAACCTTCATTTTTTTAGTGACTTTTTGTGGCGTTTTAAGTCTTATTCACTGTGGAAGTGTTTTTGCAACCCAGCCTAAGACAAATTCTAACCATTGCTGTACACATATTTTAGTTGTGACTTATAGTCTCTTTAGGGCGCACCCTTCTCTTTCCCAGGATGCAGGACCTCTGCTGGAGTGCGCATCAAAAGAAAGACTTCCTGAGCTTACCAAATCAGTAGTGCAAACGAAAGCCTTCTCTTGGTACCCCCTATAAAGGCCCTGCTGTTACAGGTGCAGCACTCCTGCTCTACAACTGCTTTGATGGGATCATCTTGAAGGGGAGAGATTGACTTTGGTAGCAGGTGGCTGTTTAAAATGCTGACTGGTTCCCTTCTTGTGTGAATTGCATTGTTACTGCTTTAGAAGCCATTTAAAACTCTCAAAGTAATGCAGGTCAGCGATGCAATCCGTTTACATTGCATTACATTAGAAATATTTTACTAAATGTTTTTCCTTGAATAGCATTTTCTTTTTCCAGTTGCGATGTTTCCATAGTTTTTTCATGCAACATTTGTCTTGTATTGTGCAAAGTGCTACAGGCAGACACAAGGTAACACTGTGCGTCTGCCTTCTGGCTGTGTGTTGAAGCCCTGGGATACTCACAAGAACTCATTGATGCAGAACGGGGGTAGAAAAAGTCTTGTGAAGCTCTTGTGTCGCAGCTGTGTAATGTGTGCTGTTTTTCACAGTGCTCCCACAGCTAGAACACAAAATGTGTAACAGAGACTGACATAATGTCACACAGTGTTACTGTCACACGGATGTTTCATGTGTGCACTCTTCACACCGGGTTCACTCAGCTAGAACACACAACATGTAACAAAGGAACACAAGGTTACATGGTGTCTATAACATGGCTGATCAACCCTCCACCCAGTACATCAACCACATCTCATATATTAAGTCCCACCAACAGCATATGGTCAGCTTTGATGGAGTGCTGTCACTCACAGGTCTTCATTGTTGTTGCTGCTGACATGCACTGGCCTTGCCTTATAACCACCAACTCCTTTTCTCTTTCAACACATGGTCCCAGCCTGCAGGCAGAGCTTTGGGGCTCCCATTAGGAAACAACTGCCAGTCTTTCAGCCAATATGCAAATAATTCTTTGCTAATCAATCAATTATGCTCCCACCTCCCGGACAAGCTGTAAAACTCAGGTGTGTGTGCCTTAAATGATACCAATGATCAGTCAGTTGATGACATTAACATTTACAAAGAAGTTATCTTCTCATTTTTAAAATAGTGTTAGACTGTTCCCTCCTTATGGACATAAAGACACACCATGTTTGTGTTGGGTAAGGCAGTTGAATGGTTATGATGTTCTTGGGACCTAATGGCTTCGTAAAGCCTCTCCTCCGCTATATTATTAATAATCAATAATGGAAAAAAAAAGGAAAACCGTAAATTAGGGGGCAATGTGTAACAGAGAAAAGGGGTGGAGTCATGTGGAACAGAGCTTGAAAAGCAGAGTCTGACAGTCAACTTAAAAAATTTTTCAAACAAAATCTGTTGCAAAGAAATTGGCAACAAGGGAAAATGTAAAAACAACAGTTGATGGACAGAATGCAGAACAATGTCATACATTCACCCCAGTACAGAGATCTGGGCCTAAATCCATCGTTTTTTTGCTCACCATGCCATTCCAGTTTGAACCCAGCCATATGCAAATCAGTCTTGACCCTGTGCCTCATGGGAACAGTCCAGCCCGAACTGCCAAGCCAGGTTCTCCCTGGACTGGAAACAAGCATCCTAGGACCGGTTTCGGGGTTTCACCCCTCTTCAGCCAGGATAGCTTGATTCCAGTGGCATGGAGAGCACGGGACCCACGTCTGGGCATACCCGTCCCACTCGGGGTGACAAATGCAAAAACAACAGTTGATGGACAGAATGCAGAACAATGTCATACATTCACCCCAGTACAGAGATCTGGGCCTAAATCCATCGTTGTTTTGCCACTGGATTCAAGATAGCCTGGCTGATGACGGCTGTAAGCCAGAAACCGGTCCCAGGATGCTTGTTTCCGGTCCAGGGAAGACATGGTTTGGCAGTTCGAGCTGGACTCTTCCCATGAGGCACAGGGTCAGACTGATTTGCATATGGCCATGTCTGAACTGGGGTGGCGGAGTGAGCTAAAGAATGATGATGGATTAAACCCAGATCAGTTGACTGGGGGTGAGTGCTTGCATTGTTCAACACTCCGTCCATCATCCCCTTTGGTTTTGCTATGTTCGCCCTAAGTTGGCAGGGTATGCCCAGACGTGGGTCCCTTGCTCACTTTGCCACTGGATTCAAGATAGCCTGGCTGATGACGGCTGTAAGCCAGAAACAGGTCCCAGGATGCTTGTTTCTGGTCCAGGGAAGACATGGTTTGACAGTTCGGGCTGGACTCTTCCCATGAGGCACAGGGTCAGACTGATTTGCATATGGCCATGTCTGAACTGGGGTGGCGGAGTGAGCTAAAGAATGATGATGGATTAAACCCAGATCAGTTGACTGGGGGTGAGTGCTTGCATTGTTCAACACTCCGTCCATCATCCCCTTTGGTTTTGCTATGTTCGCCCTAAGTTGGCAGGGTATGCCCAGACGTGGGTCTCTTGCTCACTTTGCCACTGGATTCAAGATAGCCTGGCTGATGACAGCTGTAAGCCAGAAACCGGTCCCAGGATGCTTGTTTCCGGTCCACGGAAGACATGGTTTGGCAGTTCGGGCTGGACTCTTCCCGTGAGGCACAGGGTCAGACTGATTTGCATATGGCCATGTCTGAACTGGGGTGGCGGAGTGAGCTAAAGAATGATGATGGATTAAACCCAGATCAGTTGACTGGGGGTGAGTGCTTGCATTGTTCAACACTCCGTCCATCATCCCCTTTGGTTTTGCTATGTTCGCCCTAAGTTGGCAGGGTATGCCCAGACGTGGGTCCCTTGCTCACTTTGCCACTGGATTCAAGATAGCCTGGCTGATGAAGGCTGTAAGCCAGAAACCGGTCCCAGGATGCTTGTTTCCGGTCCAGGGAAGACATGGTTTGGCAGTTCGGGCTGGACTCTTCCCATGAGGCACAGGGTCAGACTGATTTGCATATGGCCATGTCTGAACTGGGGTGGCGGAGTGAGCTAAAGAATGATAATGGATTAAACCCAGATCAGTTGACTGGGTGTGAGTGCTTGCATTGTTCAACACTCCGTCCATCATCCCCTTTGGTTTTGCTATGTTCGCCCTAAGTTGGCAGGGTATGCCCAGACGTGGGTCCCTTGCTCACTTTGCCACTGGATTCAAGATAGCCTGGCTGATGACGGCTGTAAGCCAGAAACCGGTCCCAGGGTGCTTGTTTCCGGTCCAGGGAAGACATGGTTTGGCAGTTCGGGCTGGACTCTTCCCATGAGGCACAGGGTCAGACTGATTTGCATATGGCCATGTCTGAACTGGGGTGGCGGAGTGAGCTAAAGAATGATGATGGATTAAACCCAGATCAGTTGACTGGGGGTGAGTGCTTGCATTGTTCAACACTCCGTCCATCATCCCCTTTGGTTTTGCTATGTTCGCCCTAAGTTGGCAGGGTATGCCCAGACGTGGGTCCCTTGCTCACTTTGCCACTGGATTCAAGATAGCCTGGCTGATGATGGCTGTAAGCCAGAAGCCGGTCCCAGGATGCTTGTTTCCGGTCCAGGGAAGACATGGTTTGGCAGTTCGGGCTGGACTCTTCCCATGAGGCACAGGGTCAGACTGATTTGCAAATGGCCATGTCTGAACTGGGGTGGCGGAGTGAGCTAAAGAATGATGATGGATTAAACCCAGATAAGTTGACTGGGGGTGAGTGCTTGCATTGTTCAACACTCCGTCCATCATCGCCTTTGGTTTTGCTATGTTCGCCCTAAGTTGGCAGGGTATGCCCAGACGTGGGTCCCTTGCTCACTTTGCCACTGGATTCAAGATAGCCTGGCTGATGACGGCTGTAAGCCAGAAACCGGTCCCAGGATGCTTGTTTCCGGTCCAGGGAAGACATGGTTTGGCAGTTCGGGCTGGACTCTTCCCTTGAGGCACAGGGTCAGACTGATTTGCATATGGGCATGTCTGAACTGGGGTGGCGGAGTGAGCTAAAGAATGATGATGGATTAAACCCAGATCAGTTGACTGGGGGTGAGTGCTTGCATTGTTCAACACTCCGTCCATCATCCCCTTTGGTTTTGCTATGTTCGCCCTAAGTTGGCAGGGTATGCCCAGACGTGGGTCCCTTGCTCACTTTGCCACTGGATTCAAGATAGCCTGGCTGATGACGGCTGTAAGCCAGAAACCGGTCCCAGGATGCTTGTTTCCGGTCCAGGGAAGACATGGTTTGGCAGTTCGGGCTGGACTCTTCCCATGAGGCACAGGGTCAGACTGATTTGCATATGGCCATGTCTGAACTGGGGTGGCGTAGTGAGCTAAAGAATGATGATGGATTAAACCCAGATCAGTTGACTGGGGGTGAGTGCTTGCATTGTTCAACACTCCGTCTATCATCCCCTTTGGTTTTGCTATGTTCGCCCTAAGTTGGCAGGGTATGCCCAGACGTGGGTCCCTTGCTCACTTTGCCACTGGATTCAAGATAGCCTGGCTGATGACGGCTGTAAGCCAGAAACCGGTCCCAGGATGCTTGTTTCCAGTCCAGGGAAGACATGGTTTGGCAGTTCGGGCTGGACTCTTCCCATGAGGCACAGGGTCAGACTGATTTGCATATGGCCATGTCTGAACTGGGGTGGCGGAGTGAGCTAAAGAATGATGATGGATTAAACCCAGATCAGTTGACTGGGGGTGAGTGCTTGCATTGTTCAACACTCCGTCCATCATCCCCTTTGGTTTTGCTATGTTCGCCCTAAGTTGGTAGGGTATGCCCAGACGTGGGTCCCTTGCTCACTTTGCCACTTGATTCAAGATAGCCTGGCTGATGACGGCTGTAAGCCAGAAACCGATCCCAGGATGCTTGTTTCCAGTCCAGGGAAGACATGGTTTGGTAGTTCGGGCTGGACTCTTCCCATGAGGCACAGGGTCAGACTGTTTTGCATATGGCCATGTCTGAACTGGGGTGGCGGAGTGAGCTAAAGAATGATGATGGATTAAACCCAGATCAGTTGACTGGGGGTGAGTGCTTGCATTGTTCAACACTCCGTCCATCATCCCCTTTGGTTTTGCTATGTTCCCCCTAAGTTGGCAGGGTATGCCCAGACGTGGGTCCCTTGCTCACTTTGCCACTGGATTCAAGATAGCCTGGATGATGACGGCTGTAAGCCAGAAACCGGTCCCAGGATGCTTGTTTCCGGTCCAGGGAAGACATGGTTTGGCAGTTCGGGCTGGACTCTTCCCATGAGGCACAGGGTCAGACTGATTTGCATATGGCCATGTCTGAACTGGGGTGGCGGAGTGAGCTAAAGAATGATGATGGATTAAACCCAGATCAGTTGACTGGGGGTGAGTGCTTGCATTGTTCAACACTCCGTCCATCATCCCCTTTGGTTTTGCTATGTTCGCCCTAAGTTGGCAGGGTATGCCCAGACGTGGGTCCCTTGCTCACTTTGCCACTGGATTCAAGATAGCCTGGCTGATGACGGCTGTAAGCCAGAAACCGGTCCCAGGATGCTTTTTCCGGTCCAGGGAAGACATGGTTTGGCAGTTCGGGCTGGACTCTTCCCATAAGGCACAGGGTCAGACTGATTTGCATATGGCCATGTCTGAACTGGGGTGGCGGAGTGAGCTAAAGAATGATGATGGATTAAACCCAGATCAGTTGACTGGGGGTGAGTGCTTGCATTGTTCAATACTCCGTCCATCATCCCCTTTGGTTTTGCTATGTTCGCCCTAAGTTGGCAGGGTATGCCCAGACGTGGGTCCCTTGCTCACTTTGCCACTGGATTCAAGATAGCCTGGCTGATGACGGCTGTAAGCCAGAAACCGGTCCCAGGATGCTTGTTTCCGGTCCAGGGAAGACATGGTTTGGCAGTTCGGGCTGGACTCTTCCCATGAGGCACAGGGTCAGACTGATTTGCATATGGCCATGTCTGAACTGGGGTGGCGGAGTGAGCTAAAGAATGATGATGGATTAAACCCAGATCAGTTGACTGGGGGTGAGTGCTTGCATTGTTCAACACTCCGTCCATCATCCCCTTTGGTTTTGCTATGTTCGCCCTAAGTTGGCAGGGTATGCCCAGACGTGGGTCCCTTGCTCACTTTGCCACTGGATTCAAGATAGCCTGGCTGATGACGGCTGTAAGCCAGAAACCGGTCCCAGGATGCTTGTTTCCGGTCCAGGGAAGACATGTTTTGGCAGTTCGGGCTGGACTCTTCCCATGAGGCACAGGGTCAGACTGATTTGCATATGGCCATGTCTGAACTGGGGTGGGTGGAGTGAGCTAAAGAATGATGATGGATTAAACCCAGATCAGTTGACTGGGGGTGAGTGCTTGCATTGTTCAACACTCCGTCCATCACCCCCTTTGGTTTTGCTATGTTCGCCCTAAGTTGGCAGGGTATGCCCAGACGTGGGTCCCTTGCTCACTTTGCCACTGGATTCAAGATAGCCTGGCTGATGACGGCTGTAAGCCAGAAACCGGTCCCAGGATGCTTGTTTCCGGTCCAGGGAAGACATGGTTTGGCAGTTCGGGCTGGACTCTTCCCATGAGGCACAGGGTCAGACTGATTTGCATATGGCCATGTCTGAACTGGGGTGGCGGAGTGAGCTAAAGAATGATGATGGATTAAACCCAGATCAGTTGACTGGGGGTGAGTGCTTGCATTGTTCAACACTCCGTCCATCATCCCCTTTGGTTTTGCTATGTTCGCCCTAAGTTGGCAGGGTATGCCCAGACGTGGGTCCCTTGCTCACTTTGCCAGTGGATTCAAGATAGCCTGGCTGATGACGGCTGTAAACCAGAAACCGGTCCCAGGATGCTTGTTTCCGGTCCAGGGAAGACATGGTTTGGCAGTTCGGGCTGGACTCTTCCCATGAGGCACAGGGTCAGACTGATTTGCATATGGCCATGTCTGAACTGGGGTGGCGGAGTGAGCTAAAGAATGATGATGGATTAAACCCAGATCAGTTGACTGGGGGTGAGTGCTTGCATTGTTCAACACTCCGTCCATCATCCCCTTTGGTTTTGCTAAACAAGGGAAAATGTAACGGCAAATCTTTCTAGCTCTCTTAATTGGCTAGAAAGAGACAGCATTTTACAATATCTTACATGGTAAGACATCTGCTGCAGAGATCATTGTGTGCCCAGCAAATTCTAATGGTGGTAATACTCTGATGGTTAACGTAATTCGGGGAGGGTTCTTTTTGTCCAATCACAGTTTTATCTCATAAGGTAGCATTGAGGGTTATGTTTCTGCTGCAAAGCACATCGTGTAACCTGCAGATCACAGATTTGCATTTTAAGTAACTAGGTAAATCGGCTACTGCGTTTGACACTAAAATCATGGAGTTACTTCCAGTTCATAAGTTCAATTTTCATATAGCACAGTGATCTATTTACCAGCATCAAGGAGCTGCATGCAAACTATAAGTCATGTGTTTAGATCCTTATTGTTTTTATCTCAGTATTTTGTTATTCTCAGATTATCAGGAAGGGCTCTGCTGAGAATTAATTAAATTGCTGCATCATGTTTTATAGCCTGACTCTGTGTTTCTCCTGAACGTTCACTCTTAACTTAAAATGTCTCCAAGTATGGACGATATGTGATTCCTACACCTTATAGCACTCATTGTCTTAAGGTGCATTTCAGGTACGTTGATTTACACACTTGCATGATTTATTGTGTCTCTTCTGGAATATAAAGTGCTCTGACACCCTAAACTGGGCCGAGCAGCACTATGAAAGAACTAAATAAAAATAGATTAGTAAGTGCCAAATCAGAGTTTCACTAAAGTATTTGTGAAGTGATATGCTGTGTGACTTTGTTTCCATCCATTGCATTTTAATTTAGGTGTTAGGCTCCAGATGGCTCTGAATCAGGGTGATACTTGAACAAAAGAAGGGCTGATGGCCCTTTAAATCAGTTCTCTCTTTGTGCCAGGCTGCAAGTAAAAATTAGAGAGCCCCCTAGCTGCCTGCAAGTTGCAGCAGTGAAAGAAATGCAGACAACGTGCTGGAGCTACTGAATTATCTTCTGGTTTCAAAAAATTACACCAGGACAAATTCAGCATATTTCACTGAATCGTCCAGGTCCCAGAGCCAGTCCAGAAACAGGTGGTAGGACGGAAAGCAGCAAGATGGCCCTACTTTCCAGCACTGTTAATAATTTAAAAACCAGCAGCTGCTAGTTGAATTTTTTTTTATGTTTACTTGCTGACATGGAGGAATACATTCCATGTTGAAACAAGCATTGGCAAATCCAATGGGTCTCGCCTTTGGGACTTATTGTCTTTGCCGGTGGTTCCTGCCAAGCAGCACAGCATCCCTGATGCTGTAGGGCATCGCTAAAGAATTTTTAGAAAAAACGTTTGACACATCTCTTTTTTTTAACTTACTGATCCAAGTTGGGTTAGCAACTAATAAAAAAAACATGCACAATCATTTTTAAGTGGGTGGGGGTGGAAGCAACATGGGGAGGCTGGTAAAGGGTAGGTTTAAGGTGAGTGTGGCAAAAGTGGCAGGTTGGAAGCAACGCGGGGGCACGGGATGGGGGATCAAATGCGCAGAAGACAGGAACATGGAGCTGGTGAGGAGAAAGCACCCGGGCGAGAGAGGGGAACACGGAGCACAGAGAATGGGAACTAGAGAAGCACAAGAGGGAGACCATTAGTAAGCACATGTACTCTCGTAGAGTGCTTCAATGAAAAGAAAAAAGTAGTGCCTGAAAAAATTAGCAGTGAGAGGGCATAGTAATGCATCCATGCTCCAGGGGCAGGAAAAACAGAAAGCCCACACAGATAACGAATAAGAAGCAAATAAATTATAGTGACAATGAAGTAAACTAATAGCAAGCAATGGGCAGCCATGGCCCATGCAGGTAAGAGCAGTGGGGCCAGGTGGGGGGGGATTTTTACAGACGTCGACAAGGGAAAATTAATTAATTATTTAAATTTCCCTTGTCATCGTTCGTCGAAATACCCCCCACCTGGCCCCACCATCCCACCTCTCTTACCTGCACGGGCCGCGGCTGGCTATGGGCGGACTCTAAGCCCACTGTAAGATAACAATTTGGTTTCAACAGACAGTGCATGTGCTGTCTTAGATGAGACCTAAAAATGTCTGTCTGGTGTCATTCCTAAAGGTTGTAATCCATAAAGCTTTTGAACTTTGTTCTTCCACGTGCAAGTGGTGTAGTGCAGTCTTTACAGTATTCTCCTCATGCACATGTCAGGATATTTCTTTTGTAAAGAGCTTAGATTCCTCATGGCAGTTTTGTGTAATCTACCAGTGTTGTTTTGCAGACTGCATTTACTACAAGATTAGCAATAAAGCCCCCAAATATAATGAAAATATCAGGCCTTGCTGAACTACAGCTAATTCTGTGAGCAATTAACTACAAAGTGAGGGTACGTACTCAGTCACCACAACGAAGTGTGAGACAAAAGAAAATGGAGGATAATAGAGACAAGGATTTGCAATGCAATCGGTCTCGCATTTTCTCGAGTTTGAGCTATTGGCATTGTAAATGACAATGCCCTTTATTTATGTTTTGGTTTTTGAAACATAAATAAAAGGCATTGTCATTTACAATGCTAATAGCTCAAACTCTCACAAATGCAAGACCTATTGCATTGCAAATGCTGTTTTCTAAAAGCGCCCCAAGCCGTGCTTTCACTTTAATGGCGGCCAAGCCACTTTCTTTAGATGACCTGTGTCTAAAGCAAGGTGCACGGCGGCCATTAAAGTTAAAGCGCAGTATAGGGGGCTTTTACAAAAAAAAGCATTTGTTTAAGTTGTCAAACAAATGGGGTTATTTTTGTAAAAGTGCCCCTAGCCACGCTTTGACTTTAATGCGGCCACGCCCCTTTCTTTAGACGCGGCTCGTGTAAAGAAAGGTGCGGCTGCCATTAAAGTAAAAGCGCGTATGGGGCGCTTTTAAAAATAAAAAGCTTTTTTTTTAAGCAGCATAGCGTGTGCAGAAGTGCTGCGTTGTGCAGGGAGCATTTTTGAAAGATAAAGTGCAGCGTCCATGATCAGGCGCCGCGCTGTCATGAAAACAGGGTGGGTTAGGGAGAGCCTGTCGTGCCTGCAAAAGCAGCTACATTAAAGTCATTAAAGAAAATAGTGTAACAACACAAGTAAAAAATCCTGTCCTCATTGGAGGTTACAAATGCAGACAATGCGTTACTAAGGCGGGACTAACAAGCCTATTAACGAATCCGAAGCAACTATTTAGAAAGGACAGTAGGAGGAGCCAATTGAAAAGATGGGCGGAGAGTGGGTGGAGCTTTTAGTCCATACCTGAATACAGCATGCTTTGCAGAGAAGCGCATTCGCTGCCCAGGCTCGACCTAAATAGTGAATGAACAGAACTCGAGCAGCTCTTCATTTCATATATGATATTGACCTTTTTTTTTTTTTTAACACGGAGTCTGTTCTCTTGTCTTACAAAAGAGCAAATTGCCCCACCGGCATTTAACTTGATTTCACACAATTTTTCCCCATTTCATGTAATTCTCACAAAGTAAATTATTCACATTTTACCCAGGGTTAGCAGTAAACTCCTGTTGTTAACCTGTGTAGCCATTGTTACCACACAAGTTTTCGGTTATGTCTTATTTTTTTATTGGATACTTATCACCGATCCTCTACAGTGATAAAAGCAATGAGTGTGTGCCACAGGGGCGAGGCAACTATGCATTGTTTTCCCTAGCACCTTTGAGACATCATCAGACTCCCCATTCTTTCAATACTTCCAGCTGTTCTCGTCCATCCAGGATCCAAGTCCCACTCAGGGCTAGGAAAAATATATTGCTTAGTCGGTTCAGTTAGATTAATAGATACAATTTTAATTAATAGGGCTGGTGATAGCGCTTTATGGGCCCCGAAATTGCTAGTCATCACTGGTATATGATCCTTGCACAAAAAAGTGTAGCCATGTATTTAGTAGAAAATATGTCAGACCTATAAAATTGTCTGAGGCTGATCAGCCAATCTTAAAGTGTGTTTGTCTGCCTTTACTGTAAACATATACTAAACAGATATATGATGTAGCATTTGCATTTTCATGGTGACCCCTTTTCCAAAACATTTTACTAAAACGTATGACACTGGTATCATATTATTGTTCCTGCTTGTAAGGCATTTTATCCCTTCCTGGTCATGTGGGGCTAATCAGAGGCTCCTTTTTACTTTTCTTACAACAGCACTTGTTTCATAGTTGACCTTGTTCTATTCATAAGATGTTTCAAAATCAGTGCCTCAGAGCAGCTCACCAAACGCCCACGGAAGCTGCCCTGGTTGGTACACGCCAACAAAGAATCTAGCATTGTAACCACTGAAACCCCTGCACTGACCAAGGTTGCGTTGCTCATTAAAGCCGCATAAACTAAACCTTGCACAGAATCCCAAAAACCCCAGTTCTCTTTCGCATTTCCCTCAGGGGCATGTGCACGCACGCTCCCGCTCCTCCGGTATTCTCGACATGGCGTCATATACCGGCTATGCACATATTCATGAGGCTAGAACTTTTCAAGCATGTGTAACAAACTCTTTGTAATGTAAAGCACACATTCAACACAGCAGAATCAGTAAAGCCCTCGAGTAAATTAAAAATGTTCTTCATAAATGATGTTTTATAAAACTGCACTAGGATTTGCTCTTTATAATTATATTTTTCTGTATTTTTCCAATATTGGAAAGGTAAAAATCAGAAAGAGAGCAGATGATTCGTGCATTTCAGAGATACGCGTGTGTCACTGATGGCAAACAAGAGGGAATTATATGCTGACTGGAATCCTCTAGGGTCGCTGCTGGGATGTGAAGAACCAAAAGTGAACTTGTCCGGAGGGGTTTGACTGGATATCTGCTTTGTAATTCTACCCCTCACCCAGCCACAAGTACCATATTAGCCTTTCTGCAAACTGTGCTTACAAGAGAACAACGTGAGCACAGGTGCACTGCTCGGTAGAATCGCCTGTTTCTGTGCTGCACTATTTAAAAAAATATTTTCAATGCTATAGGTCTCGCATTTAAATGCAAGATGCAAACAAACAGCAGTCATTGTCCCGGCTGCTACGAAAGTGAAAGTGGGCATGGCCCGCTGAATGTAAGCAAAGCATCATCGTGCCTAAAGTAGGAGAAACTCAATAAATAAAATAGTACAGAACCGTGTAACAACCAAGTAAAGGGGCCAGTAGCCATGGGAGGATACAAATGACGACATAGCCGTACTAAGGAGGGACTAACAAGCCTATTTAGGAATCCGAATCCAGCGTTTACGAAGGACAAAGACACAAGCCGATGAAAAATATGGGTGGGGGAGTGGGCGGGGCTTCTTTCCGTACTCTACCTACAACAGATCATTGCCAACGCAGCGCTTGCGCGCTGGCTCAGGCTTGACCTAAAAACAGGTGAATACACATATATCCAAATTCTCAGCAAAGAGATCTACAGGACCATATCTACCTTGTAGCCAAGTACTAATACACTCATGGTACATACACAACTTGACAACTCCAAAGAGGATGTTTCAAACTTAAATCCCCAAAACATAAAAACAATTTAAAGCCGTATGCGTGAATCACTGTACCAAACAATTTCAGTGAACCATGACACAACAGAGCTAGTATGCGCCTGACTTATGTTCAAAAACCTAAACATATAATGTTGTGTCGAACACTTCTCATAAACCGTGGCCAACCACAATTTCATGACAAGTAAAATGACATGCAATTAATTCCATTCGCACATTACTAAAGTGTTCGAAATAAAAAAACTACAAAGTGAAAAACTCGTACTACTTTACTGCACTGACCCTGACGAAATATGATAGGAGTGCTGAAATAAACCCATGCAGTGAAACGACACGTCTCAACCGGAACTAAACCAGTGCACGTGACCAACGTTTCCCTGCCGTTTTACTGAATACGATGGCAGAATATGGTTGTGTGGTATCCTCTGCTGTAGGGGGAACCCTGGTCATGCCGCTCACCCCCTCCCCTGCGATCGTATTGGTTTGCACCACTGTGACATGCTGTAGAATGTCACAGTGGCGAACGTTCTGAGGTGAGCTCCCTGCGTGGAGTGTGACAGAAGGTGTTCAGGACGACAGCTGTGCTGGGGTCCTTTCCTGTACTTCATGAAATAAACTTCATCGTTTTTACCCCTGCGTCTCCTGTGTTTCCACCAAGGGGGAGGACAATAACTCGTTTTCACACTGGCGACAGAGGATGGGATTCGAGAGCAGAGAAGTACAAGAGGAAGTGACCCCAACCCGCTAATGAAGGATGTGTGATGGTGTTCTGCTACGGTACAGTGAGTACTGCAAGGAGAGTTTCCTTTTGCCTTTTGGGAAACATATGTTCTGAAGAGTGTTGCGCACATTACGAGACGTGACAGAGGAATGCTTGCTGATAGAACAAAAAAGAAAACCTGAATTCCTTACCTTCTGCTGGAGACTTTGATTGATCGCATTCTCCGAAGTACTGGCCATGCTCTGCTCTTATCTCGGGCTGAGTAGTTCCGACTGTCGGCACTGTGCGCTCCCATCAGGTGTGCTTCTCAACAGACGCTCTGTCGGATGGGCGAGCGGCACTTGGGCTCCGAGTAGAGAGGTTAACGTCCTGGGTGCACTCTGCCAATCGCGCTTCTTAGCTCTGCTGTGGTGCACTCTTGAGAGGATTTTCGGAGTGAGGTATCTGTTGAGGTGGCACTGTGTGGTTCTGCCGTCCTCTCTTCGTGTTGCATAAGGTGATTTTTGCCGGTGAGGCCCGGCCTTGAGAGGATCGCCTTGCCTAGGTGGATGCTCCGGGGGCGGTAGACGCGCATGGATGGTTTTGTTTGCGTCCTTTTTTCCCCGCACTACTCTCTGGCAGTGGCAGTGGAGAAGTATCACAGGCCAGTCACGCTGACTGGCACAGCTCTTGTCAACTGAGTGGAGCGGCGGTGACGCATATTCGTCCTTTAGGTGTGTGGCGCCTGCTCCGAGGGGGAGTATATTTCTTTTTCAAAGCCTCATCCCAATGCGCTACTACATGCCGGTCGTGCTGACTGGCACAGCCTCCCTCTCCCTCAAGAGTTTTGTCAGTTACCTCAGACGCATTTTCGACACCGCGGGGAAGAGAGACATTACAGCAGTTTTCGCCAGCTCTAAATCATTAAGTGTGTGGACAACCTTCGGGGAGGTATCCTGTGGTTCAAGGAGGGCAGTCCCAGAGGAGACGTCGTTTTGGTCGATTTGTGTAAAGAAAGGAGTCTGCCAAATTTGACGAGCAGAGCGTGAGAGGAGCTCTGCTACTCGCAGGAACAGATTATTGAGTGAATATCGCCACCTAGTGGTTACCTGTTGTTATTATTCTCACTCCTTCATTTCTCCATTTTTCCCTGCTACCGGAGATGCTTTTATTCACATCCTGACATTATATCTCTGTCCTATGTACGCATTTTGCCAGACTAAAGTGTATTGTGTAAATTCTGTAGTGCAAGGTACTTTACATGTCTGACTGACACCCGGGGAAACTCTGCAGGGCACCTGTCTCTCTGGAGTCAAATACAGTACCTTTTAGGCATCATGCAGAACGTCACACCACCGCCATTCTTTCTGACCACTCCAGGGGAGCCAGTTTTAAAGTGGAATAAGTGGAAAAAGGTTTTCCAGAATTACGCAGTAGTATGTGGTCCTAATTTGGGGCTTGAAAGGAAAGTGGCTTTACTGATGCACTATCTGGGGGCTGAAGGGCAGGAGATATTAGAACATCTTCCTGATTTGAATGCCAATGACGCAAGAGGGTTGAATGAATATGAAATTAATCTGAAAAAATTAGACACCCATTTTTTGCCAAAAATAAGCACCATAATGGAAAGATAACATTTTGGAAAGAGAGGGCAGAAGGAGGGAGAAACAGTAGAGGAATTTGTGTCTGAGTTGCGTAAGTTGGCGGCTACATGCAAGTTTGGGGGAGCTTGTGAGTAGCGGATACGTGATCAATTTCTCTTAACATGTAAGATTGAACGTATACGTGAGGAGTTGTGGTTAAAAGATGACCCGCCCCTTGGGGAGGTGCTCATTGTGGCGAAACAAGTGGAACACATGATGCAATGTGTGAATGAAATAAAGCAGGATAGCGAGAGTAAAGCCAAAGTGAGTGAAGTCTCTGTTGAGAGTGAAAACGTGCTTGCAGTCAAAGGGCTAAAAAAGGAACAAAAAGAGAATAAGGGGAGTTGGAGTTTCAAAGGAAACTGTTACAGGTGTGGCAAACCGGGTCACTTGGCGAATGACAAGGAGTGCCCCGCCCTGAAAGCTACATGCAATAAGTGCGGTAGGAGGGGACACCTCAGACAATGCTGCAGGAGGAATGCTAATTACAGGAAACATAACAGGGTTGACGCTGCCCGTGTCTGTGACGAAATTGTGTTACAGTTTCAGGGTGAGTCAGTGAGCAATCCTAAGGATTTTATAGCAGTGGAAGAGACAAAAATTTAAGCAATGTTTGATTCTTATTCCAAACTGACAATTATATCTGCAGAAGATTTTGAGAAAGTATCTAAAGGAAAATTGAGCCTGCAGAGAATGGATGTAAGACCGGGAGGTTATGTTGGGCAACCCATACAGATGAAGGGTTACTTCTGGGGCACCGTAGGCTACAGGGACAGGCTAGCGGTCGAAAATATTTATGTGTCCAAGAAAGGGGATAACATCCTGGGGTGGCAAGCCCAAAAAGACTTAGGCATCTATCTCAATCCCAACAAGAATCCCCAGATAATAGTACAAGAGGTGGGTAAAGCTCTGGAGGGGATTGAGGAAGAGTTCAAGGAGGTCTTCACAGAGAAATTAGGATGCCTCAAACACTATGCCCACAGCATAAAACTTAAAGAGAACTCTAAGCCTGTCTCAGCCAAGGTTAGGAATCTTCCCATATCGATACAGGAGGCTGTGAGGGAGGAGTTGGAGAAGTTGTGCAGGTTGGGGGTGATCGAACCAGTAGAGGTCACTGAGTGGTTGGCACCCATTGTTGCAGCCAGGAAGGGGGATGGGACAGTGCGCTTATTCATTGATCTAAGAGCACTAAACAAGGAGGTCATAGTTGATAAATACCCCCTGCCGAACATTTCGCAAATGATGAGCAGATTAGCAGGGGCAAAGGTGTTCACCACACTTGATCTAACCTCTGCCTACTACCAAGTCAGGCTCCACACCGATTCACAAGAACTCACAGCATTCATCACGCCCATGGGGGCATACAAATTCAAGCATATGCCGTTTGGACTAGTGTCCGCTGCTGCGGTTTTTCAAAGGATCATGAGCAACCTCCTTAAGGGCATTCCTGGGGTTATGTGCTACCAGGATGATGTTCTGATCTTCGGAGAAGATGGCATACAACACGAACTCAGGCTCAGACAGGTTCTGGAGAGATTCAAAGAACAAGGACTCACAGTGAAGAAAGAAAAGTGCAAGATTGGGTGTGCAGAGATAGAGTTCCTGGGCCACAAGGTTACAACGGAGGGCATTCGCCCCAAAGCAGGCCTGCAAAACACAATTCTCAACCTTGCACCACCCAAAAGCAAAGATGAAATCAAGTCTTTCATGGGGATGGTGGAATTCTACAGCAAGTTTGTACAGAACTTTGCCAGACGCACATATACCATACGCAACCTACTCAGGAAAGGGGTGACATTTGACTGGAGTGTGGCGTGCCAGAAGGAGTTTGAAGATACAAAGAAAGCATTAGCTGAAGCTCCTGACCTCAAATCCTTTATACCTGGCAGGAAGACTGTGCTGACCACCGACGCCAGTTCCAAAGGATTAGGAGCAGTCCTGATGCAAGTTGGAGAAGGTAGGGAAGAAACAATAGCGTTTGCATCACGCTCGTTACGCAAGGCTGAGTTCAATTACTTAGTAATCGAGAAAGAAGCTTTAGCGGCACATTGGGCTATAAACAAATTCAGAGACTTTGTGTGGGGAATGAAGTTCAACCTGAGGACCGATCACAAGCAAGAAAGGGATAGACTCTATCTCGAGCAGAATCAGACGATGGGTTGTGAGTCTCCAAGAGTACACGTTTGAGGTCGAATACGTACCTGGGGTGAATAATTTTGCAGCTGACTGTCTCTCTCGCCTGGTGAGTGAAGATCGTGATGAAGCAGTCGACGTGGAGGAGGATAATGAGGCAGATAAAGAGATGCAGGTGGAGAACGTGTGCGTCATCACCCAAGGAGCCATTGAAGAAGAACGCTGGAAGGAAGCCTTAAGAGCTGACGTGATCCTACAGAGAGTTTGTGAGAAGACGAAGAGTGGTTGGACGGACCAAGACAAGCGGGAAGAGACTCTTAGACCGTTCTGGATGGTCAGAAATTAACTATCCTTCACTGAAGATTGTCTTTTCAGGGGTACAAGGTTGGTCCCTCCCGAGACTTTGAGAGAGAGTTTGGTCAACTTGGCCCATGAGGGGCATTTGGGAGTTACCAAAACCAAACAAAGGTTGCGACTGGACTACTGGTGGCCCAGCATGGATCTGGAAATCGAGAGGAAAATAAGAGACTGTATGTCATGCTCCGCCAGTGACAAGTTTCTAAAACAGCACACACCTTCCATGCACTGTAGGCCTCCCCCTGTGGGTCCATGGGTAGATGTGGCATTAGACATTGTGGGTCCCTTGACAGGGGAACATCGCACACCTTACATTTTGGTACTCATAGATCTTTACTCCAGGTGGCCAGAGGTTAAATTTGTGTCTGAGATCACCACGAGGGCCGTCATAGACTTTCTGCTAGAAGTGTTTATCAGGGAAGGTTTGCCAAGTAGCTTATTGACGTATAATGGGGTGCAACTCTGCTCAAAAGAAATGAGAGAATTCTTAGAGTGCAACGGGATAGGACACAAGCGGTGTGCACTTTATCACCCAGAGACTAATGGGGTGGTCGAGCGATTCAACAAGACTATCAAGGAGGGTATCCAACTAGCGAGGGCGAGTGGGTTGTGTTGGAAGGATGAGGTCTTGAAACGTCTTGAAGCCTACAGGCTGACCCCTCATCAAACTACTGGCATGACACAATTCGAATTGCTCAAAGCTAGAAAACCCAACTCAAGGTTAGTACCAGGGTGGATGAAGTGGTATAAAGGTTGGACAGGCCACTCTAAAGAGTCACAGTGGCGAGACAGAGAACATAAAGCCATGAATGATAGGAAGACTAGGTTTGATAGACTGCATGCTGTCAAAGATGTGAGATTCCAGGTGGGGGATCTGGTCAAAATCAAAGCACCCACTGGCAGAGCAAATTGGTCCGAGTTCACTGAGCCTACCAAGATTGTAAAGTTATTCAAGAATGCAGTCAAGACACAAGAAGGGAAGATTTGGAATTTGGGAGAGTGGTAAGGTACACTGCTCCCACTGTGGACACCAACAGCACCCTAGGGAGTGGGAGCGGAACCCAGATTAGGGGCAGTACGCCTGAGCCGGGTTGTTCAAGACAGGCCAACCCCTTTCCCAGGATAAGTTGCAGGAAGGTTTGCCGCCCGAAGTATGTGGATCACTACGTTGAAAAATACATTTTGTTATCCATTCTCTTTCCTCATGTTCGCAGTGTTCTTTTAATGTGTAAAGGAGGGGGATGTGTGGTATCCTCTGCTGTAGGGGGAACCCTGGTCATGCCGCTCACCCCCTCCCCTGCGATCGTATTGGTTTGCACCACTGTGACATGCTGTAGAATGTCACAGTGGCGAACGTTCTGAGGTGAGCTCCCTGCGTGGAGTGTGACAGAAGGTGTTCAGGACGACAGCTGTGGCTGGGGTCCTTTCCTGTACTTCATGAAATAAACTTCATCATTTTTACCCCTGCGTCTCCTGTGTTTCCACCAAGGGGGAGGACAGTAACTCGTTTTCACAGGTTGCCCAACTCAAGGAGCAGCTCATTAGTTAGATGGTCAAAAGTGCTTGAAGCGCAACACTTCTTCTACTTCAACACCTTTAATACTGAGGATTGGAAAGTTGAGAGGTGCGCGTTTCTGGAACATTTTGTCACGATCTACCATATAGGTAACTCTTATTCGACTGGTGACAGGATCACTGCTCGAGAAATTTACTTTGTGCAGTAGACTCCTTTACACTTTTATTGCATTTCTGCTGACTATTAAGAAGGCTATGCCCTGGGGATATTTGGAGGGTCTAATTCAAGGCAGCTTGATTATATAATGTTTACTTTGTTTCGAGCTGGTTCTGTGAAATCTTAAAGTTGTTTTGTGAAAAAAAGAAAGCACACGATCAGAAGCACACTGAAAACCCAGCTAATCGTCTACCTATTTAAAGGAGCACACTGAGCACAACAGCAGCTACTTAAACTTACTATGGAGGCCATGGAGCTCTCTAAAAAGTGTTAAAACTAGAGCTCCGCTTTCCTTGTGAGGCCCTGCGTTGCAAAGAAGTTGCATTTTGTTACACACTATATCTGACAAACCAGAGTCAAAATGTATCAGATGTGATAAATTCCATCTATTGCAAGTTTTGGGGGAAATGCATGCAGACTTTGGTCTTTAGCATACCAAAAAAACGAATATTTCAGTAAAACCTTTACTGGTTTATCCTTTTAAATTACAGCAGGTTTGACCTGCATAAATGTAACAAAGGGTGAGAATTTTATGGCACCTCATGTCTGCGCAGGGATTGGAAAACCCTTACCCTCTAAGAATCAGGCCTCGAATTTGAGTGGGTCGGAGGGAGGGAAGATCTACATTATTGCACCTGATGTAACAGATTCCC
Source organism: Calotriton arnoldi (assembly GCA_963921515.1). NCBI lineage: Eukaryota > Metazoa > Chordata > Amphibia > Caudata > Salamandridae > Calotriton > Calotriton arnoldi. The sequence goes on along the minus strand of CAWUFW010000256.1, from coordinate 198,283 downwards.
AGGAATTCATAAATTGCACCGATTCTGTGTTTTGTGGGACATCATGTGGATGTTGGTGCTTACCACATCAAAATTTGCATGTCCAAGTAAATATTGTACACCTTTCCTCTGTTAAACTCCAGCAGGTTTAACCTATCGAAATTTAATGCTGGGTGAGGAATTTATCACACCCGATAACCAGGTGCGATAAATTCTGCACAGGGCAGGGTTTTGTGCATGGGTTAGAAAACTCCGACCCACTCATACTCAGACCCTTGGACTAAAACGCAAAACTCTACTGCTGAATGCACCATCATTCATGCATAGTTTTGCTCAGAGAATAATGCTTCATCTTACAAAAAAGTAATCGTTAAGGCAAGGCCTAGTATTGTTGGGTTAGCAAAGGCAGAAATCCCTTTGGCTCGAAGCTGCTCAGTTTCTACTGGATACCTTTAGGACCTTTTTCTATGCAACCTAAATGATGCAGTCATTCTCAATGTGTGGAGCAATGAGAGCAAACAAATGAAACAGCAGCAGATCAATGTGCAAGCAAGGAGTGGGTGACAGGTGTGTGGCCAGCCATTATAACCTTCTATCTTTGCCAAAATAGCAAAATCCTAGTAGGCATACATTTCTCTTGTATATATGTAATCATACCATTTCACCTGTTGTAGTTTAACTAAGCAGCCAATAAGCCATGCCCTGCCCAGAAATGACTTCACCCAAAAAAATAAATTTCTATCACAGTCACAATGTGAGCAACACTAAAAACAGATGTACATGCAAAGAAAGAGAAATGTTATTCTAGTAAAAGATCTAAAGAATTCAGGTACAACACTCTTAAATTGCTTTATTTTGAATCATGGGCAAGTGTAGGAGTGGATATGTGCCTCTTAGGACCCCCTTACAAGTGCCCCGGTGTCCAATGCAACAATCAGTCCCCATTTCAAATCCAGCATTGAGGTTTTTTTATTTTAAACATGCACGAGAATTATCGCCTATTACAAGTTTTGTCTGCAACATGCTGCAGAACATGCAGATTTTGGTACTTACTGCACCGACGTCTACATGTCTCAGAATGTTCCTGGTATATTTCCCTGGTACTTTCATCAGGCTTGACCTGAAGAAATGTATTCGGGGACGCAGAGTTTTTCGCACCCATAATTTACCAGGTACGATAAAATATATACATTTTGCTCAGTGCAGAAGTAACCCTATATAGCAGAATTAAACAAGGCACTTGTAATGAGGCTATAAGGCCCTCATTAGGAGTGACCCGGTTAACTGTAATGTGTGCAGGAACTTCTGTTACATCACATATGGTAATTACAAGTTTCTGGAGAAATATCAACATGTCATACCAGGCGATATTTATGAGGAGAAAAATATCCAGTAATGTACAAGGACATGCAGAGTTTGGTGCAGGAAGAACCTAAATCTGAATGTTGTTCTCCAAAAACTCGTAATTGGGTGATATTTGTTGCTCAGGGAGTCGGATCTTATCAAGCACAATAAATATCACACCAATTACCGAGCCACTCCTGATGAGGGCCTGAATGCTTCTTGATGGCTGGTGTTACCTCATAAGTGCTTAGCCAGAGCCACTCCTACTGAGGGCCTGAATGCTTCTTGATGGCTGGTGTTACCTCATAAGTGCTTAGCCAGAGCCACTCCTACTGAGGGCCTGAATGCTTCTTGATGGCTGGTGTTACCTCATGAGTGCTTAGCCAGAGCCACTCCTACTGAGGGCCTGAATGCTTCTTGATGGCTGGTGTTACCTCATAAGTGCTTAGCCAGATCCACTCCTAATGAGGGCCTGAATGCTTCTTGATGGCTGGTGTTACCTCATAAGTGCTTAGCCAGAGCCACTCCTAATGAGGGCCTGAATGCTTCTTGATGGCTGGTGTTACCTCATAAGTGCTTAGCCAGAGCCACTCCTAGTGAGGGCCTGAATGTTTCTTGATGGCTGGTGTTACCTCATAAGTGCTTAGCCAGAGCCACTCCTACTGAGGGCCTGAATGCTTCTTGATGGCTGGTGTTCTCGTGCAAGAGCTGGTTAAGTTAGAGTGCTGTTATTAATAGCAGAAAATGGATTGAGACCTTGGCTAAGTGCTCTTGGATACTTTGGTTTCACATACTTTTTGGTTCAGATATTGCATACATACATGAAATGAGAAGCTTTGTAACATAAAAGCGCAAGCAGGAAACTGAGACCACAATACCTAATGTACAGATATGAAACAACGTTAAATAGCTGTCAAAGTATTTTTTGTATTTATGGAAGCTTTACTGCTGCACTGCCTACGAATAATTAAACAGCGCTCCTCGAGATTCTTGATAATTAATGTTTAGGTTATTTCTTCGTCCTCTGGAATAATTGAGATTGTACAGGTACTGAAAACAGCATATCATGTCACCATTTTATTGCCCTTTTGATACTAAATGCTCACCAGAGGCGTGCCTCTGAAGAAACACAGAATCTATGCACATGTACTTTGCATTTCAATTCAGTCTAACCTAGTGTAGGTGCACTGTGGTCGCATATGTTCTTGTATTGTGGCCAACAGTGACAGGGGTGGGGGTCACACTAAGCGAGAGCGTGTAGCAGGAGGCATTTGTTGCCTAAAAGAGGGACCATTAGTTGATAGTGACACTGGTTCAGGGTACACTATTAGGTGCGAGAGAAAGGGCTTGAGGTGCAACTGTGCAGTGGGGGAAGAGGGAAATGTAAGATGGAATGGAGCCAGCACTGTGGTCCATGTGACAGTGAATTCTACTACTGATTACAGGGGCACGGACAAGTTGAAGGGGTTATTTGGATGTCCAGTTGATACTGTAGGGTCAGATTGTATTGGACTCTGAAGGGAGTAGAAATTAGAAGAGATCGTGAGTGCTTTGGTGAGAACATGGGTCACAAAGCAGAAAAAACCCACGTACAATGGGATTATGAAGGACGAAATGCTGCACTAATGGGAACTGGCAGTAATCAGAGGACTCTAATAGGGGTACAGGAGTCACTATGTGGTTCTACTCGCTCTGCTGTGTGTAGGACAGGGGCTCACGGTAAGCGAGTGGGTATTCAGTAATCAGAACAGGGAACATTTAAGGCTCCATTGGAAAGGTGTGAGGCATCGCTCCCCCCACCGGGTGACTGCAAAGTTCCAGATGCTCTGATCATGGACCCTCGTGTCTAGTGAATAAGGGTACAGGGCGCTATGGGACTCATGCCCAGTAAAAGACTGGGGCTCTGGGAAACTTTACGGGTCGTGGGGTGAAAGAGGGTAGTGATACGATCCTTGCCATGCTCTGGTGACAATAGAATTTTGTGAAGTAAGTGAGAGACCTGGCCCTCCATCATATAAAAAGCGAATGCAAAAACCGCTGTATTCAGTTTTCTTTGTAAGTGACCCTGTGCTACAACCGCTGAGAGGGGCTGTTGCAGATAAGGTAAATAAAGATCAGCCCGCCTGTGAGAACTACCGCCTTTGTTCAGTCAACCTCTTATAGTGACAGCCCCGGACCCCTCCTCTCCGTTGCCTCCATCGCCGGGAGCGACTACTGGGCCCCGTCTGCTACTCACCTGAAGCCCGGACCTTTCAGTGCACTGTAGCTCTCCTGGCCCGGCGACGTCCTGCTCGGATTCCCCCAGTGTTGAGGTTATCTCCTTCTTACCCAGCCAAGACCCCGGCCGCAGAGCTCTAGGGTTGGCGGGTCTGAACCTAGGGGGCGCTGCGGGGTTTGCCACTGATTAACGCAGTGCCAGTCTCAACCCGTGAGCCGACGTCTGACCACGCATGCTTCTGCACAGACACTCTACCATCCTGTAGAAACATCGTGTACTTGATTTTATGTCCCTGCAACCTGGCGTATGTTGGTGAGTCAGGACGAGAAGCCAGAAAGAGAATCAGTGAACACAAGTCTAATATCAGTCTATCTAAACTCACTGCCCCTCTGGTCAACCACTGGATAGAGGCTGCCCACACTGGGAATGATCTGAGGTGGACTATCCTAGAAAAAGTCCGGCCCCAAGCGGGTATTGAACTCACCTCCACACGCAGGAAAAGAGAGGTCTTTTGGATCTTTACCCTGAATACCAAAGATAAGGGTTTGAATGAATCTCTCCCCTGGGAGAATGCCATTCTTTAATTATCCCCTCGACTTATCTCTCCTGCTAGCTCTGTTTGTCCTTGCTAGTTCATTTGGACTCCTCGATTTGCCTCCGTTGTCTGTATCGTTTGAATAATTATTTTCTCATCTAGACCCGGTAGCATTGTTTTTGCTTTAATATTTTATCATAATTAATTTTTTTCCCTTTTCCGTGTGTTTATATTGTAGGGAACCCATCCCTACATAGTACAAGCACTCTTTTGTTCCTCTCCATTATGGCGCCCGTTTCTATCTACCCTGTTCCCCCTCCTGGCTGTCTTCCTTTTATGTTCTTTGATCAGCCTTTGGGGAGGAGATATCTCTCTCTTGGATAATTTTGCGGGTCCCGAGGTGTCAGATGACATCTTTAGAGCAATGTTATGAGTTCTTTTGAATAATTATTTTTCCACTCTGGCCCGACAGCACTTTCTTTGCTTTAACATACCATTATTACAAATCCTTTTACCTTCCCCGGGTGTTAATACTGTAGGGAATACATCTGAATATAGCATATGGACTCTCTTGCTCCCTTCCATTATGGCGTCCGTGTCTATTTCCCCTGTTCCCCTTCATGGTTGTCCTTCCTCCATGTTCACAGATCAGCCTTCGGGGAGGATCCCTCTATTAGTCCGTCCTTTAAAAATATTTAAACTCGGCCTCCGTAACTCGACTCCTAGAGTGTTTGGTGTCCCGATTGTGAGACCGCCATTTATTCTGCCCGGATGGCTGTCCTAACCTGAGTATCCACTCTGTAAGGTAAGATTTTTCCTCTGTGGACGTACTTATGCCACTTCCATCGCCCATGTTTTTCTTTACTTTGCCACTTATGATTCTATGTATCGGTGACCTCGTTTGCATTATATAGCCAAAGGGTCTCGGCATTTCCTATCGGGAATCAGGTGGCCTAACACTTTCGCCACTTGTTCACACTGGGCCCCCGATGCCTTATCTATGTGTGTATCTTTCTCGGTTAGGCACTATCTCCCGCTAACTATACACGGCCGAGGAACGTCCCTCCTTTAGCCGTCTCTTTTCCTTCTTGCTACTCCCATGACATCCTCGGGGTCACCTTGATCTTGATTGGTTGTTTAAACTCCGGTTCTGACTCATACCCCCAGATCCTATGCTACCTGTCATGACGAGTGGCTACTTCTTTTTGACTCCGTTTTAGTTACTTTCACATTTTAAATTTCTAACTTCTAGCGTTACCATATTGGATCCCCCTATTAAGTTTTTTATCTAATACTACTACGTGCGGTGTGGCTGTCATCTTGAAGAACCGACTGGGCACTTTATCCTTCGGGTAAGCTGTGACCCTCTTTCTCCACTCTATGCAATTATGCGAGATGAGCATTTTTGTTCTTATGCTACCGTGGCCGTTAATATTTGAATGTTCTTTTTCTCCTTTCTTTTTTTTCTTTGTACCCCTAGAGATAAATCCACCCTGCTGGCCTTTCTTTTGGAGCAATTGCGCTCATTTTACCTCAATAGATTGCCTCTTTGTCCATGACTTGGGCCACCGACCTGGCATCCTAATCCAGGTATATTTGGCTGCGGTGCCTTCTCAGCTATTACTAGTTATTTCTGGCTATTTTCTTTCATTGCTCTCGTTTTTCTGCTTTGCGCCTTTCAACCTATATATCACTCCCGGGTGTTTTCACATCGTCACGTTCATTTCTTAACATCTTTGTGATTGTCACGTCTATTTAATCACGAGGGACTTTTGGTGATCATCTTTTTTCTCTTGCCAGTGGTTCACTGGATTCCACATATTTCTCTCAACAACTCTTCTTGCCTCATATACTCTCTCTATTCTTTATTTTTACATTCTCTATTCAATGTGCGCTTTTCCGGTCTAAATAGAAATGATCTGGATCTCATTGTTCCTCAGTCCTTCTGACGGGTACCTTTGTTTTGCCTATGATATTATATAGGGAAGTATTATGTATTTGCACCCTGTTTTATCTGCTTAGCCTATCATATATGCTCATGTGTTATACTGCATTTGTCTTCATAGGCACTCCTTACTTCCTTTGCTTTGCACACGAATTGTCGCCCTGAAGAAGGTGTGACCCAAATCTGGGTCTAACACCGAAACGCGCATCGACACTGGAGCCCCTGTGCTTCTCTTGCTTGCAACTATCCTTTGGAGAAGAAACCAGAATATTGACTATATCAGTGCTATATATTGATAATCAACTTAGCCTGGATCTTCCACATCATCCGACATTGTCTGATGCCTCTATACGATGTTAACCTTGTTCTGGACTACAAGACTATGTTTGGCATTATTTAATATGTTGTTACTTAATGGAATATCTGAGATTGTCTGAGTTTGTGTTTGCCTGTTTGTCTGATAGGTTGTGTGTGTGTGTGTGTGCAGCTTAGGATGTTTGTAAGACTTTGTGATATATATTTTTTGTCTTTTATGCTTTTTCTACTATGGTGATCAAATAATTTAAATAAATATGATATCCCCAATTCACAAGTTTTCAGTACTAATAATTTGAAAGGTACCCTACTTAGGACTGTTTTTGCATATATCAGTGACGTATTGCACTATATAAAGAATTCCTGAGGCAGAGTGTTTTTCTTTGATTGCTACTCTACCATCCTGTGTCAGCTCTCTACTCAGTGCTTCCTGACCGATGTAAAAAACAAGCACGAATTACTTAAAAAAAATATTTGCAATGCAATAGGTCTTGCATGTAAATGTGAGACCTATGGCATTGAAAACAAACGGCCGCCATTGTCCAAGTGGCTTCGAAAGTGAAAGTGGGAGTAGCCCACTGAATATGGGCAAAGCACTTGGCGCCTAACATAGGGAAAACTCAATAAATAAAAAGTACACGTACCGTGTAACAACCAAGTAAAGGGGCCAGTAGCCATTGGAGGATACAAATGACGACATGGCCCTACTAAGGAGGGACTAACAAGACTCATAATGAATCAGAAGACAGCATTTACAAAGGACAAACACACAAGCCAATGAAAAATAAGGGCGGGGGAGTGGGCGAAGCTTCTCTCCGTACTGAACTACCACAGATCTTCGCAGAGCAGCGCTTGCGCACTGGCTCAGGATCAACCTAAAAAAATGGCAGAGGACCTATTCAAATGTGCTAGAGACACGGCTGGAACAATCAATAAAAAAACAGGAATGTCAAAGGACAGTTCAAAGGAGAAATTTCTAAAATTCGACAAATTAAAAAAGAAAGAATAATCCAAATGGTGGGATAGGGTGACATTGAAAAGTTATCTTGAAAATAAGAAGATACCAAGGGGTTTGAGAATTTTAATATTCCCCATGTCTGATTATTTAGATTGTTGTTTGTTGACAGAATGGGAAGAGAATTTGTATAATTCATCTTTTTCTATGTTGAATACTTTGATAAAGAATTGTGACAGAAAAGTAATGATATTCAAAGAACAGATACAGAAATTGGAACGTGAAATAAAATACATTAATTTAAAAGAAGTGACAGAAAAGAACTATGAGATACTAAATAAGGTGATCAAAGTCCATCAGGAAGAACTAAAAGAGAGGAAACTTGGGAAGATCAGGAGGGACGAACGGTACAATGCGAATGATAGAGTTTTCAAACTCGCAAAAAGATTTGTTGATGTCCCTACAGGTAAGGATAAGGGCAAATTTGGTGAAGGAATGGAACAAGATACTATTTTGTTCGGTAGCTCAGAGCCATCCTCAATAGAGGAAGCAGGGCCCAGTAATATACCAATAAATGTAGGATCAGTACATAGCTCTTCTTTTTCCGACGAAGTTACATGCATAAGGATAGGAATGTGGAAAAAAGGAAGACAAGGAGAGGGAGGAGGAAGAACAAACAGTATAGGGGCACAACGATAAATCAGTCGAAGAACAGAGTATAGGGCCTTTTAATCAGGAGAATGAACAGGCTGGTACAGGTTTGGATACAGGATTGCAAGTGATTAATGTAACGGACACAGAGTTAAGCATGGAGGAAATTACAGTCCTAGGCAAAGGACTAGGGGGCCGAGTCACAAACGTAAACTGAGACAAAAGTCTAACTTTATGACTTTTGGTATTCAAAGAGATCATTTACAAGTCGTATCTTTACGTCCGCAGTTGGGCCGGAATCTCCGCACCAGGGCTGTACTCTCCGCACCCGGGCCGTACTCTCCGGCTCGGGCCGTACTCTCTGGCGCTGGCTGGATGAAGTGTAATCAATGGGCCAGAATGCAATTTTTACAAAAGGGAACATTAGGAACGTGTGATAAATGGTAGAGGAGGTCATGAAAATTGTGTGGTCAGACACTACATCATATCTCAGAAAACTTTGCTCCTTTTCATACGAAAACTCTATGGGAAGTGCATCATCTCCAGCGGCCTTGCCCGATGGCAAGGCTGATAATGCATCCTCAATTTCTGCTCTTGTAATGTCAGTCTGAAGGTCAAATGCCTGCTCCTCTGTTAAGAGGGTGGCTGGCAATACTGGGCATATCCCGGTACTTCCCTGTATTGATCCGTTGTGACTGACTATACAGTCTAGCGTAAAATTGTGCAAATTGATCTAAAATACGTTCAGGTTCAGAGTGAGACCGACTGTCTAACTCTTTAATGACCAAAATTCTGCTCTTTGTTTGTTGTTGCGCAATTTGATATGCTAGTACCCGAGCAACTCTCCCCATATTCATATTGAAGTTCCTTATGCTTAACAAATATAGCTGCAATCTGTTCTTTTAATCGGCGTTCCACTCTGGATCGCATTTCTATCAATTGTTCAAACACGCCGCTCGTCATCAGCAGCCCTATGTATTATTTTAGTAGCGTGTAGAAGTTCAAGTTGTCGAATATTTTGCCGTAAGATATAAGCTTCTTCAGTGGCAGCCCTATTTTGTTTAATCAGATATTGAAACGTTGTACTCCATTTGTATGCTTTCATGGCATCCCATACCATTGTAGGGAGAGTCAATATCCTATTAATAGAAACAAATTCCCTTAGAAAAACCGAAGTTTGTTGCGAGGATTCTGCACCTACACAGAACTATGCGCAGGAAAACAGGACCTCGGTGTTTAGGGGTGTACCAACCTACCACCTTAGTACCCAAAATCCCCAAACCAACTAGCTATAGTGTCTCATTCGTTCTCCTCCAAAATCACAAAGCTACAAATGATTAGACAACCCAGAACACCACACTCCCGACTCTCTCAGGAATCGCGGTAGCAAGACATAGCCTTTCGCTCGCTCACTCGTACTTGTCCACAATACGAATTGACAGAGTCACTGTAATAGTTCAAAATGTTTATTTTAACTATCGTGCCCTATAATGCAGTATATGAGCTACTACCAGCAGCAAAATGCATAAACTCAGAACAATTAGCATTGTTACAATTCCATAGAGTATGAAGGGGGATGTCATTATATAAAGACAGTGGAAAAAGGACTATAAGGCCTAACCACCCTCCCCTTCACTGGAAGAAGTTTATTATATAAAAGAAGATCTCTGGGCTTTGTCAGCAGACCCCATACCTTAAAGCCTAGATGGAAGGTTTACATCATAGGAACAGCATAGCTCTTCTCCATGGAAAAGGCTCTCTCCAAGTGTGTGTTAAAACAACATGCATCCCCGTAATATCAAAGAACGAGTCTCCAGCAGTGCAGCTGTGTTTAGCATGTTTTGCCTAGGTGCTAGGGACTGACCAGAACAGAATAACAAGGGGCATTGTTTATCGACCTTGCACATCGTGTTCAGACTAAACTCCAGGAACTTAGCAGAGAACGTGAAAAGCAGACAGTTCTCATGTGAAAGGCATAAATAGAGTCTTGCAAAATAAAGAGCATGTAGTATCATGCGCAAAAGCAGTGTCATGGCAGCAAAGCTCACGCTAACTTAGCAATGTAGACAATGACCCTAATGGCCATATAACACCCTCCCCTTGGTAAGGTCATAGGACATAGACAAAGGACCAAAACAGAGTTCAACAGCCAAGCAGAGTTCAAAGGCGTTGGAAAAACCAATTTGGAAAAAATGGAAAAAAATATATATATTTTCTTTTTGACGTGCAAAAGAGTGTTGTCTCCAGGAAAATGGTATTAGGAAGGAGGCGGTAAATCCATCAATGTACGTGAACTTAAGAATGCAATTCCCTCCAAAAGATCATCCCTATCGTTAGTAGAAAAAAGGGATGCCATCCACTCAAGTAGGTCGAAGGAACAAACGTGCTCCTCGTAGTCTGATGCTTCCAAAAGCATAATCGAGCAACTTGCGTGATATTCGATGAAACTCTGATGCAAGAGGTTCCGCGCAGCCGCACAGATATCCCATTCAGCCAATACTCCAAGTGCTGCCGCACGCGCCATACGGCCATCCCCAGAACAAGCCTGGTCATGAGCCTCTAAGGGACCCATCAACTGGTTAAAATCCGGGACTGGACAGGACGTATTGGAGAGGCATAAATCCATAGCCCAGTAGAAGGGGCATCGTCGACAGTTGAACACAGGTTGCACGCAAGTAAAGTAGGCAAAGCAAAAAGTTAATCCAAAACTTACGCCAAGCATTGCTACTGGCAAGCATCCAAAAACCTGTTGCATCCGATCACGGTACAGTTGCAATTGGCCTGGTCTGTGCATTACCACAAGAAGAGCAGCCATTGCGCAGCAGGAACAGAAGAAGCAGGATTCCACCAGCTAACGCTAGTAATAAAGGGAATCCTCCGAAGACACTAGAAAAAATAGAATGAATAAAAGCCGGTATTACTCCAAATATCATCTGAAAAGAAGTCACAAGGCCGGATCCCACATGTTTAAAAAAATGTGCAAGGCCTTTAGTGTCAGACGTGACTGAATCTCACTAGATGTCCTAGCCACCTGTAACTCGAAGGTCTCTCGAGCTGAAGTGAGAGCCACTTCTTGTTGGAACAATAGAGCTTTGAGCCTGCTTAATTTGTTGAAATCTGTTTTCAAAGCTGGAATGGAAGGCCAAATGAAACCATCTACCCTCCCATGTGGGGGCAGAAAAAGCACATTGCTACAACAAATAACGAGATGTGAAACTGGTACTAAATACGGAATTCCTGCACAGCAGTCTTAGTTGTTCAAAATAAGATAACTGCTGTTAGTAAGCAAGGAAAAAAGCGGGGATTATTGGTGGGACTGGAGCTCCTTTCAGAAAACAAGCAAGATTAGACGCAGATACATTACAAGCTCCATGCAATTTCACGTTTTTACAATCCAGGGAATGTCCTACTGTGGAATCGCAGTCCTCTCCTGTTAGGAAAACTTCCTTATCCTCCCGTTCACATCTGTAAGTAAAAGGTAGGGACCATAATTCATGGAGAAATGCACTACCCAGGGGTTCAAAGCGGCCAATCGGAAAATGTTGCATACATGATTTAAATTGAAACAGCGAGAATGGGAGAGAGATAACCCCATGATTTAACCAAACAGCAGAATCCATCTCCGCCACAGAGAAAGGCAAGGGCTCCAATTGTTCAATATGCAACAGTGTTTGTGGCATCTTTCACGGACATAAATCTCTGTTTATCAGTCAGATTAAATGGTAGAAACAAAGCAGAAGCATTCAAATAATCCCAAGGGACTTTTCCCATTTTAAGGGTCTGTAACGTCCATGCAAACTGCATAACTGATCGTAATTGATTTTGACCATGATATAACACAGATACATCACTCTGAACAATATCAATAACAGAAGAAACAATATTATCCAATGTATAAATGCGTGAAGAAAGTGTATTGATGCTATTGTCGACCACGGCAAGGACTTTTTCTAAATTTGCTTGATCAATTTGGCATAGACGAAGCGCTGCCTCAATCTGAGAAAGTTTCCAAATTTCATTGTAAGCTGCATATATAAACCTCTTAGATCTAGGAATCCTAGGTCATAAGATAAAATCAGCCAAATTGATATCACTCAACAAGAGTGTGAGGTGTTGTTTCACTGACAATAAGGTGGAATGTTCCAACCACTGTTGGCATAATTTACCCACCGAGTATGTGGTGACCGAATGTGTATGTGGATAACGAGGATCCGGTCTAGTCTGTGTGAATCCTGGTGTTACATTATAAAAACGCAATTGACATGCATTTGAATTTGTTTGCCACACCAACCATCCGGATGAATCAATTTCAGAGACATTGAAAGTGTCATTACGAAACAAAGCATGCAATGCATCAATAGTATAATTCGTTTGAGCACGCCAGTTGTCATATTCCGCTAATAACTGAATGGATGGTATATTCAAATTTTTTACAGTTGTCAAGCCAAAGCAAATGGTTTGGTACACTGTATCATTTAAAAATAGTATTTGAGTCAGGATTAGGCAGGCACGATGTAAAGCCTCAGTTCCCTGAACCTGCCAAGGCTTCGTGCCCCAGATTGATTTTAAATCAATGGTCTCTTTCCAGTGATCTTAACCCTGTGTGGCCAATTTAGTCCTAAAAGAATTGGAGTAAATCAATTTAGTGTGGGTCAAGATAAAATTTGATTGAGATGGCAATTGCAGTTTAAAGAAATAGGATTCCGAATTAGACGTGTAATAATCTGTAAAATATGTCAACTTATCTCTAAGAGTTTTAGAACTCCCCTGTACCGGAGTAGGACAATGTTCCCATTGAGTGTAATTAAGAACAGGTCTTAACGTGTTTGTTTTGTGCAAAAAATAATGCCCATAATGTTGATAACAGAATAAATCAGCATAATTGGCAGAATTTAAATACAAATCTTCAGCATCAAAAGCAGCATAATATTTTAAATCGGAAAACAATGAATGTACTGCTTGCACATCCCAATGATCAGAATGTATGTCCTGTGTTACCACATCTCCTAATGAGACATGAAACACGTATGGCACCCTGAGCACCTCAGTCGGACCGTGAATTTTGAAAGCTACTTTGTCCCAAACGATGACATCTGCAACCGGGAATGCTGAAATGTTCACAAGAGTCTGATCACGTTTCATGATATGGGACGATGTGTGAGGGGCCAGAATTCCATCGACTAAGTTCACAGGAGAGCGTTCTGGCAAATAATGACCATTGATGAGTAAGAAGAACACTGTTACAAATCCAATCGACATAAAGAGGAAAATTTGGATAAGCACGAACCAGATGTAGGTCCATGGGGGGACCAGGTAAGTCTTTTTGAACCAAGAGACGAAAATGCTTAATTTTGTCGGTGGAAGTGCCAAAGTGGAAGACGAGGAGGATGAGTCATAAGAGAAACTGGCATGGTCCCCAAAATAACCATTTGCACCCCTCGGTATTAAAGGTGGGTGGGATGTATCAGCGTGATGTTGTCGAGGATTGCTCGGCACTTCCCTCTGGGACTCATCTGTGGGATACGTATACTCAACATCTGCGGTGGAAGAGGATGGAGGCAGAACAGGCGAAAGGTCAATAGCAGTTTCCATCTCACCCTCACCGGTACGGGCTTTAGTCGTAGAGGTTGAGGTTACCGCATTCAAAGAAATAGCGTTGCAGAAAACAGCCGGTGTTACACTATTCAGAATCGGCCAGACGGTGTAACTTGACATTGTCCACTGAGATGTATCTGTTTTCTTTGCAACCAGGTAAAGGTCGTAAAATAACTGTATGAGTGCCCTTCGGTCCAAGTACCGGAACTGGTGCACGATAAGAGGGACCAAATTCTTTTTTGTTCTCCAACTTTTCTCGTACCAGATCTCCAATCTTGGGAAGTCAGCCGATTACCGGAATCAGCAGTGCTGCATCATTGGAAGAGGGTAAGTGTTCAGTTGCATAGCTGTCACGGGTCTTTTGTAGATCCTGTAACACAGTAGAATGATTATGTACGTCAAAGGTTGCATCAGCCGCCACAACGTCTAGACCATCAAGGTCTGGCACAAACATTTTAATGCCAAAGAGCATTTCGTATGGGGTCCGCCCACCCAGAGATCTTCTAGGGAGATTATTGAGTGCACGTTGAACACCATACAAATGGGCCAGCCAGTTCCTGCCAGTACCTAAGACCCTAGCTGTCCAGCATTGCTTTAAGGCACAGTTCATTCGCTCCACTATAGAATTGCCCTCAGGCCTGTATGGAGACGAAAACTGCACCAGCACCCCTATCGACTTCATCGCGTCCTTGTACGCCTTAGAGGAGAGCGCTGGACCCTGGTCCGAATGGAAGGTGCCACAGGCAAACATCCAGACAAAGACACGCAAATCCCTGATGACATTTCGAGCGTCAACACTGCGTTGTAGCCAAACCCAAAGGAATCTAGTGCACGAATCAACTGCAACAAATATATATTTATACGCAGTATCAGAAGACAATGGACCGCAGTGATCAAGATATACACAGCCAAATGGTTGATTTGAAATACATAGCTGTGTTTGTGGCGGGCGTGAGACCGTAGGCGGTTTGATTTGTTGACAAATGTCACAAGAAAGCACATAATTACGGGTCTGTTTATATAAACCACACCACCAATAACGTTGCTGCAAAATCGAGACTGTCATTGACACTCCGGCATGTGCAGAAGCCATGCCCTTGTGCGCGGCTTTGATCAATGCAAGTCTGCGGTCCATGTTGGGAATCAGCTGATCCCCAACGGATGTAATCTTAGCATAAGGAACTTGTTCGGGAGATATATGATATGAGTATTTCGAAGGAAAACCCCGAGGATAAGCTGTTCCCTCCTTCTTAGCAGCTACCACTGCCAGAATATCATTATATATTTTAGTCATGGACCTTGTAACTGCTGCTACAGAACATGTGGCTACTGCAGATTTGGCCGCTTCTTCAGCCAAAGAATTACCAGGATCATGTGCTCCCACACGCTGATGGCCAAGAGTATGTATAACATGTGTGAGGGGCAAACGTTGTTTAAGGTTTGCCACTCGAACCCAAAGCATTTTATGCTTAATTGCGCTGCCTTTAGAGTCTCAATAGTCATTTTGAGACCAAAAGAATAAGTTGTCATTTAAAGATTGGACACAGTAGTAGGAATCGCACACAATAAGAGTATTCACATTAGGATCAGCAAACTCGAGAGCAAGAACAAGAGCAGGCAGCTCTGCCAATTGTGACGTACAGCCCCCAAGTGCTTGAGTATGCACTATGGAAGACTTAAATTCTCCATTGACAATTGAACCAGCAACAATTGCGCAAGCCGCTGAATAAGCTTGTTTGGAGCCGGTGGCCGGTTGAGCCGAGCCATCGGTATAAATGATACATTTGTACTCATGTAAAGGAAGCAACGATAACGGAGGAGGATGAACATGTTCATACTGTAAAAACTCCTGTGTCTGAAGTGCAGGGTCAAAGATAAATGTGACATCAGATGATGTCAAAGACGTAGCCCATTGTATCCCACGGGGATGTAGTGCCTTAGAGTTAGGTACACTTGCCTTAGTCATGGCCTCCAAAGCAGGGAAGGGCGTGACCATAAGAATGCGTTTACCTTGCCCCAGTGAGCGTTCTTTCAGAATCGCCATTTTGACCGCCGTTAAGATTTTTTCAACATTGAAAAAACCCATTTCAGCTGCCGTGTACAAATGTGATTTGTATGCAATAGGTACTGTGTCCCCCTCATTGAACGTCAAGTAAGTGAAACCCACCTTCCCTGACACCAGAAGTATCACCAGGTTCGTGGTGTTATCACGCATCAACAAGTAATTAGTTGCAAGCATGTCAGATTGCAAAGATTGTAGGATAAAGGTATGTTCCGGAAGCAAGCTGGCAGAAGAATATGTTGGTTGTATCAACGCATAAAGCGGTTTGATACGCTGGGCATAATCAGGAATGTATGCCCTCACAAAATTCAAAAATCCCAGCAAAGACTGAAGTTTCTTCAGCGTGGAGGGAGGTTGCAATTGTGCACATTTCTCTAGGAAGTGAGGGGCTAACCCCTTACCTTCATTATTGAGCTCATAGCCCAAAAAGAGTACTGCCAAATGAGCGATGTGAGATTTTGCAAAATTGAATTTATATCCATAGTCGGCAAACGATAAAATGATGGGGTCGACTTGGACAAGATGTGGCATAAGTTAATCGTCCGTTAGATAAATGTCATCCACGTACGAGAACGCATCTGGATCTATGTCGTGCAACAAAGACACAACACGTGCAGGAAATGCCTCGGGGCTGTTTTATACCCCATAGGCAAACGCGTAAATTTTTTCTGATTTCCGACGGCGGTGAATGCTGTCAAGTCACGGCTCTCAGGAGCGAGATTATGACTGTAGAAACCATTGGAAATGTCCAGTGTAGTTTTGTATTTTTTACGAACAAGATTGTTCACCAGTGCAGAGCTGTGTGTGTTTTGTACTGCAAAAGTGCGGCAATGACTATTCAAATTTCGGTAATCCAATACAATGCGATATGAACCGTCAGGTTTTGATACCAGAAAAAGAGGATTATTCATCGGTGGTATACAGGATTCAATCACTCCTTGATACTCCAAATGTGTTAGAATGTCACAAACGTGAGCCTTAGCTTCACGTCTGATTGGATATTGCGGTTGTGGCTGTGACATAGATCGTAAAGGTATCTCATGTGCCGGTGAATCAATATCCCAGCCTACCTGATTACAGTACACCGCTGGGGCAAGGGCCAAAGCCCACTCAGCTGCGAAAGCCTCTGCATGCTCCTCAGGGAAGTAACGCGAAAAACTCTAAAGTATCACGTCCTCCCCTCTAGAAGCGGCTAGCACAAAGGGTGGAGGCCAATCTGCCTCCGCCAACAAAATGTCATATGAGGAGGGGAGATTTTCCCAGAAGACCGCTTTGATTGGATGCTGTACATCACCTTCAATTTGGAAGACAATCTCATATAGTCTATCCGGCGGTGCAACCCGGGTATCTGCAGTTTCTACTGTAATTAATGTATCAGTTGCTGTTGCCTCCAAACAGGGACGCAGTGCCTCCCGCACATGGTAACCTCCGCTGCGCTGTCGAACAGAGTCACTGCCCATGTCCAGTCCAGGAGTCGCGTTCTCACCGTCTGAGGCATACCTCGCTGTTAAAGAGGCAACTTTTTTCTTCTGCTATGGGGGTCGAAAACGAGGCAGGTCCTCTTGTTTGGCTTTAACGTCAAACTGTCGAGGTTGATCTCGTCCCTTTTGTTTAGTTGGACCCGTTCCTCGATCCTGGCGCTCCACTCCACCTTCCTGCGAGTCCGATGTGTCCTGTAAGGAACGAGGAGAGCGCTGATCAGGGACATGAAACCTATCAGGAGTCTTAATTTTCACGCAGTCGCGCAAATCATAAGTATGCTCAGAAGACTCAGGTGTCGGTGAACCAGCACGCGAACCTTGCTTCTGTTGTTGCTGCCCCTGTTTCTTATTTTTCCAGTTCTTTTTAGGAAAGAACGGGCGCCCGTCTTTATCAGCTTGGGCCTTTTGTGTTTGAGATTGCGTCTGCGTTTGAGTAAAAGGCTTAACTCCCAGACTATTGCGGCCTATGGTTTTATAAGCCTTTGCAATAATCTTTGGTAATTCGCGCGGTTTGTCTGCGTCAGCGACAGTCTCCAAGTGGTTAGCCACTTGTAAGCTTACAGCATCACCCTTGACATTAGCAAGGATCATATCAGCAACCACGTCGAACACCCCCACCAGTCTCATCCCCAATTCCAGAGCCGCTTCGGCTCCGTGTTCATCCTGAACAAGTTTTATCATGGAAGGGAGTACGGTTACAGAGTGGGTGCTGAAACATTTCGAATATACTGCTGCAAACACCTTCCCCCAGGTGTTACAATCAGCTAATTCGGGTATTAAGTCTTTAGGCAAACTTATAGTTAAGATCCTGTGTTTCTCTACAGGAGTGGTATTTGGAAAAACAGCCTCGATTTGTCAAAATGTTTCAGCAAGCCAATAAGGGAACTCATCCTTATTTTGTGGACGCTTGCCCATCACTGAATTAACCATAAGAGGACTGATGGTTACACCACCAGGTCCAGCGGGTTGTGCAGCAATGCCAGGTGGTCCCACCTGAAAGTTGTGTGACATGAACTGTATAACAGCCCTATGCACACGTATCAAGGAAGTATGTAATACGCGGAGTTCTGCAATCGTTGCAGTTGTTAGATAATGTGGGTGTGGGGTATACCCAGCCAAAACGGTCCACATGGCCCCCTCTATCGATAAAGGGCCTAAACGGACCGGCGTTATTGGGTGAGGAAGGGTGCCATTAAACCAAATTTGGTTTTGCCAAGCTGTGAGCGGAACCTCAAGAGTCCTATACGGTCTATATTCCTGCGGAGTCGCGGTGGCAGTATACGAGTGAAACAAATTGTCGGTTCCATCGACTGCCGAAAAGGTGACCCAAGAATAAAATACCTCAAAGCGGAAAGCTGGATCCGCCTCTACAACAAAGATAAGCTCAACACCTGCATTAGGTACTCCGTATTGATTTAAATAGTCCCTGAGCGTGTGCGGTTAGGAGCTGTTATGGCAACCACCATAATGAAGAAGAAAGAATAACAACCTACGTGTGGCAGCAACAAAGGGTTAAAAGAAAAAGAAAGACCTTTTAAAATTCAAGCTTGAAAAACCTATAATATATCACAATATAGGAGGCTACACCGTCACAGCTGTCTCCGGAAACAGAAGTGAGGGGATTGTGGACAGGCACAAGCACTACTCAAGAGTCTCGCAGATAAGAACCAGACCAAACGTTGGCGGCGCCATATTGCAGGGATTCTGCACCTACACAGAACTATGTGCAGGAAAACAGGACCACGGTGTATAGGGGTGTACCACCCTACCACCTTAATACCAAAAATCCCCAAACCGACTAGCTATAGTGTCTCATTCCTTCTCCTCCAAAATCACGAAGCTACAAATGATTAGACAACCCAGAACACAGCTCTCCCGACTCTCTCAGGAATCGCGGTAGCAAGACATACCCTTTCGCTCGCTCGCTCGTACTTGTCCACAATACGAATTGACAGAGTCACTGTAATAGTTCAAAATGTTTATTTTAACTATCGTGCTCTATAATGCAGTATACGAGCCACTACCAGCAGCAAAATGCATAAACTCAGAACAATTAGCATTGTTACAATTCCATAGAGTATGAAGGGGGATGTCATTATATAAAGACAGTGGAAAAAGGACTATAAGGCCTAACCACCCTCCCCTTCACTGGAAGAAGTTTATTATATAAAAGATGATCTCTGGGCTTTGTCAGCAGACCCCATACCTTAAAGCCTGGATGGAAGGTTTACATCATAGGAACAGCATAGCTCTTCTCCATGGAAAAGGCTCTCTCCAAGTGTGTGTTAAAGCAACATGCATCCCCGTAATATCAAAGCACGAGTCTCCAGCAGTGCAGCTGTGTTTAGCATGTTTTGTCTAGGTGCTAAGGACTGACCAGAACAGAATAACAAGGGGCATTGTTTATCGACCTTGCACATCATGTTCAGACAAAACTCCAGGAACTTAGCAGAGAACGTGAAAAGCAGACAGTTCTCATGTGAAAGGCATAAACAGAGTCTTGCAAAATAAAGAGTGTGTAGTATCGTGCGCAAAAGCAGTGTCATGGCAGCAAAGCTCACGCTAACTTAGCAATGTAGGCAATGACCCTAATGGCCATATAACAAGTTGATTGTATGTACTCACTATTATTTAATAAATGGCAAGGGAAGGTGAACCTAGAGCTATTTGACTTGCTCGTCCTCAAATCCAATGAAAAATGAAAATATATAGGATTATGGTCCGAAACTACCCTCGGGCAAACCGTCATTTCCATTTTATCTATCGGCGCACGTTTCAAGAAAACCATATCAATCCTTGAGTACTGTTTATGCGGGTGAGAATTATATGTGTAGCCCGGGTCCGATGGATAGAGGGTTCGCCAGGCATCACATAAGCCATGTAATTGGATCAAATCATTGAGAGAGGCCCTAGTTCTAGGTTTATGAGATGTAACCTTCCGGTTGGTAGAATCAATACTATAGTTCATTACACAATTGAAATCGCCCATAAAAACCAGATTGCCTGGCCAATCCAACAGTTCGAGTGAAAGTACATCAAATATTTCCGGGTCGTCTATGTTTGGGCCATAAACAACACAGAGCACAAATTTAACAGAATGTAGAAGCAACTGTACCAAAACCCATCTACCCCTAGTATCAGCCAGACTTTTTAATACCTGACCCGGGAATTTCTTGGAAGAAAGAACGGTCACCCCCCGGATTGATGTAGTCTGAGATGTACAAACAACAACATCATAGTCCAACTGCTTAAGTAAGGCCCTATCCTTATATGCAAGGTGTGTCTCAGTTATTGCTACAAAGTGAGGTTTATAATGTCTAATCTCTTCACAAACCAGTTGTCGCTTGGGCCGTGCATTAATTCCTAAAACATTCCAGCACATACATCGAATCTGAATCATTTTAACCATCAAAAAAATCTAAGCGAAATCGAATTTCCCCTATATTGACAATCATATACAAACTTCGTGAATCCTGAATAGTACCTTTGTCTATGACCAATTTCACCCCCCACCATGAGCGAGCCAACTCAACAGCAAAATCGTCTCTTTACTTTCCAGCCTGGCCCTACCTCCCCAACCACCCAACATCCACCCCCGCACTCAACCCCCCGTTCCTTAGGGAAGGAATCACCCCCATCTAGCCGTTGATGGAAAACGGCTGAAAAGACCCCCTCGTTCACTCCCTGAAACCCCGCTGACCACCTGACCACCCGGTGAAGCCCAATTACCATGAAACCAATAGAAAATAGAGAGGCGAGAAGCAGCAGAAAGCAAAGATAGAAGAAAAAAATGGGAAAAAACAGCGTAAACGAAAAAGTTCCATTTTCAGTTCAAGTTCCAATACCAGCTCATCGTATAGCGTCGCTAATATACACACTCCTGACCAAAAAATCACTACCAGAGTCTTGCCCATAGTTTTTTCACAGAGCCTCCGCCATGTGCTTATCAGTACCCTTTATAAAGCCTGTGCCACATCTTCTTCTGAGAAACACATTTGAGAGCGACCGTCTTTGATGATTTTCAAACGGGCAGGCTCTTGTAGAAATACTTGTGCACCCGCAGATTTGAGTGGATCAATAAATTGTAACAGCGTCCATCTCCGTTCCATTGTAGACCTGCATAAATCTGATCGGGCAACAATTGATAAATTGTCAACTAGGACTGGAGATCCTGGGCGAGCAGTAAGAGAGATGGCCTGCCTCAAAAGAAAATTCCCAATGTATATCAACATAGGTCTTGGTTGTGCCCCCTTGGCACTACTGGCATTGCGGTTATTATTACGGTTGAGGGGGAGCCAATGTGCCCGCTGTATTTGTGAATCCCAGTCCCAGTCACTCAGTTCCCGGAAGGCTTTTCCGAATAATTGCACCATATACTGCCGCGGATCCGCGCCCTCTTTGCCATCTGGCATCCCAAAAATCCTCAAGTTGTTTCTTCTATTCCGATTTCCAATATCCTCGACCTTAGTTTGAAGGAACTAAAGCTGGCTCACGTGGCTCTCTACCATTATTGATGTTGTCATCGCTGTCTCCTCCGCACAGGCCACTCTTTGCTGTAGATCGGAAACATCTGTCAGCAGATTACTAATCTGCCCAGAGACCACCTATAGTGACTTTTGCATTTGTACATTATCTGCTCTCTCCTGATTATTATAGGCCTGTGCCTCTGCCCGCTGCTCCTGCAGGGCTGACATATTAGATGTTAAAGAAGGTTCCTGCTCGACTTCGACGACCTTCCCCTCGGGGCCACTAGCCATAAACACAGGAGATTGATCTGATAGTCCTCCAGAAGATACGTCCGAAGGAAAGTTAATGTTCGAGGTAGAATATACCTGCTGGGGGCGTTGCATTTGTTGCACAGAGTGTTGTAATTCAGGAGGAGAGCCAGAAAGTGGAGCAGATAATCTGGTAATAATTGCCTTTACTTCCCCCTTAGAGGTCACCCATTTTCTCAGTGGACTTCTCTTTGCACCCAGTGCACTGGTCTTACTTGGCTCCCGATGCTTTACCGGTTTAGGAAAGCGTTGGATAGTAACTTGATCTGCCAGTTTCCTCTGTTTAGACTGGACAGTTGCAACATTTTTCTAGTGGAGGAGGCAGTCTCTTGAGCAGGACGGGCCTCCGCTAATGGGGCCTCCTGTATGATTACGTCAGGCTGCAACAATGAGGCTTCTAAGCTCTCAGAGGAAAGTTGAGAGTTTGCTGCCATCACCGTATATTGTCCGCCTCTGTCGCATCTCTAGAGTAATGGCATATCCCTGGCAAGTCTCCTTGCGAGTCTCCTTGCGACATTAGGGCCTCTTCGTCCTCATTATCTCCCCCACAGCCCTGGCATGGCTGGCCATCTGTACCCGTTTCCCTCCCGGTTTGTTCCTCCCGGCTGGTTCGAGGAGATGAGGGTCTGGGGCCCATTTGGATCACAATGGAATGATTCCATACTATATTGGGGCAGATATATTGATGACTGCCTTATGATCTGGACAGGCTCATCAGACAAGCTGACTGAGTTTTTTAACTATTTGAATAACAATGAACATAACATTAGGTTCACTTTTCAACACAGCACAAGCAGGATTTCCTTTTTGGATGTTGAGCTCTACATCAGGGACAACAAGATTCATAGCAGACTCTTCTGCAAGAAGACAGCCTGCCACGCATTACTGCATGCGTCTAGTGCCCACCCCACTCATCAGATCAAATCAATTCCTTATGGGGAACTTGTCAGGGTAAGACGCAATTGTAGTTTCGAACCCGAATTTGAGGAATGTAAGAAGGGGGTGTTGGCCCGCTTCCAGAGCAGGGGTTATGACAGGGCGACTCTACTGAAAGCAGAGCAAAGGATACGTAGGGTACAAAGACAGGATACACTGAAAGAACGCACAGAACCTACACGGAAGGAAGACAAAGTACGTATGGTTACTGGGTATACCACATGGTCAGGAGTACTAATGTGAAGTCTAAATAGACACTGGCACCTGCTTAGAGCAGACAAATCACTCAGGGACCACATTACAGACAGACCCAATATCACGTACAGACGAGGGGTGACCCTCAGAAATTTGCGAAGCCCGAGTTACCCTAGGACTGAGACTAAAGAGACCTGGCTAACCGAACGATCTAAGGGTTTTTTTGGGTGTGGGCATTGCAGTGCTTGCAAATGGGCGTGCAACAAGAAAAAAGATTTCAAGGGACCTAACGACAAGAGCTACTATATAGGATCCAACATTAATTGCATGACAAAGTTCGTGGTTTACATCATTGAGTGCAGGTGTAAAAAAAGATATGTCGGCAGCACAATAAGGACATTACGAGAAAGAATGGGAGAACATAGAGCAGTAAAGCAAGGTGATACCAGGTATCCGATTGCTGCACATATGTCACAGTGCTGTACCCAGACATCTCACAGACAGATTGAATTTTTTGGAATAGAACATGTCCAGAGACACCCCAGGGGGGGGAACAGAGAATTAGCCCTAAGGAGGCGGGAGGCACTCTGGATCCTGAGATTGCGTAGCACAGAGATAGGACTGAATATAGATTCAGAGCTACATCATTTTCTGGGTAAATGAATGCATACGGCTGCCACACTCTGTGCTTCTTGATTGCGTGCTATGGACAATATCATGAACAGTAAAAAGTGATTAAGAAAGATTGTCATGGGAGTATTCTGATCATGTACAAAAACCTTTGTTGATGATGTTGCCTAGAATAATGCAAAATATGGTATTTGAGCATTTGCATTGTAATTATGTATATAATTTTTTTATTTGACTTGACCACATGTTCCATTATCATTTTGGTTCCGTCTTTCGGTAAGTAGAATATTGAAAACCTTTTATTCCAGAAAAGATGGTTGAGAAACAACTAATTTTGAGAACAATTTACGTACTCTGTTGCTAACGTTTTGTGCTGATTTCATTATTAAGATCAGCATAATTTTAATAACAGAAGTACACTGAGCACTCGTGACCAGTTAATTTGAACCGCTTCTCTTTTGAAGCAAACGTGCGTAACACCCGGTTACAAATCACTTTTCGGTTTATTCACTGTGGCCAAAATCACAACACATTCTCAAATGCACACTAACTCGCAAAAATAGTTTATTACCACACATAAGCTATCTGTTACAATATGGCCGCCAAGCGATATGTTTCAGTCTGAGCCTTTCTTTTATGTTTACTGATTTGCGGTCTGACACAGAGTAGTCCTTTGTTTATCTCTCTAACCGGATGCAGAAGCCTGTGTCTTAAGGGCATCACGGCGATGTCTCACTCTTGTTCCGCACTCGGTACAACGCGGATAGCGACGTCCCGAGAGTTCTCATTTGGAAATTACGGTAAGGAGGGGGCTATTGGCAGTTGTCTTCACTCAAATGCCGGAAACAGGGCATATTTTGGGTACGATATTATGCTCTTGGCACTCAAATTGGAGTGTAGATTTTGACCCTCTAAATGCAGAATATGATGCATTGGTCTTAGCGCACACTTATGCGAAATCGTTTGCATGGCATTAGGTGCTCACCAGGCGTTTCTGTTAATAACGATAACTGCACTGATTATTTTGGAGGATTTGAGTAGTGGGGCACTTATATTGAACCATTAGACTTCGTCACAAATAATTACCAGTGATGTGACTTGTGGTTAATGCTTGGCTTGTCTGATGGTAACAAGTGAGATCACAAAACCTAAGGTTTTGGTAAATATTATATTTGTTTCGTTATGACACATATATGAGATCTGTCTGGCATCTTTTTACTTTAGAATCTGGAACTGTCACGTTACACTTGAACATTTGGATACACTTTCGACTAAATTGGACGTCGCTAGAAACTGAAACCCCATTGTGGGTTGGAATTATCACCACAATTAAAGTAGGTGATCGCACTTTCAGTTCTTAGATTATCCTCGTCTTTACACTGGCAGATTGACGTACTCATTCTTGGCTATTCATGTCTTTTTACAGGGCACATATACTAAGAAGACATAGGTATTTATCGCTATCTTCCGGTATCACTACTTTGGGCTCCATAGGTCTTTTATTCCTGCGCCAACCCAATTCCTTCCCCCACCAAATTTCTTCGCCACCCAACTAAGGGACTAAACAACACAGACTGCTTTGTCGTTCACTGAATTTGTCTCCTTTACATTTTCTCACTATATTTTGGTTTCTCATATCATCTATATCTTGTTTATTTGGATGCAAATTTTTATCCTTCAACTCATACGGAACTTCTTAATGTGGATTTCTAGGGTTCAACACCTTGTGCACGTGTATACGGATTTACCTCACGTTTTCTTTTCACCTATGTTTGGGTGAATGTGAATGACTTTAAGTACAACTAATAATTTATTAGGCGATACATTGCTTATCCTATCTGTTTTTTGTGCAGCCTTGATAAAGTCGTGGGACGATTTTCCTTGTAAAGCGACGAAACACGTGTCGGCTGTCTTAAGATCTAAAGAATAAAAAGAGAAGAACATGAACCAATTGATTGTATTTAATTTATGCTCACACTCTGCATTAGGATAACTGTAGTTACATGACTTTCGTGTGCTGAGGATTTTCTGTGTATGTTTAGTTGGCTTAGGTCAGCAATTTTGGGGAGATTTGTGGTTCTTCTCACCTTACAGCACCGAGACCAGAATAGGCTCCACATATCGATATCAGTGCTAATCTCCTGAGTGGCGCCAATTTCCTAAAAAACAATACCACTGTCCGTGTGTGCCTGCTCAAGATTTGCCTGTGAGGTGACATATGGGAGTTTGAAAGACAAGTGAAAGAAATTGGAGAATTTGAGAAACCCCTGAGTGAGGAAACTCTGTATGTGTTTATGAAAACAAGAATATTAATAAGAACATTTCAACTCGAATATATATGGTTTTTTGACAGTGAGAATGAAGATAGAATTTGATCAGGTCGAAAAATTGACAACGTACGAAGTGAAGCTTGAGATAACTGTAAGTAAGAAACTGGTCCTCTGAGAATGTATTTACAAATTTGTAAAGATATAGGAGAATCATAGTGAAGGACAACAAGAATAGAGAACTTCATTAGCTGTAATCACCCGGCACAAAACCCAAGAAATGGAGGAATAGACAAAAATGAGACCCATTCTGATAGGGGAAAGTACAATTGTATATACTGGGTAATCTTGGATTAATTGGCAAGAAAATGGGATAGTTCAAATATTTCCAAAGTTTGAATGGTTTTTACCTAAAAGTAAAAAAAAAAAGAAAAAATAGAAAAATTATAACAGAAAAAATAATGAAAAGAGAGGAAAAGTCAAATGAATTTAAGAAAGTACAGTACTTAAATATCAAAATGTTAACCCATGTATTGTATTGGCTATGTATAAAATCGTTTTAGGCCCTGAGGAAGTCCCTATAAGGGATGAAACGCGTTGGCTGAGCTTGCCAAACAGAGATTTTTTTGGATTCAATAAAGGATCTAAAAATAAAATTGTTTTTTTTGAGGACTCATTCTTAAGGACATAAAGGAGAAAGAGAAAAGATTTGATTGACAAGAAATTGAATTGAGTGATTACAGCTATAAAAGGATTAAGGATAAAATGAATTAAAATAAGGACACATGATGCCCTCCTATTTTTGAAAAATTCTATATAGGAGAAGTGTGATGAAGTGAGTGAATTAGAAACATTTTATAGGGTTCTTCTGCAGCTGCCATGTTGGTAATAATAGAGACTATGCAGTTCATACAAAAATGGAATGCATTTGGTGCTAACAAGCGATGGTACTATCATCAGTCACCAAACTCACGCTACTCTTTTTAATGCCCTGAGAGCGACAAAAGGCTGAGTCAACCTGTCACTTGAACACCTTGGAGTTAATAGTTACATACATATCCCTTCAGGAGGTGTGTCAAGTCAAGGGGCTATCTAACAGCAGTAAACATATCAGACCTGTTAGGCCAAGTTTTAAGTTTTATCTTTCCTGTTCCATGGTCCGTGCTTCTTTTATAGGCAGTCAAATTCTTACACCCTATAACATGATGAGTCTCAAGCAGAGTTTACAAAAGTGCAAAGTACACCATGTCAGCAGTTCCACTGTATTGGCACTGTTGTTCAACTAGTGTAAGTGTTCTCCCCAAACAAGACCTCTGAAATCAGGTGAGGTAGGCGGTCAGCTACTGATCAGGAGTAACATGAGGAAGTTCTTCACAGGACGGTTGGTAACACAGAAAGTCTTTGCCTCTCCACTTACAGTGCACAGGTAGCACATTTGACTGTGCAGGTCCCTGTAAATGATTTCATACCTACTAGTAGTAATAGAATTCTGCATACCAAACCTCTTGCCTCGTCTGAATGCATTGCTCCTTTCCCTGCATGACCCCATGCTAGTTGAGGACATCACTGTCTTTCTCAGGATGCCCTCGATACACAGCCTTTGTCCAAAACATTGTTTCTCACATCAGGAAGCACTGGAGCTGGCACCAGGCTGGAGCACCTGCAACATGGGCACAATGAAGTGTGAGATCTGAGTACTTGGCTGTCATCATCCTATCTTAAGGAGCAATCAGGGAGACAAAAGGACAGACGTGATCCAGCGGATTTAAAATCTGCGATACTGGGCCCAGTTACCCTTTGTCTTCCGATTTACTCCTCAGGCTTGATCATTTACCTCCGTTTTATATACTTGCTAACTTGGTCCTCCGATGGACCTTTTTGCATCGCACTAAGGGGACAGAGAGTTAGCATTTCTTGTCCGATCAACTAATTAGCAGTGCAACCACTTGAATACACAATGAGGACCAGGAATCGGTAGTCAATTCAAGGATTTTATTACAAGTTAGAGATTACATTCAAATAGACCACCCTCAGTAAATATCATCATCATGTACTTTATTTCAGCTTGAAAGTCCTAAAAGTATAACATCCTTCACATAAAAAGACAATTGTATAAAATACACATAATCAGGTAAGAGCATTCATGTGCAGTTAATATACCAGTATATAATTTAAAACACTATGGTATATAAAATTGCAACTGTCGAGTTGCAACACCACTATACCATATTTAAAAGCATATATATGACAGCAGAAACACACTTATTGTCATTTTCCTCCTATTAACAGTTATTGTGAAATCAAAAAACAAATTCCCTGCAGTTTCGTGGGTAGTCCCTCTATTAAACAAGAGTTAAATAGTCTACAATTATAGATTTAGTATGTGCTCATATTGTTAGAGGTTCCCTTAGGGTAACCCTTTCAATTTAATTTTTCATGCCCTCTGTAAAGAACGTGCAACAGCAAACACAATTGTTTCCTTCAGGTCAATTTTTAAAATTCTTAATGCCTCCCAGTAATACCTCATACCCTCCAGCTTACACACTCCAATAATCCATTTCTTATGAGACAATATGTATGTGGGCAAAAAAAGCAAAAGTTGTCCTCTGCTTCCTTTTCCTGTGGCAATATACTGGATGACAGCTTGATTTTTCACTTTTAGAGGAGAATGATCTTAGTGGTAGAGCACCATCACTAAAGTGTCCATATACAAGCTTTGCTTGGAAGGGATAAATCCTGTCCATATATGATTCAAAGTTAGAAGAACATTTTTTTTTTTTTAAAGTTTCAAGAAAATGTTTATTGAAGAATATTAATATGATCACATAAAGAACAATACTTCGTACAAGCAATCATGTGTTAATGCATAAATACAGAAAGGTATAATAAAGAGTCATAATGATATACTATGCTTATTAGAATAATAAAAAGATATTATAGAGGAGGGTATGAATATGGTCATAAGCTAACAAGAAGCATAGGTAACAATACATGTCAAAAATACATAATCTTAAAAGACATTACAGGAATGATAAATTAAGCATAACTGTAAACAAGCAATAGGAAGTCAGGGAGGCTTGGAGACTTCTTGTTGTGAGAGGTCGGGCAAAGGAGTTTTCTTCCCTGTATCCCCTAGAAATTGTGTGAAAGGATCCCAGAGGCGTAATCGTTTTGTAGCAAGAGAGATAGGGCGGACAAGTGCTGTATCAAGGCGGTGATTGTGGCAAACAGCATACCACCAGGCTAAATAAGACAGTTTAGAGGAGTCTTTCCAGTTCTTTGATATCTGCTGAAAAGCTACAGCTATTAATAAATCAATAAGCAATAATTGGGAGTGGGATTGACCCCTTCCCCAATCCGGTGTTAAGCTGCCTAGGAAAATGTTTGTGGGGGAGAGGGGAATTGTGGCGTGAAAAATAGTGTTAATTTGGTGCCAGACCTGTTTCCAGAACATAGAAACATGTGGACAGGTGAATAACATGTGATAAAGATCAGCGTCGACCTTGGAGCATGTCCAACAAGTATTAGGAATTATCTTGTGTATTTTGTTTAAATATACAGGGGTGAAAAATAATCGGTTATAAATAAAAAAAGTGTTTGTGTTGTACTGGCCGCTCTGGATGATTTCCTAAGTTTCGTCCAAATTCTGTTCCAAAATGAAATAGGCCAATTCGTTCCCAAGTCTGATTCCCACGAAAGTTCCACTTTAGTCTTATCCCGGAGCTCAGGGGTGCCATTAAACGGGAATAGATGGTGGATGCTTTGGGGGCTATGAGCAGAAAATTATGCCAAGGGAAGAGGGGTTGGGAAGGTGAAGAGGGTGGGGATTTGAGTTTAGCATAAGTATCAAGTATTGCATTCTGCAAGGTCAAAAATTTAGGTTTAAAGGAAGAAGGTAGATGATACAGGGCTTGTAATTGCGTAAATTGAAGGAGTGAGCCCTGATCGAAAAGTTGGTGAACCCAAAGCAGACACTTATTCCTCCAGCTCTTCCAATATATAGGTTTCCCGTTCAGAAGGATTTGTTTATTGCGCCAGATGGTAGAGTTGAGAAAAGTATCTAAATTATGTACAGCTAAATGGGGTGCAATAGATAATAATTTACAGGATTGCTTAATTATGGGAGTAGAGAGCTTTTGTGGCTTACGGGTGAAAGAGAGATATTCCTGAAATGAGAAGGGAACTAAAAATGAGGTCTCAAGATCTACCCAGAGAGTTTTATCTTCAGTTTGATTAGTAATCCAATTCGTTAGTTGACGTAGCTGAAAGGCTTTATGGTAATTGGAGAAATGGGGAAGTTGACACCACCTTCAGATTTTGGTCTCACTAATTTCTGTAGCGCCATTCTTGATTTTTTGGCATTCCATAAAAAGGAAGTCAGAATAGAATTAACCTTCTGAAAAAAATTAGCTGGAATAGGTAATGGAATGTTGGAAAGGATATACAAGACTATCGGAGTTAGCATCATTTTGATTGTGTCAAGACAGCCCCACCAAGAGAGATGAAGGGGTGCCAATTTGCGATCAGTGTTTTAAGTTTGGTGAAACATTTGTCTATGTTTAAGGAAATAGATGTCTTTATAGAGGGAGAGAACCATATGCCAAGATATTTTATATGTTTAGGACTCCAAGTGAAGTTAGAGGTTTTAAAATCATCTTTAAAGGTGTATTTAGTTAGGGGTAGTATCTCGCATTTCCCTTTATTCAGTTTATAGCCAGAAACCAATCTGTAGGCCTCCACCTCTCCCAGGAAAGCTGTAAGTGAAGATTGTGGTTGGGAAAGAAAAACTAAAGCATATGCTGCTAATTTAATTTGTTGAGGGTCTGAAACAAAACCTGTGATTAAATGATTCTGACGAATTCTTGATAGGAAAGGTTCTAAGGCTAAATTAAAGAGAAAAGGGGATAAGGGGCATCCTTGACGTACCCCACGTTGAAGATTAAAATAGGGGGAGATAAGGCCATTGGTGGAAATGGCAGCCTTAGGATCAGAGTAAAGTTAGCCAATTAAGGAAGTGATTTTCGGTCTGAACCCAAACCATTTGAGAGCGTGAAAAATGAAAGGCCAGTATACCCTATCGAAAGCTTTCTCCGTGTCTAACGCAATGGCTGCTAAAGAATCTGAGTAATGTGATGATTTAGATAAAATGTCAAAGAATAATCGTGTATTGTCAGTGATACTGCGACCTTTGACAAAACCTGATTGTTCCTTTCCTAGCAGCATGGGGAGATGTGATTCTAATCTAAGGGCGAGCGCTTTCGAAAAGATTTTATAATCTACATTAACTAAAGATATGGGCCTGTAATTCTTACAATGACGTAGATCCTTATCTGCCTTCGGAATTAGACAGATTAAAGCTTCGGAAAAGGAGCCAGTCAAGTTACAGGAGGTGATGAAGGAGGAAAGAAGGGAGTGCAGGTGTGGGATTAGTAAATGGGCAAAATGTGTGTAAAATTCCACTGTGAAGCCGTCCGGGCCTGGAGCCTTATCTTTTTTAAGAGTTTTCAAAGCATTGAACAATTCTGTTTGTGTAAGGTCAGCTTCCAAAGAAGCCAAATCCAATTGGGGGTTGGTGTGTTTTTGAATGGTGGAAAAATATTGGGATATGTCTGTATCGGAGGGTGTGAGTTCCGGTGTGTAGAGGGACTGATAGAAATGTACGAACTCTTGGAGTATTTCAGAGTCTTTGCGTTTCGGCACTTGATTTTCGTCCATAATGGAGTCAATATGGAGCCTCTGTTGTTTAATCTTTAGATAATTGGCTAGAAGTTTACCCGATTTGTTTTGTCCACCGTAATACTTCGCTGAGGATTTCAGTAAGTAAAGGGAGGCCTGTTCAGTAGTGGATTTGTTAAAGGCGATTTTTGCAGTGATGAGGTCTTTAAGAGAATCTTTCGACTTGGAGGTATGGAAGGAGTGTTCAAGATTTTTGATCCTAGCAAGAAGTGTGTTATGTAGTATGCGAGAATCTTTTCATTTATTGGAAACAAATCTAATAATGAAATCTCGGGCCGTAGCTTTGAAGGCGTCCCAGACTGTATGAAAGGGGACATCATTTGTTAGATTAATATGAAAAAACTCTTGAGCGAAAGAAACAAAAGATGAATTAAAAGTAGGGTCAAGAAGTAAGGAATTGTTGAAGCGCCATTTTCTGGGTAGTGTGGGTTGGTTTAAAATGTCTAATTGAATCGAGACAGGTGCATGATCCGAGATAAGAATAGGGCCTATGTCAGCGGAGCGAAGGGATTGTGAGATATTGCGTGAGATAAAAATATGGTCTATTCGAGATTGTGTTTGATGTGGGGGGGAAAAAAAAGAATATTCTCTTGAAGAGGGGTTACAAAGCCGCCATGAATCTAATAGGTTCCTCTGTTGAATAGTTCGTGTGAAAACTTTATGTGATGTGTTTGGGATAAAGGAGGCTTTAGAGTTCCTATCCATAAATGGGTCCATCACTTGGTTACAGTCTCCTGCCAAAATAAAGTTTTCTGATGGGTGTTTGAGCAATAACTGAGAAATACTAGACCAAAAAGTGGCATCTCCATTAGTAGGGGCATAAATATTAAGCAGAGACAGAGGGGCTCTCCCCAGCAGGAGGTTAGTGAGAATCCATCTGCCCTCTGTGTCAGATTCTTGAGAGAGAAGTTTGGCATTCAGTGTTTTGTGACACAGAGTGATAACCCCATTCCATTTGCCATCCCCTGGAGAGAAAAAGACTTCACCAACCCAGTTTCTTTTGAGTTTAAGCGATTCGCCTTCAGTGAGATGCGATTCTTGCAATAACGCAATGCTAACATCTAATTTAGAAAGGTGGGACAAGACTCTTTGCTGCTTAATAGGGGAGTTCAAGCCTTTGACATTCCATGTGATAATTTTCAGAAACATATATGAAGTAGGAGTAATGAAAACAAAAGTGAACTTGTAAAATCCTGTGAACTGTAAACGGTGATACTTGTGAATAAATCAACAATGAGAGCAATAAAAAACGTTGAAGTAAACCTCGTATTCAATACGAAGATATTGAAACTTAAAACCAATTGAGTGAAGCTGAAAGGGTAAGAAAAGTAAAGAAAAGGGAGAAGCAAGATTGAAAGAAGAGACATATGATAGAAACAAGTGTGATAGAGAGAGAAAAAAAGGAGTGAAGAAGAAGGGGTGAAGACTGTAGAAAAGAATATGAGAGAAAGAATCATACCTGTAGAAAGATCAAAACAATGAGAGGGTGGGGGGGGAGACCACATGAAACGATGGCGAACCCGGACTCCATGAGGTAAGGCAGGGAAGACTTCGGGACATAAACATTATACAAAACTAGTAGGTCAGGCACATGAGGTTGGGTCCTGTATGAAAAAGATGGTTAATACGAACAAAATGGAGCATAACATGACAAATATTGACATATTGTAATAGCGCACATTATAAGGTCATAACCTGAAATGGAAGAGGTTAATGAGAACAAACAAACCATTATACCATGGCAAAAGCTATGCTAAACTTCTATAGTTAAAATGATACACTGAGGATTTAATCCTCATTCAAGTCTATTCCAGAAGAAGAGCTATTTAAAGCGAATGTTGGTAATGTCCATCTTTTCTGGGCACTGTGCATTGAGGAAACTCTTGAGCTTTGTTGGGTCTTCATAAGTCGTGGTATTGTTGTTGAGAGTGACTTTAAACAGGTAGGGATGAAGTAATCCGAAGCGTGCTCCAATTGAGCGCAACGCTGGACGCATAGCGAGGAATTCTTTGCGTCTATCTGCTGTAGATTTGGCATAATCTTGCGA
This sequence comes from Calotriton arnoldi, assembly GCA_963921515.1. Classification (NCBI taxonomy): domain Eukaryota; kingdom Metazoa; phylum Chordata; class Amphibia; order Caudata; family Salamandridae; genus Calotriton; species Calotriton arnoldi. The sequence continues at coordinate 164,617 of CAWUFW010000256.1, read as the reverse complement.
GAAGAACAGTTGGTGACCTGAAAATGAAATACGCTTCAGGAGCCTAACTGCAGAAAGCACTTTGAGGAGGTCCGTATACTCAAGAAAATACAATATAAATCCTCTTGGTCTTTTTGTGCTTGAGGGTGTTGAATGCAGTGGGCCCAGTCTATGAGCACGTTGTATATTGAGAGTAGTGCCCTCCGGTAAGTTTAGTACTGTCGGTAGAAATTTTTGAAAGAAGGAGATGGGATCCGATCCCTCTGCGCCTTCCGATGATCCATAAATGCGAAGGTTGTTGCGCCTGTTTCTGTTTTCAAGGTTTTCAACCTGTTTCTGCAAGGATATAATTTGGGAGTGAAAGATGTCTACTTTATTGTAACATGCACTGAGAGTTTCAACGTTATGTTCAACCTTAGTGACTCTTTCTTCCAATTTTTCCCAGCCATCAGTTAGGATTTGTATTTTAGAATTTGTCTCCTCAACAAATGGTCGCAGAGCTCGAATTTCCTCCAGAAGAAGATCCATGGAGACAGACGAAGAAGGCTTCGGTGGCGAAGGTGGATTCTGTTTAAGGCGTTTAGTTGTTTTAGGAAGGGAAGAGGAGCCATTAGTTGTAGTCGAAGAAGCAGCTGTTTTGGGCGTTGGTATTTGGGAATCTTCCATTTTAATGAAGTTCGCACGTGATTTTGAATGGACAATAAATCTACGCTGGGAAGATACTTGCAATGAAGATGGTTTTTTTAACCTACCCATGCAATGGGAGGAGCCAAAGCCTATATAGAAAAGGTTATGTAAAACTGCAAGGTATAGCGTAAGTGCGCAATTCCACCTAACAATAATGGCCAAGGCACACTGTGGAAGAATTTGCGTGCATTTGGCGCATTCTAAAATATCATAACATACATTTGCCAATAAGCATGAAGTGAGATATAAGAGCGTTATGTGTATGCTTAAAGGGAAGAGAATGCACGTATGAAATGTAAGTTATCACAATACATTACAAAAGCGTGTCTGTGCCAAAGCAGACCATACCACATGCCTTGCTTTATATCATATCCAAAGAGCCACTTTAAAAAAAAGAAAAAGAAAAGAACCTCGTGGTATATTCATATAGCATTGTAGGCTCTGAAAGACACAGCCAAGAAATGCAGATTGTTACATATACACATATTATCCACACAGAAACAAGGCTGCTGAAATGCCTAACCAAAGCCTGTTAATACAAGCGCATGGGAGTAATGTCTAAATTCACCCTCCTACATGACTTCTAGTGTGAGATATCAATAATCAGTGAGCCAGGGCCAGTAAAGGAATACAACATTGCTCCTTTTGAAGGAAGAAATTCAGCGCGCAATGGAAATAATCTCCTCAGTGTGCAGGCTGCTCTGAAGGCACAGTTCTCATTCAGTCAGTCAGAAAGCCATTTGGTTCAGAGGGGGCATTGCGAGGCAAAGAGAGGCAATAAATCACTGCAGAGTTGAATTTTAGCTCTCTCACGCTGTCTCAGTTCATTAAAGTCCATATATTTATGCTGCCATTGAGAATGCCACACATGAAAGAAAACCGGCTCCCTCAGCGCGCGCGAGCTGCAATTGAGAAGCTGTTACAGATACCTCAGCTGTGAGCAGAGAGGTTAATAAAAGGTCAGAGCTTGCTGGAAAAAAGACGGAAATACTTCTATTTAGAAGTGCTTACATTCCGACATTGATTTATGCGATGTGCCGACCTTCAAAACTCCGGTGAAAGCAGAAAATCCCTCAGAGAGCCCCGTCACCTCAAGAGAGTCACGGGAGTGCCGCCATCTTCCTCGGGCGCTAGCCACGCCCCCTAGAAGGACATTTATGACTCAGAAACTGCCCTGTTAAGCTCCCTTCTTTTTGATCATGCAAGATCAGTAGCATAACATTTTCCCAATATGCTTTTTTTCATTTTCTGGGCAGCACCTTTAGCAATTTCTGTTGGGAGGGGTCCATAATTCCCCAATTTTTACCATTTTGCATTGCTTCTTAATATAGTTAACCAAGGGGTTTGAACTTTGAACTTGAACAGGAGATTAGTTCTGCTAAAGATTCCCTATGGGGGCCAGCACCAGGGTTGACCTAAGTCGCATCTAGTACATCAGTGGTTTTAAGAAAGACACCTTATGTATGAAATTTAGTGCTAGATCCAGCCTCAGGGGAATGAGGGGAGTACTCAAAGTTAAATTAAGGAGACCCCTGATAAATGTATTCTCTTCTAGTGTAAGGGTGGTTGCATCAACATATCCCCATATCTCTGCCCCATAAATGGCTGCCTTCACAGCCTTGGTTCTATATATTTTAAGGGCAGCACACCTCTTAAGGTAGCCTTATACTTCCTCCCAATCAACAGTGCTCTCTGATTGAGGGCTGTTTTGCTCTTCTTTATTTTGGCCCCCCAGGTCAAGGTGTCTGTCAGTCTTACTCCTAAATAGTCAAAATATTTGCCCTGTTCTATTGGGGCACCCTCAATAGTCATCCTGTCTCTAAAAGAGCGATAGGAGTTTATTGCCACGTACATAGATTTTGATGGGTTCAGTTCTAGGCCCCTATTTTTGCAAAAAGCAGCAAAGGAGTTCAATTCTGTCTGTAAGCCAATAGGGATTCTAGCAATGGGGAGAGTGTCATCGGCGAACATGAGGAGTGGGATGGATACTCTTGCGCTCTTGGGTGCATCATGCTTACATTCAGATAACCGTTTAACTGCCCCGTTAATGTAAAGGCTAAAGAGTGTAGGAGCAAGTACGCATCTCTGCTTTACTCCCTGTCTAATAGGGATCCTATACATGAAGTCTCCTCCCATGTTCCAACTCTCCTTTGCATAAGTGTTAGTTTGAAGGACTCTCAATATCCAAAGAAGATCTCTAGGGACCATATAGGCATCCTGCACCCTCCATAGATTGTCCCTCGGGACCAGGTCAAATGCTGTCCTTAGATCTATAAAAGCAACATACAGATGATCTCGCTTCAAGGTAATATACTTCCAGCATATCACCTTGAAGTGAAAGATCTTATCAAGGGTGCTGACTTTTTTCCTAAAGCCTACTGAGTATCCTCAAGGATATGATTATCAGATAGCCATGTTTGTAGCCTTGCCAAGACCTATCTACAATAATATTTTGGTTGTTATCTAGTAAGCTTATAGGTCTATAGTTGGCTGGCAAGTTTCTACTCCCATTTTTGTAGATCATAATAATGGCAGCACCATGCCAGGATGGAGGAATATTTTCACCCTTCATGATGGTATTACTCAGGGCATTTATATATGAAGCCCACAGGTCTCCAGGGATGCTATCCAGCCCGGGAGCCTTTTCTCTTCATCTTGTTTGGAGCATGTGCTGTTTCAATTAGGGAGAAGCTTACGAAGCTTGTGGGTTCTCTACCTGCATTAGCCTCTCCCCCTTCACTAGGCATTGAATCAGCGCGCTCCATTGCAGAATTCAACTCCTTGTTCTCGGCCTGGTTCTTATCTTGGTCCCACTGACTGTAAAGGGCCTCAAAATGGGCTACCCACTTGTCTGGCTGGATTAGGCGTTTGAGTCCTTGTTCTCAAGTGTTTTTGTCAACTCTAGCCACTGTTCATATTCCCATCTCCTTTTTGCATTAGTGAGAGTAGTCTTGTAACTTTTCTAGCAGAACCTTTTGCTATTTGGCTGCCCTTTCTCATGGCTTCTAAAAGACAATTTTTTGCAAGTCGGTACTCTTTGGTGAACCAGCTGGGTGAGATTTTTTAGTGGCAGCCTCTCTTCCAAGCTTCACAAAAAAGGCCTCAGTTGCTCCTTTAATTAGCAATGTAGAGTGACAAATTCCACCTTAGACATGTCCGATAATTCTATCAATGAAATGTTTTCCTCAAATATCTTGTATATTTGGGTTTGAACTGCAGTATCAATCGATATCTCTGACCATTTAACATTTCTCCTAATATTTACTGTCTCAACAGAGCTTTTAGATATAAGAGGTGACATATTTGAACTCGTGAAATTACTAGTTAGAAATTTAGCACTCAAAGCCTGATGGTCACTATCCAGTCTTGGGACTATTTCCATATCATCTAGGAAGGGCCATAGTGCCTGATCCTGCAGTATGTAATCTATGTTGCTAGAGATGGATCCTCTTTTAAAGGTTGGACTCGGGGGGAGTCTGATCTAGCATTGCCATTAACTGTTCTTAGACCATGCTCCACAACCATATCCTCCAGCTGCACTTCCACAGTGGTGAGTTTTGATGCATCATGCTCAGGAGCCCTTGATCTTAATGGAGGATCAAAGATTTGAGACATATGTCCTAGTTTCTTCTGTTCCAAATTGAGTCTCGTGTTATAATCACCTGCTATGATTTTGTGAGCATTCCAATTGAGGTGACCCAACATCTAAGAGATGGTCCACTGTAGGGGATTGGGTATTCAGAAAGACCGATCTGATGTACATATTTACAATGGCAATATGTCTCATCCCTTGAGTCCTATATATTTGTATTTCTAAGACCAGCAAATCCCTGCTGTTTGATGGAACAACTTTAGCTACCAGAAAAAGATTAAGCCTTAACCAGATCAAAAGGCTGCCTGATGCTTTTCCTGACGGGGATGGCACAGCATTGACACTAAGGGGGATATTCACAAGGACTTATCGCCGAGTTATCGCCACCTTAACGCACCAAAAGTGGAGATAGATTTAACGCCCCATTCACAAGCGCGTGGTAACTGCAGACATCTCCAGTATACCCGTGATAACTGCCGCAAATTTTACCCCCACGGGTGACACCACCAACTAACCCTAATGAGATGCAGAGTAGGCGTTCCCGTGCAAAAACACACGAAAACACCACTACACCACTTTCACAATGAACTGCCAGATCTGCGATGCGACCCAAAAACAGGCGATAAGCCGCGGTAGCAGCAGGGATTTAACACCTGCCTTTTGCTGGTGTTAAGCAGGACGACTACCTGCAGCATGAAAGGGAGCCCAGCCCAGAGCCATATCTGAAGACCCACAGATGCCATGGAGCCAATGATCATGCAGCTCGGAGACCCATGAGGGCCACAAAACCCACCGCCACCACCCACAGGCCCACCACCAACCCCAGGACTCGCCCCGCCCCCCCGGGCCACCACAGAGGCAGCGTACACAAAGACAGCGGACCCACCGTAAACGCATCAGCCGCACAGACCTAACGCCAGAGGAGGACATTGCCCACAACATGCCCAAAAGGACAACCATCCCCCGCATCCTGACCCACATCGCCCACCGGCTGACGGTACCAACACAGCGGACAACCAACATCCCTCCGCAGACAAAGCTGCTGGCTGTGCTGCACCTGTTGGCCTCTGGTACATTCCAACCAACAACTGCCAGAGTCGGAGGAGTCTCACAGCCAGCCCTATCCAAGTTCATCACACTTGTCCTGGATGCCATCATCAGCCTGGTACCCCAGCACCTCCACGTCACCCAAACTGCGCAGTAGCAGCTGGAGACCAAGCAAGGCTTCTACGCCATAGATGTATTCCCTCACGTGTTGGGGCAATCGACTGCACACATGGACCCCTCGTGCCCCCTGCCGACACTGCACACAACTACCGCAACAGAAAGCACACGCATTCCATCAATGTGCAGGCAATAGTGGACCACCGGGGACTCCTCAACAATGTCGTGGCCAACTCCCCAGGCAGTGTGCATTATTCCCACATCTCCTGACAGTCCATCATCAACCAGCGCTCCCAGGATGGCACCTATGGAAATGCATTACTCGTTGGTAAGTACCAAATGAACACACCACACACCTCCACCCCACAGTCATGCAACTCACGACACTGGCAATGGGCACGCAGCAAAACTACATGCAACATGCCACACAAAATGCCAACCGACCAGACATGACAACACGACTCCATTGGGAACCTGGGCCTGCCATGCACACAACCCAGCCACGGCATGGCCCCACAGCCACACAATAGCAGAATGTGAGGAGAGGCGTGGAGCAGGCATGTGCGAGAGCGGCAAGTGACTAATGAATGACAACCTACCCAATGCCAGGTGTGGCGTGGATGTGCCGGATAGACTTCAGTGTGCAAACCACGGAAATGGCCATGTGGACATCAACTGCTGGTGCATGGAGTGTAGTGGCCAGTGAACGCTACCATGTCCCCACAGGCTGTGGGGCAGAGCGCGGAAATGTCGCACGTTACGTCCCCCACTGTATGCGCGGGCGGAGTGGGTTGGCCCTGCGTACGCCAGGCCTGCATAGGGGTGTGAATAAAAAGCCCGTCGCACTGGGCGTGGTTCTATTTCGGAATGGCCAACGTGTCTACCAGGGCGGCACCACTCAGCCTGCCACGAGACCGGCGCAGTGCGCAGCGGGGCCTGCGTCCCTGTGTGCCTGCTGCACCCCGGGCCGCTGATCCCCAGACCCGTAATGCCTGCCCCTGCGCACCAAGGAGGCTCCGCTCACCTGCCGACACCGGCGTGTGTCAAAGAGGGCCCACCATGTGCCGGTGCAAGCTCCAAGCCCCAGTCCCGCGACCTTTGCAGCCTCCGCAGACCATCACTGGCCTTCACGGCGCAGGCCCACAGTACTCCTTTTTCATTGACATACTCCACCGGCGTACTCTTCGGCCCAGTTGTTAGCACATGTTGTATTGAGTCGTGACCTTTGAATGGCAGTGACCAAAGGTCTGTGGCAGCGTCCACATCACTGTACTCCCTCCGATCAGTGAAGGAAAAGTCTGCATCGCCAGCCTGCGACACGTGGTGCCACTAACCCTGTCCAACACCAGCCGGCAACACATGGTGCCACTAACCCTGTTCAACGCCAGCCAGCACCACTTGGATGAGGGCTCAGGCCTACCCTGCGGTCCAGTGGGTCCTACATGTGGAACTGTGTCCTGAGTTTTGAATGGCAGTGACCCCAAGCCCGTGGCAGCGTCCACATCACTAAACTCCCTCCGATCAGTGAAGCAAAGGTATGCATCGCAAGCACACGACACGTGTCTTTGGGCCCGTGCTACCCGCAGCCCCCGGCCTACACTGCGGTCCAGTAGGTCCCACATGTGGAACTGTGTCCTGAGTACAGAACGGCAATGACCAGATGTTAATTGCAGAGTTCCTATCACTAAACTCCCTCCGATCAGTGTCCCAAACTCTGCATCGCAAGCCCACGACACGTGTCTGTGGGCCCATGCCGACCGCTGCCCCCGGCCTACACTGCAGTCCAGTAGGTCACACATCCAGCACTTAGTCGTGATTCATGAATGGCAGAGTCCATACCAGTGAACGCACGGAGAGGAGTAAGAGGAAGATGCGGTTCAGTCCGGATGAAAGCCGGATCCTCGTTACGGAGGTAACCGAACACTAGCAACAACTGACCTGGTGCCACTAACCCTGTTCACCGCAAGTCCGCGTCCCGTGGTGCCACTGAACCTGAACTATGCAGGCCGGTGGGACAATCCAATGTAAGCCGGCGACACTCGGATGAGGGCCCCTGCTGACCGCTGCCTCAGGCCTACACTGCGGTCCAGTAGGTCACACATGTGGAACTGTGTCTTGGGTAATAAATGGAGGAGTCCACACCATTGGACATGCCTCATCGCAGGCGGCATCCCTTATCAGCACTGGTGCCACTAACTCTGTGCGCAATGAGTCATGGGCACTTTCTGGTTGGACTTTGGTGGCGTCTGAGTCCATGGCCTGGGGGTTGTCTGCATCATCATCTGGCTGGGACAGACTTGGTGTTCGACATGTGTCTGTTCCATTCATCTCCACCATAGTGACTGTTTCTGCGTGGTTCTGCCCTCTGCATCATGCCCTGGGGGTACACCTTCCACTGTCCACCGAGACACTCCGCGACAACCCCCTTAGTCATCTACGAGAACCTGCTCTGCTCTCGTGACCCTGCCCCAGTGCACCGCAAGTCAGTGGCCCGTGGCGGTAGGCCCGTGCAGGACGCTGTGCATCCGGGGCCCCTAACTCTGTGCAGCTCAAGTCATGGGGCCTTTATGGTTGAATGGTTGTGTCCTTAACGTGGGAACACTGTTGTCGTTTTTTGACTGCACCAGGCACTCCATGACGGCTGGTGTACACACACCCCACACACATCCAACACAGGTGTCACTCGACATGTGAGCCTGCTAATAAAAGTGGCCGGGCGCACATGCCCGTAGCCATTCGCACCATCTAAGCAAGTGTGTCTGTGTGGTCATTATGTCAGCATAATGGGCCCGAGCCCTGCAACATCACAGTGTGCTGTCTTCAGCGGACGATACCATGTCACCTCAGCAGTGGCTAAGACCTTGGACATGAAGCTTCGCCCGCACCCCCCTGCAGGCACAAGCGGCGTGTGCTGGTCTGGCGTACGTCAGGTCAGCGCAGGGGTGTGCTGATTCGGCAGGGGGATCAGGGCGTGGCTCTGGTCTGGCCTTGAGCAGGAAGTGCGGTAAGCGTGTCTCTGTGTTGGAGTGTTGTCACCACCAGGGCCACAGTAGTTGATGTTGCAATGTAGCATGCACCCGGAGGGCGGGCCCGCACGTACAGGGAATTGTAGGAGCGCAAGACCGCTCGGGGTCTTGGCTCATACATACCAAGTGTTATGTGTATCAGTCCTGCGGCTGCATAAGTCAGATGCCTAGCCTCAATCGCAGCGTGATCACAGCCAGCCATGGACTGTACAACTGTGTCCGCCCTGTCCAGACCATTGGCCTACACTCACATGGCCGCACACCCTCAACGGCCAGCTTCACGGTGTTGTTGGCATGCCGCTGGACATGTGCAGACAGGCATGACAATGGGGTGCCGTATCGCAGCGCACACAAGTGTGGGGGCTCGTGGGAGGGAGGAGCAGCTGTTAGGCAACGTGACACCCAGTGAGGCCGCTCATGTGACACGTGCTCGGCATATCATCCATGATTCCCTGGGTCGCAGACATCCCACCCCACCCTCGACAGGCCTCTGTGCATCTCCTGTATGCAAGCTGATGGTAGAGTTACTGTAGGGATGAAAGGTCCTTTGTCTGAACTATCAGGCGGAAGGACATCTGCAGCTCCAAGCTGGGACTTGCATGTGCCCAGCAGCCCCTGACAGATACGATAGCATTTGCTTGCGACTCCCACACTACACACTGCCCGACGTGAGACCAACGTGTACACATCCCACACACAGGAGTCCTTGGTCGTAGTTATCGTGCATGAAATGGCCTTCACACGTACTCCCACCCCACCCCAGGCCTGCACCCATTGCACACAGACACTGCTCATTGATCCGAGCTGTGGCATTTCATCCACAGCACTGGCGCGGGTCAGCACAGTGCCGCTTCAAGCAGAACCACTGACGCAATGGCAGACCATCCCGGACACATGCACAACTCCCGTCACATGGACCGGTACCGTGCACGTCTGCTGCATGTACTGGGGGCACTGCCATTGGCGGATCAGTTACCGGCTAAGCTTCCACCTTGCCAACGTCACCTGCGTTCAGCCTGTGTTGCATTGTCGCTCGTGCATATTCGAGTGGACCATGGATGTCTGCCTCTCCAATGTAACGGTAGCTGACCTGGATTTCAACGTGTGTGTGCGCCCCCTGTTGGCCCACGACCAGGAGTGTCACCGTGATGCCCGTTTATGGCATGCCTGGATGATTGGCATGCATGCTGGCAACTGGACCTGGGAGATTGCATGAGTCGTCGTGTGAAGTGACCACATTGAGCCGCTCCCCTATTGGGCTTTAGTGCCAATTGGGGCCAGGGGTTGGAGTCAGCACATCTGTCCTGGACAGCTGATGGGTTACGTCGCTGACATGTTGGATGTAGTCGACAACAAGCTCATGTTGGAAATGTTGTCCTACGCTGCTGCACTTGCGTTCATGGACGAGTGACAATGTACCTGCAGCCACGACTGAATGTGACCCATTGCATGTGTCCCGGTGCCTTGTTGCATGTTGGGGATCTGGTCACATGTCCCAAGACGACAGTGGACATGGCTGCATTGGCCTGGACTCCGGCTACATGCGCGGACAACCAACGCGCGTTGGCACTGACTTGTGTGGGTGATGGACTCCCCCGTGGTGGACATGGGCGCTTTCCAACGTTCCTCATTCAGACATGCTGCTGCATTGGTCTGCATGTTGTGGCACTTCTCTTGGCCGTACTGACACGCAATTGTTGATGAAGTTTCCGCACCTTCACTTGTCTCCAGCTGTGATGAGTGTTGATATGTATGCACATGTGTGTGTCACGGCCTATCTGGGTCCCTGCCATACATGCATTGCTACCCCATCAGGGCTGTGGGTTGGTACTTGTGCATTATCATGTCCCTGTTTCGTGCTTTGCTAGTTGCGTATGGCCATTTCCCGGCCACAAGCGGGTGCACTTGTGTCCTGTGTTCGGTTGTGCAAATGTTAGTGTTTGTACCACTTTGTGTTCGATGTTGTGGTGCTCTGCTTCCTATGTGTGTGTGCTGCATTGTGTGTGAGATGGCCCTTCAGCTCTGATTTGGCTCACCCTTCTCCCTTTCAGGCTGTGTGATTTTCACTTCTGTGCTTGTTCAGTGGTGTGATATTGCCGACTTGTGTGACTTGTGCTCTTGGTTGGTGTTGTTACTCTTGGGCATGGTTTGTCTGCAGTTGTGCTGTGCTTAATTGTGCATGTGTGCCATTGTGCCCATCTCCCCCCGTCCCCCCAGTCCCTGGTTGTTCCTCTCCCTATTGCTGTTGTGTCTGTTGATTTTGAGCAGTTTCCGGTCCCCGACACCTGCCACCATCTCCAGACTGATGTGGTGGACACCATTTCCTCCATGTCATCCAGCTCCTGGTGTGGCGCTGGACTCCCACCTCCGGTGTGCATTGCTGCCTTCTGGTTGTTGGCGTGTTTCTGCTTGTTTTTGCGTTTCGCATCATTCCAGCTGTTCTGGTTTTCTTCCATTGTCCTCCTCCGCTCTCCGGCTGCAGTCACCTTGTCCACGATGGACTGCCATGTACAATGTTTTGTTGCCAATGGGGCTTGTGGGGTTGTGTACTTGCTCCGACTGCCTCCATTGTGCTTCGATGTTGTTTTCTGTTTGGTTTGTCTTCCTTTTTCCTGCTTTTGTTTTGCTTATTCCCGCCTGCCGTGTGTGTGTCGTGGGCCTGGCGCTGCTTATCGCTGCTTTCCTCATCGCGAATGGGCTCATCGCACTTTTTTTTGCGTTGGGGTTTGTGTTTTTATCTCCGTCGCGGTGGTTGTATCACGGACATTGGCCGCGTTTTTGGCAAACTATCGCATGGTACCGCCGTGTTGTGAATTCCACGTTAACACGGGGTTATTTTCCCAGAATAGACTGCGATGTGTAAAGTTGCGTTAACATTTTCTGGAGATGTTTAGCGCACGTTCTTGTGAATATACCCCTAAATGTGATAAGGCAAGATCACCCAGATCTTCTAAAAAAGGGTGATGTGGTATTGATCTATGAATATCCCCCTTCAGGATCTGCAAGCTTTGCTCTATTTCCAACTAAATTCCATAACAGCAGCCTAAGGAAATCATCCATACTCTCCCACTGCTCTGCGCTATGTGGAATTATACAACAGTCCAGGCATTCTAATGCTAGAGTGTTTTTCAATGTCCAAAAGGTTATGATGAATTCCCTCCATCTTCCCAAATAACTAATTGTTGTGAAGTTACTGACCCAATAGAGTCATTAAATTCTTTCCCAGCCAATATTGAACGGGCTGATAAGTCACCCATAATCCCTAGCAGTCAGTCATTCTCAGATAAGTTTGAGTGTTTGCTGGAGTTAAGAGTACATTGATAGGGAGATAGGGGTTTACAAACTTTGATTCCTATTTTTTCTGTTAGGGAATTTGGGGCATTGAGCTTAAGTCTTTTTGTGCTCCCTTATATATTGGGCCTGAACCTCAATTCCAATGTGATTAACCCTTCTACCAGATCATGATTCTTTAATTGTAACCCTATGCAATAAAATTGATAATCATTATTGCTAATGCATGTGGCATACAAAATATCCTCCCTAATTATGGATCTACATCCTGTAATGTGCCTCAACCAGTCGATAACTTTATTGACACGTGTGTCATGGGTTTCTTTGGCTCCTTGAGAGAGTTCCGGGACATTTTACATGTAAATATCATGTGGCTTTTTCGTGGACTCATGGGGAACGGATATGCTGTTCTTCCTATGATAACTATGTGTGTTTGGTTCCCTTTGGCTGAGTGCTAAGTTTCTGCCTGATTTCTGGTGTAATTTAAGAATGTACCTCCCTCCAACCAGTTTCCCCGTAGCGCTATTATCAGCAGACGCCAATTCTACTCTAACATGTTTACCCTTAGCTAAGTCAGCTGCTTTACCCGCATGAGAGTTTGCGCTTTAATTGGTAGTTTGCTTAAAATCTATTAAGGGAGTTTTATTCTTGCTATCCTCTAGAGTGTCTTTAATGTTGGCCAATCTGCCCATGCACTCACTCAAGCTGTCAATCTCTCCCCATAATGAATTTAGCTGTGCAGATGTTTAGGGCCGAACATAGTACTGAGACGGCTGTAATAAAAACAACGGATGAGTTAAGAACTATCCTGGATAAGGGGGGCTCTGCAGCACTCATTCTTCTGGATTTGTCGGCGGCCTTTGATACGGTTGACCATGTCACCCTTGTCAACCGTCTCAGTAAACTGGGCATTGCCGACAAAGCCTTGGCTTTACTCCAATCATTTCTGACTAACAGTAACCATTTAGTTATGTTAGAGAATTTTTCTTCTGATTCCTTTCTACTCCCTTGTGGTGTCCCACAGGGATCTTCATTGAGTCCGCTGCTTTTTAATGTTTATGTTTCAGAACTAGCCCCTCTGATTAGATCTTTCGGTTTTTCCCCTATGTCTTATGCAGACGACACCCAAATTGTGGTGGCAGCCTCGAATAACATAGAAACAACTACCTCTCAGTTCTACAACTGTATGAGAGCAGTCAGTGGCTGGATGGAAATGCACTGTCTTAAGCTAAATGCTGAGAAAACCGAGGTTATACTCTTTGGCAATAACCCCTCTTTTTGGAACCCGGCTTGTTGGCCAACAGAAATGGGAACTCTCCCAATTCCTGTACAAAAAGCTAGAAATCTGGGCGTAATAATAGACGACCAATTAAGTTTTAATAAACATATCAGCTCGGTTGTCTCGGCCAGTTTTAATACCCTAAGGATTATCAGAAAGATTCTTTCTTTTATTCCTTTAACCACCAGAAAAACAGTTGTCTCTTTATTAATTTTATCAAAATTGGACTACTGTAATGGCCTTTTTGCTAAGCTTCAAAAAGAACATATAAAGAAACTTCAGAGTGTGCAAAATGCGGCAGCCAGGCTGGTTTTAAACCTGCCTAAATTCCACCCAGTTTCATTGGCTATCAAGGAACTACATTGGCTGACGGTATCTAACACGTATTAAATTCAAGGCATTATGCCTTATTTTCAAAGCCCTGCACGATGTAGGTCCTTGTTATTTAAAAATCTCTTTCATGGTATGTCCCAAATAGAGAACTTCGTTCTAAAAATACCTTGACAGTGCACTGCCCCAGGTTCAAGAGATTAAAATGGGGAGGCAGTTGTTTTACCACCGAAGCCCCTGCCCTGTGGAACAGTCTACCTATAAACATCAAGGCAGCACCAACATTGCTGGGTTTCAGGAAGCTAATAAAAACTTGGCTTTTTAATGGTTAGGTGTTTAGTCATTTCTCACCACCTAACTACCATCACCTTACTGCCATTCAAATAGCGCCAAGACACCTATGGGTATTCGAGCGCTTTAGAAACCTTTTAACATAACATAACATTTTTAACATGTTTCCACTCCTCCCTCACATATGGCGACCTTCAAGGTCTCAGTCCCTGTGTGTTCAGCCATTATGTTAATACATAAAGGCTCGAGAGTTGCAAACCTATTTGAGCACTCAGTATTGGCTATAAAGGTGGTAGATTTATGCAGTTGCTCAAGAGGATGAACCTTGACAGGGACTTATAGTGCACTCTCTTGGGGGGTTCTCTGGATCGGGGGTGCTGGTATGTTTATCCTTTGTTCTAGTCCTTAGGGCACTACTGTTTTGTGGTTTGCTAAGATATGATGTAATGCCCTTCTGAGTGTTCCTCTTCACCCCCTTCCCTGGGAAGACTCCTTTTCCTTTCAGGGCAAGTAAACCCTCTACTTCTTCTATCAGCTCATCAATTGCACACAGGGTACCATTCTCTGCTGAGTGCCTCGGTGCAGTACTCACGCCTCCTGCCTCAGTTAATTTATCCAAAGCCTTCCATTTAACCATGATTGCAGATGGTAATTGGCTATTCAATGCACACTAACCAAACTAATAAAAAAATATATAATCCCAAAAAGTCTCTCAATGATAAGCTGCATGCCACAATTAATATTTGGCTTATACAATTGTGGCCATTATCACAGTCTAGTTAGTCACATATAAAAGACAATAATATCCTGCTCTCAAGGAAAAGTCAGCAAATAAAGACTATAGTGCACCACTCATAAATGGATGAAAGCCAAAAATCCACATAAAGAGATTCTTGATAGTCAATTGGCAAAACTCCTCTAGCCCTCAATGCTGCAAAACAGGAAAAAAGTGCCAAGAGAGACAGGGCACTCTGAAGATTAGATCAAAGTCCACTCCAGTAGTTGAAATGAAGTGTGTCACCGTGTTCTCAGTCTCAGATCAGAAAAAGTACTCAAAGGCAAAGCCAGCTATTGATTATGGGTGGTTAAATTCCAGTAGATAAACAAAATGGTCTTACCCAGCAAGGTGGTGAATGTGGACAGGCCAAGGGGGGTGGCTCTGCCCAGTCTCTTCCTGTCACTGACTGGTGCAGGACGGGCCCGCCCTTGGCTCATGTGCATTCCGTGCTGCGGAATTGCAGGGAGCGCTTTTCAGTGTGTGGCTGGCCACGACCTCTTTCCCTGCACTGTGCATCCGTGCCACCTGGCGCATTTCGTGGTGGAGGATGGAGCCCCCTTGGGTGATTTGAGGTCCTGGAGGTCAAGCAGCCCCTTACATTGAGCCTAAAGGTTTCACCCTCAATATCAAACTACAACAGCGAGGCCTAGCCTCCTAAACAAATTTAAGCAAACAAGAATCCAACACACAAGCAGCTTTGTAGCCACTATGCTAAACAATAACATTAGAATCTGATGCTCAAAATATAATCAAGCTTGTTCTTTCTTAGGCATTAGCAAATGAGTCCTCTTCAATACAAACTAAGGCACATGACTTGTCATAGAACAAATCTTCAAAAGATAATGTGGATTAAACAAAACAGTACAATGAGTATTAGCAACAGCATTGCAGAAGCTTGGTTAAGAGTCTTCAGGTGCCAGAAAGATTTGATCTAAACCACACTCAGGAAAGTTATCATGACGTAGGGAAAAGTCTCTAAGAGTTCAATTTTAAGGGTCCATGGGATTTGGAGTTTAGGGAAAGGGAGGAAGTCTAAAGGAAGGCTCTGAAAAGGACTTCCAGAGATGGTTCGGCAAAAGAGTTCAGCATATGGTCTGCAAGAAAGTCTGAAGTCATCTGCCCCTCCATCCAAGGCATTTGGTATGTTATAATCGATAAAGTCCACAGGCAACTCCCTTTTGGTACATTATCAATAGTAATCATTGTATTTGTTTCAAAAGTCCGTATAACTGCACATGGTGTTTTTTTTACACATGGTGCACATGGTGTTCAGAGTGTAACTCGCTGCATACTTACACACTGAACATGGGAACATCCTCTTGGTTCCACACTCATGGGTAAAGACAACAGTCCATTGTTTGTCCACAGAGTTCTCATGTGCTCCTCGTTGAATTCCATTCCCAGACATGTATCTAATACTTGTTAAAAGAAATGTATCAATGCAGGCTGCTGAGAATCTCCTAAAAAGGAAAGCAAGTCAGCTAAATGTCTTAATGCAATGAATTCTCATGAGAACAAGAGTCAGGCCTTTAGTAGAAACATCTAACTTTAAAGTATTAAAGCTATAGTGCATCATTGTTTATGTATGTGCACATTTAAAAACACCTATGCAAATATAATATTTAGTCTGATAACTCACGTAAGCAATGAAACTGCATAACAGTGGATATACTGGAGAAGTACATTCATACATATATACGTGTAACATAAATGCATACATTAATAAACTTTTAGCGTTTCAACTACATTAGCAACCTACGTACATAGGGATCATTTCAAGCTATGAAAGACATTTCTAGCAGTTACACAGACTAATTCGCACATGATTCTGGTGTCAAATAGGAAAGCTTCAGAATGGCATGAAAGGATGGTTCAAAGTGAGCCTTACATTATAATGTCTCATTATTCAGTACAACACATGTTGTTTCTTTTAAATCTCTTTTAGTGATAAAATCCTATAAACGTATTAATTCATCAGTTACTGTATTAGAAATAATTCCCAGTTAAAACATCCTTTTAATAAAGACAATCCTAGGTATATCATCAACTGTATTCCTCTCGACATTAGTAAAATGTTAAACATGAGATCTAAACGTTTACGTAAAGACTCTTCTGCATCAGCAGTATTAAATGTAGCATTGATTGAGAAACACAAAGGCATGCAAGATTGAGGTGCAGAGGCACATTCATTCTGTGTATCATAGATCAGACCATTTTGGGATTTTGTGACGTGTAAAGAGTGGGCAACTTTACACTTCACCAATCTCCCCTCTGATGGTGAATGAAGCCATTACATCAATCTCTTATGTTCAAAGTGCAACCTTGTTGTCTTCATCATTTTCCTTCTGGAATCCTCCAGAAATGTTATGTCATCATAATGTTTACTCTTTTTCTCTTCTAATTCTATATCTGCTCACTTCCTCTTCTCATCTTCATTTGTGCATGCCTGCACACATTCAGTATCACAACCAAAAGTAATGCACAAAGAACGATTATCACTATGGGTCTTAAGATACTTCCAACTACTTCACTCCCTACGTTCCCAAACCATCTGCCTATAGCAGAAAATCCTATTGCTTCCCAAGCACCTGTAGCTTTCAAAACTTTCAAATGCTTTTTCAGGTCAGTAATGTTACTGATGTATTTCATCAGGTCTTCACTCCTGTCTGGGATGTAAGTACAACATTGTTGAACCTTTAACATCCAGCAGACTCCTCCCTCCTTTGTGAGAAAGACATCTAAAGGAAGTCTGTTCTGCAAAAGCATCAATCTGATGACAACCATTTCTATATCGACAACTAGGAACCCCCAGCTGCACTAGTAGATAGGTTATCAACTACAGTAGAACGCTTTCTAATCTTGTGTGAGTTGAGTATCACTCCTACAGTTGAAATCAAGGCACCAAAGATATCACCTATTATTTCCCTGGCACTCGCTCTCCTCTTAGCCCTTGCCTTTTTCCCCTTTTGGGATCCTCAATTTGTTCCACTTGATACATTTTTGGAAAAACTACTCCCAAATAACAGATTCCATACCATCTCTTGGATAACCTGTAAAATGCACTTTTTCCACAAGCATAATAGACTTCAGGGAACACATAGTATCTCCTCCATCCAAATTTAATTATCTATTTCCTCGAATTTCAAAATGGTGGTCACATTCACTCGCCCCAACAAAATTTATGTCAGTTGTAGATTTTCTAATGGTAAAGCATAATCTCCCTTTATGTTGCCAATGTAGTGCAAGTGCAGCCATATTTCCCACTATTCTGTGTTCACTCTCTTCCTTTGCCCAAGGTGGAACTTTAGAATAGGTTGCAGCTTTTGCTAACAGACCTCTCCTTCTATCCTCTACAGAACAGGGGACTAAGCCTCATGTAGTCAACTTTACTAGATTGGACCCTTCAGAACCAACAACAGTTGACTCTCTCAGACCGCCCTCAGGCCATTGAGTGTTGTTCCAGCAGCTTGCTGATCCCCAACAGCTTGACTAACCTGCTCCCTCTGTCTCACTGTAACCACGGCCACATCAAGAGCAGGTGCTGTAATATCATCAAGAGGACACACGTCTCTGTGACTATGAGCAGCATGTACCCAATTCTGGAGACCTCAACACTTTACAGCAGTGGTGGAAACAAGAATCACCAGATACCGCCCACCCCAGACAAGGTTCCAAGCATGACTTGCACACGTGCTTCTTCACCATGACCCAGATGCTGGGACTGAGGTCATGGCACTGCTGCTGATGTGGTGGGGCAGTTGTCTATCCAACCTGGTAGGACACAGACCGCGCCACATCATGTAGTCCTTTACAGTGATCAGGAATCATGTCATCTCTAATGTTCACAAGAGCATTTGCAGGCACAGTTGATTGTCTCATAGCTCTACCAATGATGATTTCATGGGGTGACATTCCTGTCCTTCTGTCTGGGGTACTTTGCAGACTCATCAACACCAGAGGCAAACGCATCAGGCCATTTAAGAGATGTGGAAGCACACAGTTTTGCCAACCTAGATTTCAATGTACCATTCACTTGCTCGGCAATGGTGGAAGCCTCCAGATGATAACTACAATGTAGTCTTTGCTCAACTTGTGATGCTGCACACAATATCTTCAGGGCTTAATTATTAAAATTAGTTCCTCGGTCTGACTCTAGAAAAGTCGGGAAGACGAAACACGTAATTATCTCTGTCAACAATAGTTTGGCTACTATGAGACTGTTATTTCTCCTAGTCGGGTAAGCTTCTAGCCACTGGGAAAAGATGCACACAATCACTAGGACATACCTTAGTCCATTACAGACGGCATCTCTATGACCTCCAGATTTCTCTGGTTACTGGTGTTTTCCTGCCACACATCTGTGACACCCACTTTCAGCCATCAATCTGAACTTGGGGTTGAAACATGTTTGTCTGAAGAGACGCACCATTGCATCTCTCCCTACATGCTCGGGACCATGGTAATGACTTACCATAGGAGGTAACAAGCTGTTGGGCAATACCGGTCTCCCATCAGTCGAAACACACACTTCGTCTTCTTCTCTTTTGACACAACCTGCTCTGATCCAACCTTGCTGTTCTGCTTCTGGCACTTCTTCCTGCAACCTCTTAACCTCTTCCCAAATTTCAACAGCAGGCAACAAGGTGCAATGTGTGACATCTGAACTTTCATTGATGTACTCCCCATTAAAGGTGCAAGAATTCAACATTCAGTAATGCGTGGTTTCATCTGCGTACTTATTCCCAAATATCACATAGTCAGTACCTGACCTGTGAGTAGCACATTTGCTTACTGCAATTTGGGCAGGCAGTTGTAGGGACTGGAGAAGGTTTCAAACACTTTCTCTATTAAGGATTGGTGACCCAGGTGAGGTCATGAATCTGCGTTGGGACCACAACTGCCCAAAGTCATGCACAACACTGAATCCATACTGGCTGTCAGTAAAAATCATTACTCTCAGCTAGTCTGAAATGCAGCATGACCTAGTAAGAGCAATCAACTCAGCCACTTGTGCTGAAAACACTCCTTGAAGCCAGGAGGCTTCGACTACACCAGCAACTGTGCAAACCACATAAGCAGCTTTCAGATTTTCATATTGGTCTCACAAACAGGAGCCATCAACAAACAACAAAAGATCTGATTCAGGTAGTAGCACATCTTGTATGTCAGGTCTTGGTTTCATACATAGTTCAGTAACATCCAGGAAATCATGTTCACCTTCATCACTCAAAGTTTCATTTCCAGGTAGGGGCAACAAGGTGGCAGGATTCAGAATGGTACACCTTCTAAGGGTAAAATTCTCGGCACACAGAATTATTTGCTCATATCTGCTAAGCCAACTTTTGGTAAGATGTTGCGTTCGAGTACCAGTCGGTATCACCTCGACTGAGTGGGGTACAAACACTGTCATTGAGTGACCCATAACTATACTTTCTTATTTTTCGAGACTCACACAAGTAGAAGCAGCTGCTTTCAAGCAACCGGGCAGCTACAGGGTCAAGAGTAGCAGTAAAATAGGCTACTGGCCTGCACGCATTGCCTTGAATTTGGGTAAGCACTGAGAGCGCAGCCCTCTCTCTCACTGCAAAATAATGCAAAGCTCTTATTATAATCAGGCATTCCCAGGACTGGGGCGTGACAGAGACATTCTCGCAGCTCTGAGAAGGCATGCATACAACTTTCATCCCATGGTACCAGATCCGACATATCTTTGTGTGTCAACCTCTGAAGAGGTTTGGCCTTCAGGGAAAAGTTGGCAATCCACTGTCGACAGTCGCCCACAATGGGGGATCAGACATCCTGCGCTGTGGCACAGAATCAAGAAAACACGCTGCTGACCCTCTGTAAATGCCATGCCCTCTTACATCAGCAAATCATTGTCATTAGCTGCAAGAGAAGACACAGCCTTAGAAGGCCTTGGGGACCCGGCTCTGGGGTTGAAAGAACTCATGCAAAAAGGTCAGCTCTACATGCGCCGGTGCGTAGACAGCATTATATTTAAGCACACAGTAGCACCTTCACAGGGTACAACTGACATTAAAATAAACAGCCCCCACCCTTTCATTCCAGCACCCACCCTGCCTCTGGGAATTTAGGGTATATTGCCTAGTCCACTTCAATTGCTATAGTCCAAAAACGAAGAATTGTAAAAGAAAAGGCCACCCACAGCTGGAGCACTGCTTCTTGGTGACATGGAGTCCACTGGTACTCTAACCACAGTGCCCTCAGCCCATCCTTGTATCTATACTGTGCAGCTCTCATCTCTATATATTCGCCATGCTACATAATTCCACTACACAAATGCACTCCACACCACACAATTCCATCCCACACAATACCACAACTAACACTTCCAATACAACCACATAATTCCACTTCATATCACATGCATCCACTACTCTCCAAGCCAAAACACATGGGAAAAAGACAATGTAATTTACAACGCCAATAACTCTAACTCTCCCAAATGCGAGACCTATTGCATTGCAAATGCTTGTTTTTAATTTGTCACTGCAATTCTTGGTGAATCGCAGGATCTTATCAAAGGGCTTGCTCTGCCAGCAAATCAAGTGCTGTTGAATCATTGAACTAACCTCAGGTCTCAACCCATGCACGAATCAGTAGGGAAAATGTCCTATCTCCTTCTCTGAGATATTCTCTGTCCCACTGAATTGTTTGAATGCCTGCAACAATCTCTCATAGTAG
This sequence comes from Calotriton arnoldi, assembly GCA_963921515.1. Lineage (NCBI taxonomy): Eukaryota > Metazoa > Chordata > Amphibia > Caudata > Salamandridae > Calotriton > Calotriton arnoldi. The sequence goes on along the minus strand of CAWUFW010000256.1, from coordinate 143,495 downwards.
GAATGAATCCATTCTTTGGCCAGTCGATCTCTTTAGGAGAGATTTTCATTTTCAGATGGGTAATTACTTGATGATATTTCTTCATTATCAGTAGGGATGGAGCTTGTGTATGAGGGAGTCTCATCGGTTCGGCATCTGGCTAATCAACTGCCACCTTACACTCTGCCCACAAGTCACTTGGAATCACAATTTTGAACAGCATGACTAAATCTTTCCACAAAACTTTGGAAATTTTCACAAATCGCTCAACCTGTCAATTGGATTTTCTCTCAATTTCGGGATATCATTTGGTCAGCTCTACTACATGGCACATGTATATACATGTATATACCCTCCACCAGGCACCTCTCTCATAGAAAGCATGTGTACATTGTCTTCGTCCTCCTCTGTCCCAGATGGAGACATCTACATACTAACCTTCTTGGACTTCTTTCTCTTGGTCCATCTACCTTCCCATTTATCTAGCTCACTCCACTTCCTGACGTAGGATATCAATTCTCTAATCTGTAATTTCATTCTGGGTGGGCACATGTTAACAATGTCTTGATCACTAAAGCCGAACCTGTAGCTTCTCTGTAATACTTTAAACATCTGGATGGCAATCCCATGTTTCTGTTCTAGCTCTGAAAGACTATTATGAGCTTGTCCTGCAAGCCTGGTAAAGTCTTTGCATAAAAACTGTACTTCATCCTCTTTGTAGACCTCTAATCTGGTCGAACTAAGGGTCCCAGCTATCAGTTCCTCCATGTCAATTTTCAGTCTAGCCACATCGATAGCCCTATCTCTCTGTGGAGTTTGAGCATTATCGTTGCCATTCTTGGCGGCATTCCCACTAGTGGTTGGGGTATCTATACTTTTAAGCAAATCATCAAATTCTCAAGCTGAAATACCTGGTTGCTCAGCTGGAGTATTCATATTTTTTTCTACACTGTAGTTACCACTGCTTAAGGCAGGCAGTGAGTGCAAAAGGGAAATGTCTGAAACTGGCGTTCCTGTGGGTGCTTCTGTCCTGGGGATACTATGATTCAATATTGGTGGGGCACTTATAGCAGGTGTGAAAAACAATGACGATCTCAAAGAAAACCTTTGGGACTAATCAATTCCTGATTAGAAGCAGATGTTACATTAAAGACACCTGAAGTGTTCCCCTGTATAGGAACCATGGGAGTCTGTGGAACTTGTCTCGGCACCGAGCTTACTGAAGTATCAGTCACAGTGGTTGTCCCAGTAGGAACAGCTGAAGCAAGAGTAGCATTTTCCGTGGATCCGGGTTTATACAAAGGAACCACAGGACCTATGGTGACAGGTGTTGTGATGCAATGTCAAGTCAGTATTGTCCCATAGATGCATTCATAGTCTGACTATGTCATCGGGTAAGCACTGTGATGTAGTTTACAATGTGTGAATGGGGCGCACAATTGGGGGAGACAAGATTGAAGAGAGTAGGTTGTTCCTGTACTCTCTTGCGGTTGGGGCCTGTAATGATTTAATAGAGAACATATAAACTTCATAAGTTCTACACCTCTTCATTACAACAGGTACCGTCAAGGCATCTGAAGTGTGCAAAGCAAGTGATATAGAAGGAATGGTCAATACTGAACTTTCTCCAGGTAAATGTGTGTTTAGATTTAACGGTGCTGAAGGCACATCAAATACATTATCAACAGGTGTGTTGCTTGGTTCAGCAATTGGTACTTCATTATATGGAGGTGGATTATTTAGTAATAATTCAGTCATAAAATCCTCTTCTAGTTCACTATCGATATCCTCAGGATCTTTCTCATTCCCTTCTGTCTCTACGTGCTTTTTCTTTTCCTTAAGATTTCTCTTCTCTTCTCCTTCTGTTGTGATTACAGAATATAATCGAGTTTCCTCAATTATGTCAGTTCTCCAAGCTTTCTGTTGTGCATCCCACCTAGCATCCGCACTTGTGCGTATGGCTTTCTTAACTCTCCCCTGATATTTCTCTCTCTTTTTGAGATGCACGGCATGTTCCCAAGCATTAAGTTCTTCAAATTGGATAGTTCTAGGAAGCAGTCGCATTTCATACAAGTTCCTCCTTAAATTCTCAAAAATCTTCACATTGAATGTCCCAAAGAGGGGAAACTGTAATACCTCATCTTTCTCAGTGATTTTATGCTATTGTGCAAGCCAAAGACATGCATGAAATCCTTTATCGGTCACCATATTGTAACCTGGCGTACCCTCAGGTGATGTTTCCTCTCCCTCTCTAATGGGCACAGTCACATCTCCCCTTACTATCTGCTGTATGGCTTTCAAAAACTTCATTTTAAGTAGGTCATTCACAAATGACTTTACGTGGAAACCAGGAAATGTATTTCTCCCACAATTCACTTACAACATACTTATTGGTAAATCTTATGTCCTATCATCCACCTTATTGGAGGCCCATTCTAAACGTTTTAATCTCCTTATTATTATTACTATTAAATCCATTACTTCCAATTGAAAATCAGCTGAATCAATATCAATCCAAGCATGGTGGTCTTATTTCACTTTTATTAGATCTGGTGCCCAATTATCTTACAAGGGACCATTAAAAAATACATCGTCATTTCAACAGTTATGGTAACCAATTGATAATTATATTAATACTTATCTATAAAACATTTAGTTACACTATTTGCTTTTAATAAAAGTATTGTATAACTAATGTTTTGAGAAGTAGCCTCTGTGAGAAGTTGGCCTGGTATATGCTGTCCACTAATTAAAGTGGGCACCTTGCACCAGTCCAAACGACCCTTATGATATATGAGGTCAAAGATAACCTTTAGAAAGCTATCCTAGTGGTAGCTGTGGAAAGCAGCCTTCAGGCTTAATCTTGAAGGAATGTAAAGCAGCTTGTTTTACCAGAATATCACCTCCTATATTGACTAAATGTAAGGAGAACCACACAGTAGTTATATAAAAATATGTATTTATTAATATAACACTCGCTACTATCCTCTACACGAGGATAGAACACAAAGCACACAATACGAGATCAATAGAACAGTTGTAAGTAGCACAATACACAGTGGGCTCCAGGGGGAGACCAAACCATATACTAAAATAGTGGTATAACAGTCACGACTGAGATCAAGACAAGGTCTGGAGCACGTAGAATCGCTGGTACCCCAAAGAACCACCCAAGGTGAGTAGACAGGGACCCCATGGAGGCCGGGTGCAGTGTGGGAACACGACCGCGGGCTCAGTACAATTCTACGGGGAAGTCGCGGTTACACTTTTAGAGTTTAAGGACCCTTCTAGGAGGACTTCGAGCGAACCCTTTGGAACTTAAGAGTTTGAAGAGCCACCCCACCCGTGGATACTGAAGTACCCGAGTTACCTATCCCAGAGGAGCCGGGTGCATAGATCTTAAGTGGCGTCGGAAACTGCCGTCGTTCTCAAAGGAGGGCTGTGAAGAAGTACTGCTGCCGTGAAGGTGAAGAGGGTCCGGTGGAATCTAAGCCTGGATTCAGGAAAGAAGGAACCTGAAAGCAGAAGGGACAGAGTCTGGGTCACTTCAGAGTGACCAGGGGCTCGGTAAACGAATGCCCACCGATGTCGGGTGCTTCAGGTGCAAAGAAGGGATGCTTGACTCTGCAGCCACGAGGTCCAGGAGATGTCGAGGATGACCAGGAGCTGGAGGTGAGCTGTCCCATGAAAGATATCGAGTGCTGAGGGGTCGGTGTCCGGCTGGAGTACCAACAAGCCTTGGCAAAAGCAACCCATGAAGGAAGGTCAAGCAGGTTACGGTGTGGACTAGAAAGGTCCAGGGGACTCACCAAGCAATGGAGAGTCAGGGCACATCTGGAGCAACCAGGAAAGCCCAACAGAAATCAAGATGACCCTCAGAGAGACCCACAGGCCGAAGGACCAGGAGCCGCGAGGGGACCTCGGGCAAGATTGCAACGTACCAGCCCATGGAGCACTCGGTGTGAGGAGGCCGGGGTTCTTTTTGCAAATACTGCTCAGGGTCAGGACTACAGGGAGTCCAATGCACAAGCTCGGGAATCACCAACAAGCATATGCAACTGCAAATGGACGCGGTGCACAGAGGTTCGGGTTATGCAGTCCCCACGAGGGATACTGGCCTCAGACTTGCTGAGAGGGCAGATCAACCTCGAGGTTAATCAAAAACCCACCTCCTGTGCTGCTGAAATGTTCAGAGTCCACAGGAGCTCAGGAGCAGCAGACCGGTCAGTTGTGTTAAGGTGCCTGCTAGGGCAGGGGAGTGACTCCTTCACTCCAAGGGAGATTCTTCAGTTGTCCTTAGTGCACCACAGGTCCTGCATGGAGCATGTATGGAGCAAGGGCACAGACAAAGCTTTGGACGGAGAGGGAGACGTAGTCGGGCCCAGTTGAAGTCCAGCAAAGTCCAGAGTGTCCAGACGGTCGAAGGTCAGTGGTTTCTTCTTGTAGAATCTTGTCCACGTAAAAATCTAAAGTCTTACAGCCAGGTAAGTCCTTATGTACCCACGAGAGAGGGTTGGACAGATTTGGGTGAACCTCCTAGGGGAGGGTCAGGACAGAGGGGTGGTTACACCCATCTCCTTTGTCCAGTTTTGCGCCAGAGCAGGAGCCAATGACTCCCAGAACTGGTTTGAGCTGGACTATGCACAGGGATAACAGAATGCACCCCGGGTGCAGACTTTCAGGCACTCTCAGAGTGCACCCACCCAGCCCCAATACACTAAATACTGTCTGGGAGGTGGTCACACCTCCCTGTGACAGGATGCCTATTGTGCTGCCTGACTCTGCTCGAGCTTGGCTCAGCAGCAGGAGGGCAGAGGTGTGTCTCTGGTCGGCAGCATCCATTTTGTGCTGACCGTGTCGAGAAGGCTGGCACCGGATAGACCAGTGACCCCACAAAGCTTGCTTCAGAAGGGTGGAATCATACCTCCCACACCGGTTACCGGTGTGGAGGTATGATTCCAAGGTGTTTGATACCAAGCACGACATGTTTCTATGCAGCCGTTTTCGAGATAGCATTTACCGCGAGGTTATAATGCACCTCTACCTATATGTCCGGCTGAGTCACAGACAACCCGGGAGGATGGTCTCCGAAGGCTGCAGAGGGGCTCTGCTCATGCAGTGACACCCTCTCACTAAAAACCCAGCACCCTGCCTTTAGGATTGTTAAGGCCTGCTATAGGGGTGACTTATAAGTTTTAAGTTTAGTGACCGATAGATATAGTGAACCTATATCTAAAGTAAGTGGTGCAAGCACCATCTTACACAGGCTGCTGTAGCAGACCTGGAGTTCCATTTTGCATGGCCTCTCATTTGTGGCATAATACATGCTTCAGCCCATGGGAGGCCTCTGGGGTATCTATGCCCTGGGTACATGGGTACCATATACTAGGGACAGATAAGGGTACCCCAGTATCCAATCTGGAGTGTACCAAAGTACAGGCATGACAATTTAAGGGAGAAAGTAGATAGACTGGGGTCCTGATTAGCAGGATCCCAGTCAGACTAGTCAAAAGCAGTGCAACATCAAGCAAAAAGTGGGGGTAACGATAAGAAGCAGATCCTACTTTCCTACACAACCCCCCCAAAAGGACATGAGACTAACCTTGACCAGTTGAGTCTTCATTTTCTAAGTGGAAATATCTGGAGAGTCCATCTGCATTGGCATGGTTACTCCCAGGTCTATGTTCCACTGTATAGTCCATCCCCTGTAGGAAAATGTATCACCTCAAAAGTTTGGGGTTTTCACCCTTATCTGTTTTAGCCATAAGAGGGGCTTATGGTCTGTCTGAACAATGAAGTGAGTGGGGGGGAATTCCGGGGGAGAGGGGCTGCAGGGGCAGCAGCGGCGAAAGGAACAGGCAGGCACGAGAAAATAAAAACAGTGGTGGAATTAGAGCAAGACACAGATGGGCACAATAACAGTGGCACAACAGGGAAAAAATTAAGAAAAAAAACGGCTGAGAAAGGTTACGGTGGTTGCAGGCAGTCTGGTCCCAGTTGGAGCGGGCAGCAGGCGCAGGAGCGGGCAGCAGCCTCAAACCTCCCAAGGAGGAGGTCGGGGTCTGGAGGCAAATGACGGCACAGCGGAGCTGCGGGGAGAGAGTGGACCTAGACCGAGGGTCCACTCTGTTTTCATCTTTAGTTTCAGCAAGGTACTAGCCCTGGAAGAAACAAATGCCTGGCCTTCACCAAATTTGACCCCATAGGTACGAGGGGATGACCCAAGACTTACGGATCGTCGCTTTGTTGTTACCTCTAGCGCCGCATTAGTTGCATTTGTTTGTACTGTTTGTGGCGCTTCACTTGCATTTATCTGAGCTGTCACAGTTACTTGATTGCCAGTTGTTTTCAAGATCTTTGGGGTACTACAGCTATCCTCCAATGGGATGCTAATCTGTACACTCGCCATGTTGGGTGTGGATCGACCTAAAGATGACATTCTTGTTATTGGATCCTGAAGTCCGGTTGTTGGATCCTGAATAACCCTGGGCGTAGTTCGCGTAGTAGCGCTACGCGTAGCTACGCGAAGTGCACTTCGCGAGCTACGAATAGCACTACGCGAACTGCGTAGCGCGGTAGGAAATGCTGTTCGCAATTATTGCACAGTGCCGGATGCTTGTCCGCACTGTACAATCATTGCAAACGGCATCTTGCACAGTGCAAGCGGTCGTTTTCTGTCGCTCGAGTAGACTTGTACTCGAGCAGCAGTTTTCTCAATGCGGACTGGTAGTTTCTCATCGCGAGCGGTCGCGAGCATACGCGACCACTCGCAATGAGAAACCTGACCTCCCGCGTTGAGAATCTCGCCGGGAGGTTTATTTTCCACGCTCGCGATTGGCAACTTGATGTTGCTGTTCGCGAACGAGGAAAAAGTCTCGCCGGGATGTCATTTTGCTCGCTCGCGGTCGCCAACTTGACATTGAGGACCGCGAGCAAGCAAAAAATGCCCGCTACGCTACGCGTTTTTGCACTGTGCTACGTGTAATTCGCGTAGCGCGTAGTTGCGCAAACTACGCAAACTACGCGAGCGTAGCATAGTTTTCCGCCCAGGCCTAATCCTGAACTCGGAATCCTGGGGAAATTAGGAAGTCAGTAATTTTCGAGTTCCTGCTTACTGGATTTTTTTAATTGCGTTGGTAACAATATTGGTGACGCTATTGGTGGCGATTCCGAATTTGTTTCCAATTTTATCACTTCTATGGGGAGAGCGAGGACTCCTTTGCTGATCTTCCCGCTATTCTGGCAAGCTTTTTTCTTCGGCTTGACCTCAGTTCTAGTTCTCCCAGATCTCATATCGATCCTCTATCTAGAAACTGCCCTAAGGGCTCCCTCTTCCTTCACTCTCCCTTTGTACTTCCTTTACGCTTCCTTTGCTTCCTTGGGTTCTAAATTCGCAGTTCGGCGCTTGAGACAATGTTTGTGAAATTGCCCGGCGACTGAGCTCCTGTACCCGGGCCTAAACTCCAAAAATAACTGTGTGAAAGGAAAGGTGAAGGTGGGGGAGGGAAGGGGGGGAGATTGGGGAAAGAGGCGCAATAAGCGCACTCCGAGGGCAAGCAGGAGCAGGGCACTCGAGCAGACCACAAGCCGCACCCAACCTAGTTGGCCCGCTTCCGCAGTCTGCTGGGCTCAACACTCAGCAGCCGCCACTAATGACGGCCGCGCTCTCTGCTCTTGCTCACCTGTCTGCTCACCTTAGTTGTGGTAGCTGTCAGGCTCCGGATCTCAAGTCCCAAATTTCCTCCAACGCTCCCAATCGCTCCAAACGCCCAGCCTCTGTTTGGCCTGTTGACCTGTTGGCCTCCTGAGCTCGCTGTTGGGCTGTTACTCACTGTGGGCTGTGGCTGCTTCGCTTGTTGCTTACTTGTTGCTCGCTTGTTGCTGTTGACACACGGCCCGCCGCCGGTCTCCCGGGCCGCACTTCACCGCAACCACGACCGTGACCCCCGACCTCGGCACTGCCCGCTCTGTCCGTGCTTGATGGTACCTGCTACCGCGGCCTCTGTGGAGCGGCGCAATGCGGTACGGAACCTCCCTAGACGGTACGTGAGGGCAGGGCTGGGCAGGGCTGGGCTGCGGGCGTGTGGGACAGCGTGTAGGACGGCCGGATTGTGGACGAATCATTGCCGTAAGCAGTGCCGTAATCAGTGTGCGGTGCGGTGCGGGCCCGGAGAACACTCCTCGCCCACTCGCTCGCTCGCTCGCCTCTCGTCACACGCCTCTCGTCGTACGTCGTCACAATGTGACGAAATATCCATGGACAATAACGGAGACTCCAGCTGTGAGGTCAAATGTACTCAAGAACTTGGCTGAGGCCAAAGTATCAATGAGCTCATCTGCCCTAGGAATAGGATGAGCATCAGTCCTAGTGACTGCATTGAGCCCCCTGTAGTGTACACAAAACCTCATTTCTCTCTTACCACCCTGGGTATGAGGTTTGGGTACCAGGACTACTGGACTAGCCGAAGGGCTATCTGAGGGTTCAATTACTCCCAATTCCAGCATCGTTTGGACCTCAGTCCTGATGCAGTCCCTGACATGGTCAGGTTGCCTGTAAATCTTATTTTTAACAGGCAGACTCTCACCTGTGTCCACTTCATGGGTACACCAAGTGGTCTGATTAGGAGTCAGGGAGAACATATGTCTGTACTGATTGAGGACCTTCCTGCAATCAGTCTGTTGCTGCTCAGTGAGGCTGCCTGCCAAGGCTACACCATCAACTGAGCCATCATCAGGGTTCTGTGAGAGGAGGTCAGGGAGTGGGTCACTCTCTTCCTACTGTCCCTCATCAGTAGCCATGAGCAAGCCCATGTCTGCCCTGTCAACATATGGCTTGAGCCTGTTCACATGGAGCACCCTGTGGGGGCTCCTGGGAGTTCCAAGGTCCACCAGGTAGGTGACCTCTCCCTTCTGCTCAAGAATGGTATGGGGTCCACTCCACTTGTCCTGGAGAGCTGCTGGGGCCACAGGCTCCAACACCCATACCTTCTGTCCTGGCTGGTACACAGTCAGCACAGCCTTTTGGTCATGCCAAGCTTTCTGTAATTCTTGGCTAGCCTCAAGGTTTTTACTTGCCTTCTTCATATTCTCAGCCATCCTGGAGCGGATACCAAGTACATAGTCCACTATGTCTTGTTTAGGTGGTTTAAGAGGTAACTCCCATCCCTCCTTCACTAAACATAATGGGACCCCTAACTGGATGTCCAAACAGAAGTTCAAAAGGGCTGTAGCCAACCCCTTCTGAGGAACCTCTCTGTAGGCAAAGAGAAGGCAGGGCAACAGGACATCCCATTTTCGCCTAAGCTTTTCTGGGAGGCCCATGATCATGCCCTTCAGGGTTGTGTTCAATCTCTCAACTAACCCATTGCATTGTGGGTGATAGGGTGTGATAAATTTGTAATTTACTCCACACTCCTTCCACATAGCAGTAATGTAACTAGACATGAAGTTTGCACCTCTGTCAGTCAAGACCTCCTTAGGGAAACCCACTCTGGAAAAAATTCCCAGGAGGGCCCTGGCCACCACAGGAGCTGTGGTGGTTCTAAGGGGTATTGCTTCTGGGTACCTAGTGGCATGGTCCACCACCACTAGAATATATCTGTGCCCAGATGCAGTTGGAGGATCCATGGGACCAATTATGTCAATCCCAACCCTCTCAAAGGGAACCCCCACCACAGGTAGTGGTATCAGGGGGGCCTTTGTGGTACCACCTGCCTTACCACTGGCTTGACAGGTGGTACAGGAGCGACAAAACTCCTTTGTGTCCTCTGACTTGTGAGGCCAGTGAAAGTGAGGGACAAGCCTGTCCCAAGTCTTCCTTTGGCCTAGGTGTCCTGCTAAAGGGATATCATGTGCCAGTGTCAGTAGGAAGCCCCTAAACTTCAGAGGTATAACCAACCTCCTGGTAGCACCAGGCTTGGGGTCTCTACCCTCAGAGTAAAGGAGTCCTTCATCCCAGTAGATCCTGTGGGACCCACTGGCACTCCCAGCAGCCTCAGCAGCAGCTTGCTGTCTGAGGGGTTCAAGAGAGGGGCAGCTGTGCTGCTCCTGACTCAGTTCTGCCCTGGAAAGGCCCCTGTCCCCAAGAACTCAACCTGTTCAGGTTCAAGTTCCTCTGAGACAGTTCCTTCACGGGAGCTGGGGTCATCTCCCTCAGGAGACTGATCCTCACTCTGAGTCTGGGGGGAAGACACTGCCTTACCCCTACTGCTCCTTCTCTTGGAAGGCACCTGGTCCATTTTTCTAGGATCCAGGGCCTGTTCAGTTGAAGACAGTTTGGCCTGTGACCTAGTCACAGCAAACACATCTGCAGAGATGCCTAACATTGCTGCATGTGTCCTGAGTTCCACTTCAGCCCAGGCTGAAGTTTCCAAATCATTGCCCAACAAGCATTCCACAGGGAGGTCTGAGCTAACCACAACCTTCTTAGGGCCAGTTACCCCTCCCCAGCTGAAATTAACAACTGCCAAGGAATGATCTGTCCTGACATTGTTAGCATTGGTCACTTGGTACATCTCACCGAGTATGATCTGGTCAGGGCCCACAAGATCTCTTGTCACCATTGTGACACTAGCTCCTGTGTCCCTATATGCCATGGCCTCCTTACCATTAATTAAAGGCTGTTGTCTGTATTTGCCCAGATTACTGGGACTGACAAATAGGGAGGCAATATCCATGCCTCCACCACAGACCAAAACAGCCTGAGCTGGAGTTCTGACTAAGCCAGAATCCACCTCAGATCCTAGGGTTAACGCTACTATACCCTTGTTCCCTGTACCACCACTTGGAGCTGAACTAGGGGGAACAGTTGCCTTAGGGGCAGTGGTGGTGGTAGGAGGATCCTTGGCCCTTGAACAATTGGCATCCCTTGTCCAATGGGTTTTCTCCTTACACAGGAAGCACCAAGGTTTCTTTTTGCCTTTACCTTTGTTAGACTGTGACTCCCCCCCAGATGCAGGTTTTTGGGGCCCTGATGAAGACTTCTGGTCTTTACCCTTTTCCCCACCCTTATCTGAAGGTTTAGCATCTTGCTTCTTCTGGTCACCACCTGTGGTCTGGTTTTTCTGCTTCACCCTGGTTCTGACCCACCTATCTGCCTTCTTTCCCAATTCTTGGGGAGAAGTCAGATCAGAGTCAACCAAGTACTGATGCAACAACTGATTTTGGCAATTATTAAGGATCTGCTCCCTCATAATCAAATTGTACAATCCCTTGAAATCATTCACTTTGCTGCCAAGTAACCAGCCTTCCAGAGCCTTAGTAGCACAATCTACAAAGTCTACCCAGTCCTGAGTCTGTGTCTTCTGGGTGTCTCTGAACTTAATCCTGTACTGTTCAGTGGTTAAGCCAAACCCATAAATGAGAGCACTCTTCAGGACTGAATAGTTGTCAGCATCCTCTTCTCTAATAGTGAGGAGCTTATCTCTACCATTGTCAGCAAAGGACAGCCACAAGATAGCTGCCCACTGCTCTTGAGGGACCTTCTGTACTTTACAGGCCCCCTCTAAAGCAGTTATCCATTTGTGGATGTCATCCCCACCATGGTATGGAGGGACTATCTTGCTCAGGTTCCTATGGTCATAAGTATACTCCTTAATCCTAGGGACACTGTTGCGGCCACCATGGGACTCTAGTCCCAATTTCTTTCTAGCCTTCTGGAGTTCTAAGGATTCCTTATCTAGGTCCAATTGCTCTTGCCTGAGCCTAAGCTTGACTTTCTCAAGCTCTAGAAATTGGCACTGTCTTTCATAAGAGCTATCTCTCTTATGAGATATGGAGGTCCCTATAGAATGTCCTGAATGGTCAGATTCTGCAGAGGGAGATCTAGATCTCCTGGGTAAACTCTGCACTCTTCCTGGAGGAGAACTGGGGCCTTCTCCACTCTCTTCCTGAAGATCTAGGTTGTCCAGGTTGGAATCATCTTGATTCTCCTGGCCAGGGTTTGAGTCTAGGTCATAAAAGGTGTCACCTCCTGATCTGTCTTCATTCCCTGCCCCACCCACTCTTTCTACCTCATCTGACCCTGGGGTCTTTCTAAGGTCATCTAAGAGTAACACCTCAATGAGACGTTGGGTGTTGGCATTTCTCCCTGTCTTCAGCTTCCTAGAAGCACACATGGCTTTCAAATCCTGAAATGTAAGACCATTGTACCTAGAAGGCAGAGAGCCACTGGCTTCTCCTTTAGAAGACATACTAAGTGTAGTATGGTGTATGCACCTACCTAACCTAGTGGGAACTAAACTCTCTTAGGTTGGAGAAAGGGTGTGCTAGACCGTTAACTTACCCAACCCTAAGTTCAGTAGAACTTACTTATTCCAATCTTTAAGTATTATATGTGCGTGAATACTTTAGTGGTTTTCAGTTAATCAATACAAAGAGATTTATCTGGTAAAACAATGCAGGCTCGAATCCCAACTGCTGCACACCAATGTGAGAAGTTGGCCTGGTATATGCTGTCCACTAATTAAAGTGGGCACCTTGCACCAGTCCAAATGACCCTTATGATGTATGAGGTCAAACATAACCTTTAGAAAGCTATCCTAGTGGTAGCTGTGGAGAGCAGGCCTTCAGGCTTAATCTTGAAGGAATGTAAAGCAGCTTGTTTTACCAGAATATCACCTCCTATATTGACTAAATGAAAGGCGAACCACACAGTAGTTATATAAAAATATGTATTTATTAATATAATACTCGCTACTATCCTCTACATGAGGATAGAACACAAAGCACACAGTACGAGATCAATAGAACTGTTGTAAGTAGCACAATACACAGTGGACTCCAGGGGGAGACCAAACCATATACTAAAATAGTGGTATAACAGTCATGACTGAGATCAAGTCAAGGTCTGGAGCACGTAGAATCGCTGGGACCCCAAGGAACCACCCAAGGTGAGTAGACAGGGACCCCACGGAGGCCGGGTGCAATGTGGGAACACGACCGCGGGCTCCGTACAATTCTATGGGGAAGTCGTGGTTACACTTTTAGAGTTTAAGGACCCTTCTAGGAGGACTTCGAGCGAACACTTTGGAACTTAAGAGTTTGAAGAGCCACCCCACCCGTGGATACCGAAGTACTCGAGTTACCTATCCCAGAGGAGCCGGGTGCATAGGTCTGAAGTGGCATCGGAAACTGCCTTCGTTCTCAATGGGGGGCTGTGAAGAAGTACTGCTGCCCTGAAGGTGAAGAGGGTCCGGTGGAATCCAAGCCTGGATTCGGGAAGGAAGGAACCTGAAAGCAGAGGGGACAGAGTCTGGGTCACTTCAGAGTGACCAGGGGCTCGGTAGACGAATGCCCATCGATGTCGGGTGCTTCAGGTGCGAAGAAGGGATGCTTGACTCTGCAGCCACAAAGACCAGGAGACGTCGAGGATGACCAGGAGCTGGAGGTGAGCTATCCCACAAAGGATGTCTAGTGCTGAGGGGTCGGTGTCCAGCTGGAGCACCAACTAGCCTTGGAAAAAGCAACCCACGAAGGAAGGTCAAGCAGGTTACGGTGTGGACCAGCAAGGTCCAGGGGACTCACCAAGCAATGGAGAGTCAGGGCACATCTGGAGCAAGCAGGGAAGCCCAACAGAAATCAAGATGACCCTCAGAGAGACCCACAGGCCGAATGACCAGGAGTCGCGAGGGGACCTCGGGCAAGATTGCAAAGTACCAGCCCACGGAGCACTCGGTGTGAGGAGGCCGGGGTTCTTTGGTGCAAATACTGCCCAGGGTCAGGACTACACGGAGTCCAATCCACAAGCTCGGGAATCGCCAACAAGCATATGCAACTGCAAATGGACGCAGTGCACAGGGGTTCGGGTTATGCAGTCCCCACGAGGGATACTGGCCTCAGACTTGCTGAGAGGGCAGATCGACCTCGAGGACTTTCGAAAACCCACATCCTGTGTTGCTGAAATCTTCAGAGTCCGCAGGAGCTCAGGAGCAGCAGACTGGTCAGTTGTGTTAAGGTGCCTGCTAGGGCAGGGGAGTGATTCCTTCACTCCAAGGGAGATTCTTCAGTTGTCCTTAGTGCAACACAGGTCCTGCATGGAGCATGTATGGAGCAAGGGCACAGACAAAGCTTTGGATGGAGAGGGAGACGTAGTCGGGCCCAGTCGAAGTCCATCAGAGTCCAGAGTGTCCAGACAGTCGAAGGTCAGTGGTTTCTTCTTGTAGAATCTTGTCCACGTAAAAATCTAAAGTCTTACAGCCAGGTAAGCCCTTATGTACCCACGGGAGAGGGTTGGACAGATTTGGGGGACCCTCCTAGGGGAGGGTCAGGACAGAGGGGTGGTTACACCCATCTCCTTTGTCCAGTTTCACGCCAGAGCAGGAGCCAATGGCTCCCAGAACTGGTTTGAGCTGGACTATGCACAGGGACACCAAATGTGCCCCGGGTGCAGACTTTCAGGCACTCTCAGAGTGCACCTACCCAGCCCCAATACACTAAATCCTTTCTGGGAGGTGGTCACACCTCCCTGTGACAGCATGCCTATTGTGCTGCCTTCCTCTGCTCGAGCTTGGCTCAGCAGCAGGAGGGCAGAAGTGTGTCTCTCGTCGGCAGCATCAATTTTGTGCTGACCGGGTCGAGAAGGCTGGCACTGGATGGACCAGTGACCCCAAGAAGCTCACTTCAGAAGGGTGGAATCATACCTCCCGGTTATCGGTGTGGAGGTATGATTCCAAGGTGTTTGATACCAAACACGACATGTTTCTATGCAGCCGTTTTCGCGGTAGCATTTACCGCGAGGTTATAATGCACCTCTACCTATATGTCCGGCTGAGTCACAGACAACCCGGGAGAATGGTCTCCTAAGACTGCAGAGCAGCTCTGCTCATGCAGGGGCACCCCTTCACTAAAAACCCAGCACCCTACCTTCAGGATTGTTAAGGCCTGCTATAGTGGTGACTTATAAGTTTTAAGTGTAGTGACCTATAGATATAGTGAACCTATATCTAAAGTAAGTGGTGCAAGCACCATCCTACACAGGCTGCTGTAGCAGACCTGGAGTTCCATTTTGCATGGCCACTTATGGGTGGCATAATACATGCTTCAGCCCATGGGAGGCCTCTGGGGTACCTATGCCCTGGGTACATGGGTACCATATACTAGGGACTGATAAGGGTACCCCAGTATCCAATCTGGAGTGTACCAAAGTACATGCATGACAATTTAAGGGGGAAAGCAGATAGACTGGGGTCCTGATTAGCAGGATCCCAGTCAGGCTAGTCAAAAACAGTGCAACATCAAGCAAAAAGTGGGGGTAACCATAAGAAGCAGATCCTACTTTCCTACAGCCTCCTTTGTTCCATTTTTCAACTCTTATAATTTTACTGCTTCTATGACAATAGTAAACTTTTGGTATATAGATATTGTTATGACAATATTTTTGATGTTCGCATTATTTTTATATATACCAACACTGTATCATTTATTGTTTTGTCAGGTTTGCAAAAATCCTAATAAAATATTTTGAACAATAGAAAGGAACTCACTATATATAAGACAAGCAGAGTTAAATGACAGTTTAGTGTTAAAGCAGACAACACAAAAAGAGCCATATCCAGAACCAAATACACTTCTATGACACATACAACCAAAAAACAAGAGTAGAACGAAACCAAATAGCTGTACACGGGATCCCCCAAGCTGCAAACATACACTAACCGTAATAAACAACAACAATCGGGACACAATGGAGTCTGAGGAGGTCCAGCAGAGGAACATGCAAACAGAAGGCGCTCAGAACGAACATATTGTAATCAAAGTTAACACATGAAAGGATGGTGGAGTGGGGGCAAATTCTAGAAAGGTGGTAAAAGAAGCGCAACATTTATCATCATTCATTGATATAAATCAAGAGGACAGCCTGAGCAAGCAGATCATACAAACGCCCCACTACATTCCACAGGGACAGCAAGACATCCTCCATAGAGGAAACATAATGAGACTAATTGCCGAAATCCCTGCATTAAAAAACCTCTCTCAAATGGATTTGTTATCAATTAAATTTATTTCACAAGATGAAAAGAATCAGATGGAAAGAACACTCTCGACCTGGAGAAATGAGGAAAATGTGCTTTCTATCATGAATGCTAGACAACAATTTGAAGTATGAGATATCACACTTGCATACCCTTCAAGACCATGTTCCCCTTCACCTCTATCAAAGATATCTAGGAAGCGTAGCCTAGATACTGAAAATGTTCTAGTGTATTCGGTGTTACAAAATGCCAAAGGAAAAGTGGGTAACACCATTAATTTCAAGACCAGACAAACGCAGGAACAGGGCCCAAACCAATGGGAATGGATAGCTGAAACTCTTAATGCCCCGACAAAGGAGTGACTTAGGGGCATATGTAGATAAAAATATATTTGCGATTCTGAAATTGCGATTTTCCGCGAATCGCATTTAGAGAATCGCAAATTCCGATGTAGGTAAAAAATCGCAAAAAAATAGCGATTACCAAAAATTCGCAGAATTAAATAGCGATTACTGAAATTGCGATTCCTTAATTGCGAGAACGCAATTAAGGAATCGCAATTCCGAGAATCTGCAATTCAGGTGCAGAATGATGACATCACAACCAGGAAGTGTGACTGCCCATGCTGCACCTGATTGCCAGAAGCTGAGTGAGAGGCTGTGAGGAGAGTTGGAGATTTGTGCTCAGCAACTGAAAGCAGGAGAAATGGAGTCCCAGGGGACAGAGAAGCAGCAGGAAGTGAATACCAGAAAGAGGAAACAAAAATTTACAGAAAGGGAGCTGGAGGTCCTCACCCAGGAGATAGTCAGCAGCCATGACCTCCTATTTGGTAAACAGTCACTACGTGTGCCAGAGGCACGAAAACGAAAATTATGGACTGACATACAGGAGAAAGTGAATGCAATTGGCGTGACACACCGCTCAGTCGAAGACCTAAGAAAAAGGTGGTACGACATGCGGCAAAGGTCAAAGGAGAGGGTGGCTACAAGATTGGCTGAGGCCAAAAGACCGGTGGTGGGACGTCCACAGCAACAGACTCAACGCCCCTGGAGGAGCTGGTGGAGGGCACCCTTCAACCTGAGAGTGTGAGTGGCGTGGCTGACCTGGACAGCTCCGAACACCCAGACACCAGACAAGGTAAGATGCATGCCAAAACCCCCTGATACATACCCAACCCACTCACACCCCCAGACACACAACCTGAGCGCAACTCCAGTACATGTCCACAAGCACACCCAGAAATGCATTATGGGAGATGTGAGTCACATGCACTGATACCTGGAGCAGTGAGACACAGCAAGGTGGAATAGGGATGAGACATTCAGGAAATGATGACAACAGACAGATAGTACTCATATGATTTGAAAATTGTAAACTGTAATGCATTACAAATGCGAGACAAAACACAGAATTAATGTGTGCATTTAAATTCACAGCACCACCAACAACACAAGAACCCATGGCAGAAGGGGAGGACACAACAGAAAATGAGGACGAGGCAGGGCAGGATGAGCAGGGCGAAGTGAGACCATCAAACCCTGCGCCATGCAGACGGCGCAACATAGTGCCACCACTACCACAGCTGGAGGCAGAGGCAACAGACACAGCAGGAGAGGCACAGCCAGTCCGGAGGCAGCGTGCAGGACAGCAGACAACACAGTCCCCTGTACAATCCAGTGAAGGGAGTGGGCCGAGACGCAGGGCACGGCCGTCCACCAGCACTGCTCCTCCCGACGAAGACACTGTGTTCTCGGGCCTTGAAGGCAGCATGCTGGAAGCACAGCGCCTGCAAGTCAAAGGGATAAGGTCAATACAGCGCCAATTGTCTGCACACAATCATAACATGACAGAGATGCGGGTTGGTGTAATGGCCATGACAGGTGCACTGGAAGGACTGTGCAGGGAGATGAGGAGAGACAGGGCAGCCAGGCGCAGGGAGAGACAGCGTCTTCACACCCGGCTGGACACATACACAAGAGCTGTCAACCGCCTGTCAACCGCCACATCCCTGCTGGCCCGAAGATGTGTCAGTATGCAGCATGAGATGGCTCACTGCTGCCAGGACGTGGGCAGGGGCCTGGTGCAGGTCACACATGCCGTGGACCAGATGCGCGCAGCTGCGACAGGTGGCATAGGCCCACTGAGCACATTGGATACGGACGAACAGTCCAGCAGGAGCAGCATCACCCCACCAATTCCAACGGACAGACGCCGGAGTGTGCGCCAGGGGAGAGTAGATGATGACTCCAGGGAGGGCAGTGGGCACCCTGAGCGAGGGGCAAGAGGGCGTGCACGTAGGAGGTGAAGTAACATCAGGGACTAATGGCTATGTGTGAGGCAACACATACCATATGGACTTATTGGCTGATGGAAATACTTGCACTGTGGCACAAACATGTGCAAGCAATGTCAATGTAGTCACACTGTGTGACAGATGTATTCCTGCACCAAAGGAAATAAACATCACAGTTAAGCACCATTCTGTGGCATTGTGTCCTCATTACTCACTTAGAAGTAGTTATGTGTGATCTCATCTCGTCTCAGGCGCCCGGCAGCCGCCCCGGCCCCACCTGCTGGTCTGCGACGTGGAGCTGGTCCCTCCTCATCTGATGTGTCTGTATCTGTCAGATCCACTGGGGTGCCTTTCTTGGTAGCGATGTTGTGTAGTATTGCACAGGCAACCACGATTTTGCAACATGTCTCAGGGCTGTACTGCAGCGCACCTCCACTCTTATGGAGGCAGCGGAAACGGCTCTTAAGGATTCCGAAGGTCCTCTCAATGGCACAGCGTGTGGCTCTGTGGGCACTGTTGTACCTCCGCTCACCTGCAGTGGCTGGATTCAGGTACGGTGTAAGGATGTAGTCACGTACAGCGTACGCACTGTCACCTGCTGGGTATAAGTAGAGTTATGTTCAATACTGTCCTGCCAGTTCAAGCCTTTACTGGTTGTGTGTTTGTAAGCCATACAATTACCTAGCAGGTAGCCCTCTCCAAAATCGCCATTTGTGAGTCTGCGATTTAATCCACAGTGGCGAAACATGAATGAGTCGTGTGTGCTTCCTGGGTATTTTGCCACAATATCAGTGATTATGTGTTTGGCGTTGCACACTACCTGGATGTTCAGGGAATGATATGACTTTCTGTTCCTAAACACATACTCATTCTGTGATGGGGGTGTGAGTGCGACATGGGTCCCATCTACGCAGCCAATGACGTGGGGGAATTGGGCTATTTGGTAGAATTCCTGCTTGGTCTGATCTAGTGCCTGTTGTGTGCTGGGAAATTGTATGTGGTGATGCAGCCTCTGAACCATTGCACCAAGGAAGGCGTGGAAGAAGCGCGAAAGTGCACTCTGTGAGACCCCTCCTGCTGTGGCTATCACCCCCTGAAAACTCCCTGATGCCAGGAGGTGCAGTGAGCACAGAACCTGGACATGGGTGGGAATGGTGTGTGCCCTGCGTGTGGGGTGTTCCAGTATGGGCCTCAGCTCCTCTATTAACTCCAGGATGCTGTCTGGGTGCAGCCTGTAGTTCACATGGATCTCCTCCTCGGTCAGCTGGAAGAGGGTGATGCGTGCTCTGTAGATCCTTTCCTGGCGTCTCCTTCTCTGTGTAGCATCTCTGATTCGCAGCCTCCTGGCTATCACATACAGCCCAGCCATGGTTGTAAATCCCAGTGGCATTGTGGGCCTGTTTAAATAGGTAGCACCTGGTTACCACCTGCTCAGAGTTGGTGGTAATTGAGAAGTGCAAATTTGCGAATTTCATGAAATCGCTAATTGCGACTTTTACCTACATCTCAATTTGCGAATTCGCATTTAGCGAGAACGGTAGTAGCGAATATCGCAAATGATGTGACGCTGATTGCGAATTCGCATTTAGCGAGAACGGTAGTAGCGAATATCGCAAATGATGTGACGCTGATTGCGAATTCGCTAAATAATTCGCAGAATCATTGGTACGCAAAAAGGTAATCACTAATTTAGCGATTCCCATTTTTGCACAGCGGAAACCTTTCCTACATTGGAACGGTCTGTTTTGCGATCGCATACACCCTAATTTTTGCGATTCGCAGTGTTTGCGATCGCAAAACAGCTTCCTACATATGCCCCTAACTGCCCAAGGAAAAAGTACTCATAATGACTGCCTAAAGCTTCTATCTTGGAACATTGCTGGGGCAAAAAGAGAAATACAGGATAATGTCCCCCCAATACATTGGAACAACTATGAAATCATTGCGTTGCAAGAGACTTTGCTGACTGAGCCACATTAAGTGGCTAATTACACACTTCATTATGTTAATTCCATAAGAACACATCGATATGGGAGAGCTAAAGGTGGCCAAGCTGTGTACATTTCGACCGCAATGCCATTCTTTCAGAACAGCTGTGCACTACAACTTCGGACATGCAAGTAATTAAATTAGACCAACTGTTCAAATATGTGACAACAACAATAATATTAATAAATGTTTATCTGCACCTGAATGTAAGGAAAAAACAATTACAGCTGGATAAATGACTTTCAATAATAACAGATCTTAGATTTGAGAACCCAGCATGGAAAATAATTTTAACAGGTGATTTTAACTCAAATCTCATTTACACCCCTGAGGAAGATGAGCACATAGCGGCGCAAAATGTGTTCTGGTCTGTACCTTTACAAACGCCCTCAACAGTAAGATGAAGGGATTTAACTGGACAAAAAACTGTTTTGGCCTTGGAATACCTAGGCCTGAGAGTACTAAACGGTAGAACTGAAGATGACACTCCACCTCGATGGACTTACCAAGGCACAAATGCACAGTCTTTATTAGATTATACAATTCTAACTCTACCATTATTGAACCATGTGAGGTAAGTTACTATTAAATACACTACTCGAAGTGATCACTCATATCAGCACCTGGAAATAAGAATAAACTTTGTAAAGCACCAGCGGCCCCCACTGAAGTGGGCCACTTGACAACAACTAATCTGAAACTCATACAATGGCCTGCAGACACACTACCAGAGCTAACAATGCTAGCAAAAGTGATATTAGAAACAAAAATAAATCCAGAAAGTAGTCGAGCAGCAAATTGGACAACCTTTACTACAAATCTGATAAGGCAGGCTCCGAAAAACAATTATGTATTGAAAACAATGGATAAGCATAACTCGAGTCTTTCAAAAAAAGTTTCTACATTAAGGAAAAAAAATCAGAAAGACGGTCAGAAAGACTAGATTTTCTAATGTTGCAAAATGTACCTGGGATCACATAAAAAGTTTAAAGAAGCAATACAAAAAACAAATCTGGGAAGATCAAAAAATGAAACAGGAAAAGTTCTGGACAAAGCTTGTTTTTGTGCTAAACAAACCAACAACAGAGCTTTTTGGGAATTAATAAATGGGATAACTAGATCAGCGCAAATTATAAATAACGCATGTGTGTCTGAGGCGACCTGGGCAGTTTACCTAAGCAAAACATTTAAAAGAGTCACAGGCTTTGCTAATAATAATAGTCACATTGACCCGGAATCCAAGCCATTGGGAACGAAAATTGAGTACAATCCTGGATCCCCCAATAACTCTGGATAGCCAATGCTAGGTGGCAGAAAAGGTATCAAAAACAATAAAATCAGGTTGAAGGGACGGGCCCCGGGGCCAAATGGGATACCCCAGGCCATCTTTTGAAGTGACCCTGAGTATTGGGTGATCCTGTTGTCGGGGCTATATACTGAGGTAGGAACAACGAATAGTCTGCCTATGAGTTGGAAAGGGTCAATAATCAACCCGATATTTAAGGGTGGTGATAGGTCAGATCCGGCAAACTACAGGCTTATAGCTCTTATGGATGTTGAAGTCAAATACTATGCATCACTAATCCTGGATCTGGTGGAGATCTGGTGGAGTGGTCTAATAAAAACAAGTTGATCCCTTTGAATCAAACAGGATTTTGTAAAGGGTTTGGAACAACAACAAATATACTTGCCCTGACCATGATAGCAGAAAGGTGCAAACGTTTGCAGAGAAAATTGCAACTTTGTTTTATTGATTTTAAAGCAGCGTTTGACCGCATAGATCGAGGGCTGCTGTGGAGCAAATTAAAGAATTTAGCCATTCCTGAATCAATATTATACAACTGTACACTGGAACTTGGATCCGTATAAAAATAGCAAATGTACGAGACTGTCAAGGGAAATACAGACAGAGATAGGTCTAAAGCAAGGCTGTGTATTAGCGCCTCATATATTCAATCTCTTTATGGCGGACCTCTCACCAAGATTAAATTAGATACATTCTCAGTCTAGGGGTGGGCGGAATTCGCGTAGTCGCGCTACGCAAAGCTCCGCGAAACGGTAAAAAGCTCCGCGAGCACGCAAAAGTTCCGCGAACACGCGGAATTGCTTGTTCCGCCTGTTCGCGATGCTTTTTTCCTGTTCGCGAACGCTGTTTGCGTGCTCGGGGAGAAATATCTCGCGAACACGCATTTTGAAAGCGCGAACAAGCAAAAAATTCCGCGAAGCCGCGGATCGTGGAATTTTTGCCAATTTCGCGTTCTCCGCGGAGTGCGAAATTACCCAAATTCCGCGAGCGGAATGGAATTTACCGCCCAGCCCTAATTCTCACCCACCACGCCTGGGCCCATTATCTATAATGCATCTTTCATATGCTGATGTTATGTTATGTTATGTTATGGGAATTTTTAGAGCGCACGATTACCCGGAGGTGTCCTGGCGCTAGTCCTGCTCAGTTTAACAAGAGCCGGCTTACAGAGATCGTTAAATGAGTTGTCAAGGTTTGCCGAGTACAATGCCTTTGAAATCAACATCAAAAAACCAAAAACTATGACTATTGGGAACCGTCTTTGTCATCAATACCCTATTAAGCTGGGAGAAACAACTTTAGGGGTAGTCAATAACTATAAATATCTGTTAATAGATGACCGATTAATTTTTCAATTTCACAAACAATATCTTGAAACAAAAGGATATGGCCTAATCTATGGATTCGGTGCCCTCGCAAAAGAGTTAAGGGGCCCATCCTTCAAGCCTCTGCTTGCTGTAATGGGTGCCAAATTATTGCCAACAGTGGCCTATGCAAGCATCATTCTAAATGGTACAGATGCAATACTGTTAGACAAACTACAAACGAAAGCGTACAAAAAAAGTCTTCAGTTTAGCTCAGAATGCATCCCCAGCACAGGTGAGATTGGAATTTGGTTTTATACAACAAGAGATTGGGAGAAGATATGCTATTATTAAAAGCTGGTTTAAAATCTGGTTAAGTCGAGCGAATGACCTACATGATGTCTTGTGGCGGGCCCAGGAAGAAGTTCCGGATTCAAGTTATAGCAAATTCCTGAAAATAGCCCTGGAGGAAACAAAGACAACAGATCTTTGGGTGCAGAATCCCTCTTTTTCTGTCTTCCGTAGGGTGATAAACAAAATGGCTAAATCTCATTCATTACTAGAGGACAAAAGTAAATTAGCCAAGCGGTCTCATGTCTGGGTGGTCCTACAGTCCTATACAACAACACGCAGAAAATCTACACACAACATATTCATTTTATTTGAAACGGAAACTCATGGCCACTAGGTTTGGGGTCTTACCAAGTTTAGCTGATCAGCCAGCATGGAAGTACAATGGTCCGATGATATGTAACCTATGTGGTGCAGCGAAGCAAGATTTTATTAATCTGATTTGCTTATGTCCTTCTTTAAAAGCAATTCAGCTGTGGTTATGGAAAAAAGCTTTTAATGATAGAGGGATCCAGTCTTATAGACCGGCAATAATTAAAGTCCTGGACCCAATAGATCCCTATTTGAACTGTAAGATGATGAACTTACAGACATTTTACGAAAATTCATTACAGAACAAGGAGAAACACTCCTGTTTCACTGATGAAATAGCGATTATGGACATTTGAGTGCTAAGACCCTTTTCCCTGGACGGCTAAGTAGATGCACCATTAGCTAGAAATAGACGGGCTTTTAACCGCACTGATGTCATTTACATTGGGATTGAAAATGATAGCAATAGAAGTCTGTTCTATTAATATATTAATAGGAATTGGATGGTTACGTCCATTTTTTACATCTTCCAGGTATGAAAAAATTATGAACAGATTGGTTTTAAACGGATTTAATGCATTTATACTGAGAGCAGATATGATAGCAACGCTGTAGACTTTGACATGAAATTCAATTTTAATAATTTTATGATGTGGAAATAATTGTCCTTTGGAAGAGTGATGATTTTTATTAACTGAAACTGGTCCTTGTAGCAGGGCAGAGGTCAGCAGACAACAGAGCAGCTCAATCAGGCAGGGCAGCAATCCCTTGGGGCAATCCTACAGCACAGCAGTCTTTACTCCAGCATAGGTTCTTCCAGGTCCAGTAGTGTTCTCAAAACATGGGGTCAGAGCCCCTGTACTTATGCTCAAAATGTGTTTGATCTAGGGGACACTTCTGAAAAGAAACCTTACAAGTGCACAACACTCCCTTTCAACACCCCGCCCCTGGTTCCAGATGCACAGCAGGGGGTAAACAAGCCCTCTGTGTGAGGACAAGATACAGCTTACACAAATAAATGTAAATACGCCAGCCTCCCTCTCAACCAGCCCAGGAAGACTATCAGTATGCAGATGAATGCAAATGCCTCTCTTGTCACACCCAGCCTTTCCTGTGTTGTGGTTGTCAGGAAAGAATGCACAAAGTGTACCTGTCAACCAGGCCCAGATGTGGATTGGAGTCAGGCTGCAAAACATAGAGTTATAAGCACAGCAAAATGCTTACTTTCTAAAAGTGGCATTTCTAAAACAGTAATAAAATATCCAACTATACCAGTAAGCATGATTTTTCACTACCATTCTAAACATACCAAACATGATAGCGCTACTCCTTTCAGATCAGGAATTACTACTTAAACATATGTAAGGAAATTCACAATGCTTGCCTATGAAAGGAGTAGGCCTCACAGTAGTGAGAAACAAAATAGGGTGTTTGTCACTATCAGGGCATGCCACACAATAAAGGCAAAATTCCTTGGACGGGGGATTCTGGCCCGATTAGAGACATGGGCAGAAGATAACAAGATTCTAATGCCTATTTAGTATGGGTTCAGGCCTGGCATAAGCACTGTAGAACAAACACTAAATTTACACCTAGTAAATATGTGAAGGCAAAAGGAAGGGCCATTCATGTGGCTTTTATTGACCTTTCAAGCACTTTTGATCTAGTCAACAGGAACAAATTAAGGGAAATAATGCAGAAAATAATCTAATAAAATGCCTGCATCACGACAACAAAGTCTCAGTCCGATATGGTCCACAAGGAGAATTTTCAACTCAAATAGAATCCCTGAGAGCGGTAAGACAGGGCTGCATTTTAGCCCCTTTTTTGTTCTTGGTATATATTAATGGTATTACAGAATACTTATTACGGGCGGGCGTGGAAGTCCCAAAGATAGGGGCTCAATCTGTGAACATACTCTTATACGCAGATGATGCGGTTTTGATTGCTCGCACCCCGAACGCACTGCAGAAGCAGTTAGATTATTTTACAGAGTATATGGTGGGTCTGGATTTGAAAGTAAATTATTCAAAAAACGTATCCTATGACATGGGGGCCATTATGCACGATACTTAAGCACTTTAGAATGGGGGTACGCAGTTGCAAAGAACAAATGAGTTTATCTAATTAGGAATTGTTTAAAGCTCATCCCTAAAATGGGAATCACACCTCCATGTGAAAGTCACAACAAATGGGAAGGAATTTGGAGGCCATTTTCCACTTTGCAAGGACTCTTAAACACAAACCTTTGGCGAAGATGATAGCCTTGTATAATTCTAAATGCATCTCTGCCACACTATACGGGGCAGGGGTACCAAAAAGTGGGCATGCTCGAACAAATAGAGAACGGTTTAAAATGGAGGAAGCTGCCAGTCCTAAAGAATACTGCAAATTTTATATGTCAAGAGGAGTTGGTCCTACCTTATATAGGTGACCAGATAAATATAGCACCACTACTTCTATGGATCAAGTGCTGGCAAAATCCAGAGGCAGATTTGGTGAAAGCATGCATGCCAGACTGTTTATCCCTAAATCATGAGAGTATAATACCTTGGCTGATGCACGTAAAATCATGTTTCCACAAACTGGGCCTCATAGAAATGTAATATTTTACCCAATGCTAAGTCTGTCGTGAAATCTCGCCACTCAGATTACTGTTTGAAGGAGAGGTAACGGGCGCCTTGAATATGAAAACTGTTGAGCATTATTTGCAAATTTCAATAGTTCAATCCATTGAACCGTACTTGGGATGGACTGAGAACGTAAGTTATCTGTTTAATTAACATATTTTAGATTCATTTTAATCCATTTTAAAGTTGCTTTTCTGACACAGTGTGCATGGCAGCATGACCTATCCCCCTGTCACTGTAATAATGTCACAAAACAGAGCACATGTCATTGTATTCTATTTTGTCCATTATATCCAAGCCCGAGAAGTACTTTATTGAGCCCCTTCTTGCATCAAGCAGGGATTAGGAAATATCGGTTAGCAATGGAATTTTTATAAAAATGACCTACGGCAGACACATGCAACGCAGTTTTAAATTTTATTAGAAATGCGATCGTGATTAGTAACCTTTTAATGGTTGTTTCGCCTTTATTGATGAATTCTTTTTTTTATTTCGAAACCTTTTATGCTGGAAATTTTTAGAACGTCATTTAATGCAAGATTTTTGAGTTTTTTTAATGAGCAAAATTGTCTTATCATGCTCAAGTGTATTTATGCTTATAAATATGATCTTGTATATGCTTTTTATGGCACACTGCCAAAATAAAGCTGCCTAAACTGACTAAATAGAGCATGCTTCTCCAATGATTAGCTTGTGTGCTACTGGTAGCTCTCCAGCAATCTGTAGATAGCTCTCCTGTGTGCATACCAGCTTACTTAATTAGAAGCCATTGCTTGGTTGAATGAATGTAGCTGTTATGTAAATACAAAGTTGAGGAATTCCAAATTGATTAAGTCTGTTGAACTGAAGGGATCATTGATAGTAATCTTGCATGGAGAGGGCATCTTTTTTGATGTTGCCACTATCACCACACTGCTATTATTAGTAGTGCAGTATGATTTTCATTGAACATAAGTGGCTCTTATTACAGAAAAGGTTGGAGACCCCTAAACTAGAGTCTCTATTTGCAAACAATGCACTGCACATCCCACTTAATAAGTAATGTTATAATAATGTAATTAATAAAATAGACAGGTCTTAGAAGGCTTTCTTAGCCTGTTGGTGTCTTTTTTTAAATAGCCCCGCTTAAGAAGCTTTCTGAACCTCAGAAAACTATTCAGCTCCCATAAAACAGTGGAAAAGAGAGTGCTAGACTTTATCACTGGCAATAGAGAAGATGCTACCATTCCTTTTCTCAAGTCTGTATTTGGGGAAGGAGAAGTCAAGTCTATTAGTGGATCTCAACCATTGAGTGGGCTGTATGTCCCAAACTTCTGGGCCAGAAAGGAAGGCTTCTTTCCATATTAAATCTTAATTAGTAAGAAGGCCCCTTTGAATTTGATTCCCTAAGTGACTGGGAGCCAGTGAAGCTGTCTCCTTTGGATTCATACATGATCACATTATCTCAGTTTTAAAAGTATTCTGATAACAGCAGTTTGTATACACTGGAGCATGTCTATACTCTTTTTGGTAGGCTCAGTTATAGAGAATTACTATACTCTAACTTTGAATGTAAGCATTAGCCACAGCTAGTTTGTGAGCGAAGGTCAGAAAAGGGAACATATGTTTCAAAGTTTAAAAAAAAGCATGGTTTAGGTACAGGAGAAATGTGGACTTCCAGGGTCCAATTGGTGTCCAAAATAAGGCACAGATTGCAAGCTTGAGTGACTGGCTCTGGGCAAGGGCCCAATACAAGACACCATTCAAAGCTATTCAATCTAGAGATGTTGTTATATATGGGAACTATTTCTGTTTTTGAAGGGTTTTTGACTAAGAAATTCGAAGTTATCCAGTGTGCTTGGCATTAAGAATGCCAGTAAGGATAATTTCACCTGTCTTAAAGTTGGAAGTAGTTTAAGAAGGAACTGAGTATCATCAGCATAGTAATATGTCTTGACAGGGAATAGACAGGGAATTTCTGTACCAGTGAGGAGAGTTGGAAGATGTAATGATTAAAAAGGAGGGGGTTAGATGGAAAACTGGGGAACACCCCACAGGAGAGATTTGGAATGAGATAAAAGTGTATCACTTTAAATTGTGCTTCATTTCATTTTCAGAACAGCGCCACATAATGGCTAAATCCTGCAGTTGGTGTAGGAGGACAGCATGCTCTATGGTGTCTAAGCTATTCAAGAAATCCAAAAGGTTAAACCCCTTTCACCGCCTTCGTCCACCATCGGTTGCAGTTCATCTGTCACAGACTTTATTACTCTTTCTGTTTTTCACCCTAGATTGAAAATAGTGTGTGTACGGACGAGCACATTATTATCCTCCACAAATGATTGCAGTGGGTATTGTAGGATCCAGCATGGGTCTTCTTAAAATTAGCCTAAGGATAGCATGTTTAAAAGATTCAGGGATCAGGCCTGTAGTGAGTGAGGACTTAAGGATGGTGCTGATCATATTGTGTAAATATTGTTGTAGTATTTCCCATGTGAGTCCCAGTAGCAGGTCAATGGGTGCTTCCGAAGGGTGACTCTTCCCTACAACATTAATACAACTATCAGGAGTAAGCAGTATAAACGTAGCAAATTTGAGAATGGAAGGGAGCACAATATTTTCCACCTATGGTTTGGTTTGTTTAGTAGACAAGAGTATCTAAATGACTTGGTTTTTTTCATTAAAGAGGTTGACGAGATCCCTCATCAAGTTTTAAAGGGGGCAAATCATGGGATAACCCACGTAATGTTTTTTTTAACGTGCTCCCCACAGGGAAGATTTCATTCGGAATACTACTGACATTTAGGATTTTTATGGGATAGCACTAGTGTTTAGCCATCCAGATTAAATAGTTGTATTTACCTGGTTGCGAATTATAGTTTATGAGTTTACTCTGACTGGCTTTTTTAGTACCCCATGTCTTCTCCAGTTTTCGTAATCTCATCTTCATTTTTAAATCAGGTGTGAACAATTTATGACTTGCCTATTTTACGGTTTCTTTGGTGGCTTTGTACCAGGCCCAACTCCTCTAGGACAGGAGATATGTAGGTATACTTACCAAGGACGTAGAAGAAAGGAAGGATGTATTTTGTGACATATGGACAGATAGTGTTTTGATAGATCGATAGATGGATGCATAGATAGATAGCTAGGTATAGACAGTTGCATAAATATGGAGGGTTACATAGATAGATATATTTGCAAAAGGATAGCGAGATAGATAGATTGACAGACAGATAGGTATATAGACAGGTAGATAGAAGGTATATTGGTAGGCAAATAGACACACAGACAAGTAGATAGATAGACTGGTAGATAGAGAGACAGGCAGATAGATAGATAGATAGATAGATAGATAGATAGGCAGTAATTTGGAATAAACTGCACAGCTTCAATTATTAATATAATCTATGTAAGCATTGTTAAACCTGTCAGCCTTAGGGTGGTCTTCCCCGAAACATTGTGCCTACTTAAGTCCAATGTTTGTTGAAATTCCTTTTTTTTGGCCTTAGGGCTCTGTGCACTTTATCACTGCTAGCCAGTGCTATAGTGCTTGTGCTCGCTCCCCTAAACATGGTTTCATCGGCAAATACCGATTTGGCATATTTAATTTATTTACAAGTCCCTTGTAGAGTGGTAAACCATATACTAAGGGCCTGAACATGTTCCAGGCATGCCATTGCAGCCTGAATGCAGTGTTGCACTGCCATGTCAACTTGGTATTCAAACGCACTTGTCTAGCCTTAAACTCTCCTTTTATTACACATAAGTCAACCCTAGGGTAGGCCCTAAGTAGCCCATAGGGCTGGGTGCTGTGTAATTAAAAGGCTGTTCATGTTCTTTCAGTGTCCTGTTAGTGAAAAACTCCTTAATTCAATTTTCGCACTATGAGACCTAACCCTCCCATAGGATAACATTGGAAATTCCTTATTAAATTTAAGAAGCTTTACTTCCTAATTGGGAGAAGGTAGATATGTCAGTGTTTGATACCTATGAAATCGTAATGATAAACCCTCTTTAATGGTAAAGTGGGATTTTTTTCATTACAATTTTGAAAATGCCACTTTTAGAAAGTTGGCTTTTTCCTGACCGCAGTCCTTTGTGCTTGCAGCCTGTCTTGGATCACATGGCTGGGTGTAGCTGACAGTTGGACTTTGTGAATTCGACTGTAAACGGTGTGGGAGGTATGATTCCAAGCACTTTAAAGGCCCTCCGTTAGGTCCTCAGTGCTCGCGGTACCAGTCTTCTAGACCCGGACAGCACAACATGGCTGCTGCCGACCAGAGACACGATTCTGCCCTCCTGCTGCTGAGCCAAGCTTGAGCAGTGGAAGACAGAACAATAGGCATCCTGTCACATGGAGGTTTGACCACCTCCCAGACAAGGTTTAGTGTATTGGGGCAGGGTGGGAGCGCTTGTCAGCGCCACATAGTCTGCGTGAAGGGCACAGATGGTGCCCTCCATGCATAGTCCAGTTCAAACCAGTTCAGGGAGCCGTTGGGTCCCGCTCTGGCGCGAAACTGGACAAAGGATAGTGGAGTATCCTCCCCCTTGTCTAGCCCCTCCTTAGGGAGGGACCCCTGTATCGGCCAAACCCTTTCCTTAGGGTACTTAAGGGCTTACCTGTGCGTGGGTCCCTATATTCTTCGTGGGACACAATAGAATGCAGATACCACTTCAACTTTGACCCTCTGGGCACTCTGGACTTCGCTCTGGGCATCAAGGCTGCAACCGGGAAGACTCCTGCTGCTCCTGATCTCTTCGCCCTGCTTGTCTGCTGCAATGTTCATGCCTGTGCGCCATAAAGCAACCCATCCAAGGCCTGTGGACATCCAAGACACCTGACGGAATCTCCCTTGAAGTGAAGGAGTCACTTCCCTGCATCTGCAGGCACTGAAACTAAGCTGACATGTCTGCTGATCATGGGCTCCTATGGACTCTGAAAGGCTCAGCAACACAGGTGGCAATTTTTCACATTCCTTGAGGCCTGCCCTGTCCTCTCACCAAGTTTGAGGCCAGCATCCCTCGTCGGAGCCGCAGGAACCGAACTCCTATGCACCATGTCAACTTGCTGTTGCAAAGACTTGTTGGCGTTCTTCCACCAAGATCATCGGGCTCCAAGTAGCCCCAACCTCAAGCATCTCCAATAAACAAGATCTCTGTCCTCACCACATCACTTGCACGGTGGGCCTGCATCTTTGGTGAGCTGCTCAAGGTCCTCTGCGACTCCAGTGCCTCTGGCCTGTGGGTCCTCTTGAGGGTCACTTTTGATTTCTTTTGGGCTCCCCTGATTTCTCGGGCCTGACCTGAATCCCCTGCTTATGGTGAGTCTCATGGACCTTGCTGATCCCGACATTGCACCTTCTTTTACTTCTACGTGGTTTGCAGTTGCCAAGGCTTGTTGGTGCTCCCGCCAGACACCGACCCCTCAACTCTCGACACCTGATGTGGGACAGCTCGTGTATGGCTTCTGGTCATCCACAGCATCGCCTGGTCCACACAGCTGCAGTTCCAAGGTCACTGTCAACTCTTCTACAGCACCTGACTACGTTGGGCATTCGTCTTCCGTGCCTCCTGGTCACTTCCAAGTGGCATAGACTCTGTCCCCTCTGCTTTCAGGTACTTATTGACTTGAATCCACCTTTGGGTTCCACTGTACACTTTCACCTTCTCCAGCAGCGGCATCTTCCTGAAGTCCTCCATTGGGTTTGACTGGGGTTTCTGACGCCACTTCACACCTATGCACCCGACTCCCCTGGGGCAGGTATCCTGGTTCCTAAGGTATCCACGGGTGGGGTTGCTCTCCAACCTTCTGTCTTCCACAGGGTTTTCTACAGGGTCCACTGGGAAGGGCCCTTCTTCTTTAAAATTGTAACTGCGTCTTACACGTTGATTTGTACGGAGAACGCAGTCGTGTTCCTACACTGCACACGACCTCCGTGGGGCTCCTAGATACTCACCTTAAGTGGTTCCTTGGGTCCCCGGCACTGCTATGTCCTCTGAGTATTGTCAAGTGATGGTTCGCATACCACTTTTTTAGTATATGGTTTGGTCCCCCTTGGTGACCACTGTGTATTCTGTGCTACTTACCTGTTTCTATTGCAAAGTATTGTGTGTATTGTGTATATTTCTGGCTAGGAGATATCTAAATGTGTTAGTGAGTGTCTTATAATAAATACACATTTTTATAAATACACTGTGTGGTTCTTTTTCATTTAATCTATACCTATAAGATTGTATACTGGTGAAATAAGCTGCTTTACACTCCTTCTGGACTAAGCCTGAAGGCTGCTCGCCACAGCTACCACTTAGAGAGCTTTCTAAGGTTGTCTAAGACCACTAAAATCACCATAAGGGTGTCTTGATCAGTGCAAGGTGTCCACATACATAAGTATATATCATATACTTAGCCAGCCTCTCACAGTCAGCTTAAAGAGGAGCCTTGTGGGATGCTGCAGATGATGTTTTTTGGTACCTAGGTAAAAGGTGGGAGGCGGACTCTTTGGATTCGTCTGGAGAGGAAGGAAGAGACCCATTCCAGAGCCTTCCCTTTGCATCCCCATTTAGTGGAGACCATGCTAGAGGGTGTGGAGGGGCACAGTGTCAAACACTGCAGAGAGATCGAGGAGGATCAGGGCGGCAGTCTCTCCCCTGTCTAGGAGAGTCCTGGTGTCATCTGTGGCAGTGATAAGGCTGTGGTCTCTGTGCAGTAATTCAATCAGAATCCCAAATGGGAGGGGTCCCATAAGGTTGTTCTTATCCAAGTGGACAGTGAGTTGGAGGTCTTTTGCTTTCTCTGGCATCTTGGCAGGGAAAGGAAGTAGGGAGATGGGGCAGTGGCTTTTGAGGTCTTTGGGGTCTGCGTTGGCTTTTTGTGGAGCGGTTTGATTTCTATGTGTTTCTATCCTTCAGGGAAGGAGGCAGATGTGATGGATGTGATGATGATTGTGGTGAGCTCCTTGCTGAAGGTACTTTTTCCTAGGTTGAACATGAGGTTGGGGCAGGGATCCTTGGGGCTCCCGAGTGGATGGAGCCAATGGCAGTTGTGTTTGCAGATAGTGGTTCCCATGCATTTAGTGAGCTTTCATGGGGGTCAGGTTGTTGAAGAGTCTGTAGACTGTGGTTGTCATGGGTTGGGGGTTGAAGTTCTCATAGATGGTGGTGATTTTGGTGTAGAAGAAGTCGGCGGGGTGTTGCAGAGCTCTTGCGAGAGTGCAACGGTGTTCTCGGTGGCTTTGCGGTTGGAGAATTCCTAGATGATGCAGAATAGTTCCTTGCTGTGGTTTGAGCTGGCGTACAGGGTGTTTTGTTTGGTGGTTTTGAGTTTGTGGTGGTACCTGTTGAGGGCTAGTTTGAAGTTGTTGCAGTCATTATTTGTCTACATTGTCACATTGGGACTGCCTTATGACATTTTATAAGTGTAGTTTCCAATTGAGAAAAGATAGGAAAGACAAATTTAGTGTCTCTGGACTCACAATTTATGAAAGGGCCCAACCCACTTCTTGCATCCGAACCGCACTCCATTGCAGTCTGCCTTAACTTTCAACTTTGAACTGGTCTCACATGACTAGAAGCCCAGTATTGGGGCTTTCATATTTTAAGCACTAGATTTAACTGAAAGAATTAAAAATTAATAACTCCGGTTCTGCTGATTGGATTTTTGTGTCCAAAAAATTATTAAAATGTACTCTATTTTTCTAAACTGGCTAGGAATCTTTCTTGTGTGGTGTTTTCACGTTATTACTGTTTGTGTGCTGCATAAATACTTTACACATTGCCTCTATGTTAAACCTCATTCCTTTTTGTGCCAATCTACCCAGGGTTAAACACAGATTTATTTAGTGATTTTTTGTGGTTCATCCTGCAAGGATTGTGGCTGTTGCTTGGCCAGAGCTCACCCCAGTCAACCAACAACCGAATTTATCAGAAGCATCACACAAGAGCATTGAAGAAAACTAAAAAGCCATAGCAGGAGGGTATACAGTTAAATTGGTTTACAAGTATATAAACATGAAAAACAATGGTGGCTATGCCATCCAACCCCACACATAGATAGTAGCACTGAAAATATCACGGCAATGTCATTAGTGAAAGCAAAAGAAGGTTTTCTTTTGGCGGTGCTTTTTCAGTAATGGACCCTGCCACCTGGGTTGTCGTAGCCGGAACACAGGAATCATGGTTGGCAATATTCAATAAGAAAACCCAAGCACACACATGCAGTTCATGGTTGAAGTATAAATTAGATATAATAATCTTCTTGTTTCAGATTTGTAGTGTGTAGCTAAAGATGCTTTATTCTCTGCACATATAAATGTGCATATGGTGGTTCAGTAGAAGTACATTCTTCATTACAGATAGGCAGCCGAGACGTGTTTCATCAGAAGACTTCCTCAAGGCTGCAAAACAATATTAATAAATGTTTTTTGTATATGTGTATAGATAGTAAGGGACACAAGTAGAGGATTAATGTGGTGTTGATCTCCAAAAAGAATTCTATGTCATACCGTAGTGTATAAGTGGTCAAACTGCTAGAGTCCAAGAGAGACATAGCATACAGAAAAGAATTAGGTTTGTGAATGATCAGTAGAAAATCCCACTAGTTAAAGATAAGTTTAAAAATAATCTTATAACAAGTTAGCATGCGATGAAGCATTGAATACGTGCATGCCAAGTAGAGAAAACCCAAGTGCCTTTAATCTGAAAGTACAGGGTGAAAATAGTACTGGTGCCCACAGACTGTGAAACCTGTGACCTAAATAACATGCATATATGCGCTATTCTCAAACTTCGAGTAGACTGTAACTGTATAATTAGGCCAATAGAGCGTACATTTCAACAAAATCTGGAAAAGTTTCACTGTTGAAACTGTTATTTCTGACATCCACCAATAAGTATACTCAAGTAGAAGGACAAAGGTATGGTCCACGGTAAGCTGATTTCACTAAGATAAAAAATAATAATTTGAAAAAGTTGAGTGTTACATCCACGATCATTTAGGGCAAACACAGGGAAGTTAGGGTAGAATGGCCATAAAGGTCGGGGAAGTGCATGTGAAGAAACGTTATGTTGTCATTGAATGA
Source organism: Calotriton arnoldi (assembly GCA_963921515.1). Taxonomy (NCBI): domain Eukaryota; kingdom Metazoa; phylum Chordata; class Amphibia; order Caudata; family Salamandridae; genus Calotriton; species Calotriton arnoldi. The sequence goes on along the minus strand of CAWUFW010000256.1, from coordinate 108,301 downwards.
AAGTTGTTCCGGTCCAAAACCTCATTAGGACAACATAGTCTAAAACATAAGGATTGAGACAAGTGGTGCCCGATTATATCTCAGACGAGCTGTGGCAGTAACCTAAAATTCGAAAAGCTGACTTAATATCGTTTTGCAGCCTTGAGGAAGTCTTCTGACGAAACACGTGTTGGCTGCCTATCTGTAGTGAAGAATGTATTTCTACTGAACCACCATATGTCTGCCCAGAGAATAAAGCATCTTTAACTACACACTACAAATCCGAAACAAGATTATGATATCTAATATATACTTCAACCATGGACTGCATGTGTGTGCTTGGATTTTCTTATTGGTTCACAAGTATAACTGTAGTCCTCAATTAAAATACATACCAGCATGACATAAATGAGTGCAGTTATATATGCATTTTTTTGTCTTCCGTTTTTACCTCTACAAACATGAAATCATTTCTCACTTTATATGCTTTTGTAATAGAACATAAGTTTTACCTGCTCTCCTCGTTTTGTAGATTACATCTCCACACGTGGGGACAAATTATGTTTTTGCTCATTTACAAGGATTGCCCTATACTAAGTGGATCTGTAAAGTTCACAACATTTATCATGGTGACACTCAGCTATGGGACAAGCAATTTGCATTGATTGTGTAAATATCACTAGGATTTGACAAGTCGCTTGGTTGTGCATATTTTAACAAAAATTATGTTCTAAAAATACATGTTTTTAAGTTGTTATGGTTTTAATTTACTATCTATAAAGAGTTTGTTATTATTTCCAAAGAATGCAAACCATGTGGCAGCTCACACAGCTGCAGAGGAAGGTGGCTAGAAGATAAAAACTGGAACTAGTGCATGAATATCGATATCTGGGATTATTATTTGAGCACAGCCTTAGCTGGGCCTCAAAGGTAACTGAGATGGAAAAGGCTCCCTTAGACAACAAATCAGGCCTAACCTAGTTTAATACATTTTGTAATAGCTTCATATGAAGCCCTGAATTTGGCATTTGGTGCAAGGATAATTTCAATACCGAGCTATTGTCCTCAGTCTGGTGAGTAGAGGGGCATCACAATCTAGGGTATGGAGCAGGCCCAATGTTATTATTAAGTAGCCATTAGACCTCGATGAAGCAATTACGATACCAGCAGTGAGGATGGAGTTATCCTTAAAACCTGCAAAGGCAATAGTCCTACCATCTGCAATTTTGTTCTGGCGTGATGTCCAACAGCACCAGCTAAATTGCTGATTAACCTTTAAAAGGCACAAGGGTCCAAAAAAGGACAGGTGCTGAAAGATACATTTCTTGTTTGGAACTGCAAGATAATCGAAACTGACAAATTTCCCCAGAGAATCAAATTTCCTTTAAGAAAATCCTTTTGGTGCGGATGGCTAGATGAAGCTGGGATAAAGGCATAGCACACATCAAAACACTGAAAGCTGTATCCTATATGTACGCCAGACAAAACTCGGCCTAAATGATGAAAATGTTTTTGATCTCATTACTAAATCTAATAAACATTTGTTTATGATGTTCTATCTGGGACAGCTTCTTTTTATGAAATCTTGGGAGTTTTACTTGGTTTGCCTAAAAGTATGCAGAGCAGTAGATTATGTGGATTGGAGAATGAATGTATTTAACATCTTATATTTATGTATGTTGTTTTATATTTTATAAAATAGCACACTGCATCGCATTTTCTTTATGTGTTGTCTTCCTTTGAAGGTTTTAAACATTCACCGTAATTCCTATAACTTCATTCTTCAGGTATCTTGCAGTAGGTCTCACACAACACAAATATTTATGTATTAATTGTTTTACTGCCAGGAGCGTGTCTATAAATCTGGCTCCAAAGTCCAAAAGATAAGGAGTCAGAAAAGAGAGAAACTGATGGACGTCCATTGAATTGGTTCAGAAGTGGGCCGAGCATACCAGATGGCAGCCATCACTTGCCATGCACCACTGGAAGCCCGGAATCATGGCACATATAACACTTTCATTGCAGCTATGTAAGCAGAAGGACTGATAACTTAGGAAATGAATGCTCACACCCCATCATAACTTAGTGGTCCTGAGTTCCAAGCCCGGAAGGAGGGTCTCAGCATTGATTTCTTTTTCTTTTAATTTTACAATACAAATATATAATGTTGAGACTACAAATAGAATTTGCAGGAGCAGGGAGACACCACCTGCCAGTTACAATGCCATCTCCATTGCTCTTTGAATGGCACTTGGAGTCATCTGATGTATTAACTGGTGGTAGTAGCTAAACACACTGAATTACATGTGGAAAGACACAGTTCCACATAATGGTAGGCAAAAAGCACCAAGAAGCAGTCTCTGTCTGCAGATTGAACTTTAAGGAAGCAGCCACTGAAAAGAGATGTACTGGTATTAAGCCGGTTGCCTCAAGGCTATGAACATTGCCCCTCAAGCATTTTGTTTTGTTGCAGTACGTTAGTTTCACATCCTGGCACCGGACAACTGTACTTACTTTGGTGAGGTGTGAAATGAATGTGAAAAGCTATAATAAAAGATAAGCTCAGAGTGCATAACTCTCAACACAGGCTTCAGCAAGAAGAAGACGAGAAGCAGCCGAAGGGAAGTGGGGCAGTGCCTGGGAGGTGAAATGAAGCACTGACGAGGAAAAGGTGATGAGCGGGAGTGCAGTCAAAGGAAACAGTGGAGAGAGCAAGAAAACACATGCAATCTCATGCAGCACTAAAAGCAAAAGAAAACAAGCACTGGCAAAGCCACTAGGTCTTGCCTATACAGGACCCATTGGCTTTGTCAATATTTTTTCACCATGTTGCACGACAGTGCAGCCTCTGTGCAACATGGAGAAAAACACATTGACAAAGCCAATAGATCTCGTATAGGCGAGACTCATTGGCTTTGCCAATGCTTGTTTTTAATGCTGTGGCTAGGAGCAATGCAGCCTGTGAGCTGCTGTCTCCCCCTCCCTCTGCCCTTACCCCTCCACTCCTCGGTGGATTGGAAATGGGAGAGGAAGATGGGCAAACAAGGGTGTTAAATTAGCTGCCTAATCTGCATTCATTGCTGGGAACACATCCCCCATTACCAGGGCTGTTCACAATGTTCAAGGCATGGAGATCCATCGAGATCGAATGGGAGAGGATGTGGTGTGATTGCCAGAAATGCTGCTTTGGGAACCCAAGCAACTAGTTTCGAGTCTTGGTGTCGGCTCAACATCAGTGCATAAAAAACATGAATGTGACCTTCTGCAATATAACCGGGATTCATGTAAAGAGCTGCAATACCTGCCAGTCGAGTTTTCACTATACAATACTGCAACAAAGCACAGTGTTAAATTGAAAAATCAGCACTTGCATGACAGCTTGACTGGTGCTCATGTAAAGAGCTAGAATACCTGCTGGCGAGTTCACGCTATACAAGTCTGCAAAAAAACAAACAAAAGAAATCAAGCAACAATAGGGGAGTTAGGATGGGCAAGCATCAATCAAGGAAAAATAGAACTTCAACCATGTCAGAAGCAGTGCACAGGCACAGATTAACTTAAATCAATCTCTGCTAGGTCCATCCTCCATAGAAATGATTGGAAATGACAACTCAGCTGTATCAGCCAATTACAGAGGCAAGAAGAACAATGTGAAGCCAACTAATGGTAAACCAATGGGGGTGCTCCGAGCCCTTTTTGTATGCAAGTGAGACGCATGTGCTGGTGCATGCACTAGCAGGCTCAACCCTAAAAAGTAATTGCCTGAATACGAGCAGTGGAAGAATACAACTCTTCCAATCAGAACACTCTGAGACCAAAATGTTCCTAAGTGGGACTAACAGAAGAATAGGGAGGACAGCGAATCATGAGCAGAGACCTGATGTAAATAACAAAGGCAATTATGAGTATATTGGAAACACTTGATCTTGCCAATAGACAGCAACAGATGCTGGTATAAATCCTAAACATGATTTTTTTATGCAGAGGCAAAAAAAAAGTTGGCTTAGGAGATCAGACGTGGTCAATTTAAAAATGCATATTGTTAGGGCATTTTTAATTTTGTTTATAGATGTTCATTGCTCTTCTTTGGAAGGTAAGGTAAGTGGAATTGCCTTAGTCAGTGCAGATTGGATAAATGCATTTGAGACTATGATTATCTGTGAGAAGTATAAAAAGAAAAGCTGTGGCTTAGGGTCCATAGTGGGAAAAGGCAGCGGGTACAAAAAGCTGACCCCTGACAAACACCCGAATAAAGAGGTATAGATGAAGAAGAAATAGAGCCTAATTGGACTGTTTGGGATCTGACCGTGATAAAAGAGTTTACCACTGAAGAACTGTTTTTTTAAGGCAAACGTTTTAAACAATGGAGTAGCAGGCAGCGGTTGTTAGCATCAAAGGTGACGGATATGTCCAAATGGATCACAACTCATGATCCCCTCTGTTGGCTATCATCTGTAAGTCATTTAAGGCTGAGGTAATTAGCTTGGTCATCAGCTAGTAGGCTGTTGCCTTCAATAAAACTTTGAAGCTGGGTGATAAACAATTTTTCAAAGCGTTTTGAGGAGCAGAGAAATGAAACAATAGTTTACTGGATCTTTTTTGTTCAGAGAAGGTTTTTTGTTGTGGAGTCCACAGAAGACACAACACGATGGTGGTGCAGACATCAGCATTAGCCTTTATTCAATACAAGAGGCTCTATTCATCACCCCTCTCAGAAGTCAGTTCAACATATTTGTCCCCACAGCGAATCTCCAACCAGATCACAGAAAGACATTCCATAATAGAACCGAAGGTGAGGGAGAACATAAAGGCTTTACCACTACCATCAGAATACAACAGTTATTTTAATTTGGTTGAATTGCTACTGCTTTAAAATCCCTAGGAACACACCTGACATAAATGGGGTATTGCCAATTGGAGTAATCAAAGAAGCCAAGGTTGTCCAAAAGCTTTTAATTTTGCCACCAGACAAGCATCTAATGAGGAACCTGAAGGTTTGCTAGAAAATTAGGAGTTTTTTCAGTCCCTTACGGACAAAGTTGAGAAAAGTGAAAACAAAGCTGCAGTTGTTGCTGCTATTCTAAAATTAAGGTAGTTGTAACTGCATTTCCTACCAGAGTATCTTCCGTGAAGTTCTTTCTGATTTATCTTTTTGCTTATTTTGTCATGAAAGAACTTTTAAAAAGTCTCCACAAGTTCTTGGGAGGGAGTAATTTTATTGCTAGTGATGAGTGTTTGCTTAAAAAGATTGGGGAGATTAAGTGATTTGCCCAAAATCACAGGATGTTGAGCATCCCCTCCGAGACTCGAACCCGGTTCCCCCGCTTCGAGGTCGACCACCCTAGCCGTTAGGCCACATTCTTTCCCCATTGAATTTGGATACTTTGGCTTCAATATCGGGAGAAACATTTTTGATGGCAATGTTGGAAGCAGTATTATTGATGACAAGGCATTGAATTTATTGGTCAAATTTTTCACTAACGTGCCTGCGTTAACTAAATTTCAATTACGAGAGCTTGTGATAACTTGTGACAACTGTAATAGCTGACATTAATGTTAGCGAGAAAACTATATATATTTTAAATACTGCTTTGAAGTTTATGAAACACTAATACTTTTCAGCAATATATGCAGTTCATCATATAGTGTGTCTGATTGTTTTATTGTTTTGAAAAAAGCAAATGAGCAATAAATGAAAAAAAAACATTTCTCACTGATAAGGTAAAGGAAACAACAAGATGAAACTTGTTAAGCTAAATGAAAAGTAAGCTGCATGTCAGTTATTTAATTTTCATCTAAAGTATGTGATTTTACACAATTAATATTATCTTCGAATTCTAGTTGAGTGGAGTTGGACCTGGCCCTTTTCTAGGATTATCCCATATTTTTGCCTTCTTTAGACGAACCCATTTTTGCTGGCTTTTACAACTCTGTGCACTTTTTCCCTGCTTACCAGTAGTAAAGTTCTTGTGCTCTCTCCTAAAACATGATAATATTGGACTACACTTAATTGGCACATTTAATTTACTAGCAGTCCCTGGTATATGGTACTACGTGTACCAAGGGCATGCACATTAAAATGTTACTAGTGGGATATAGCACTCATTTTGCCACCCATTACAGTAGCCTTCTATAACACGCCTCAGGCCTGCCACGACAGTAAGTAGTGACGTTTTAAAGTGCCATTTCGATAAGGAAATATAAACATTTTGCCAGGCCTAAACCATGTCTTTTAATACATATAAGTCTCCACTAAGATAGGCCCTAAAGCTGAAAGGATAGGATGCATGGTATTTAAAAAGTAGGACATGTGTGTTTAAGTTTTACATGTCCTGACAGTGAAAAACTCCTAAAGCAGTTTTTCACTGTTGCAATGCTTATCTATCCCAAAGGCTAACACAGGCTAGCTTATTACATTCAATAAGTGGTAACTTCGGATTAGGAGCAGATAGATAAAAGTTGTTTGCACTCAAATGAGCTGTAATTTAAAATCATCTTTAATGGTGAAGTTCGATGTTATGTTACTGAATTCTGAAAATGCCACATTTAGTAAGTTGGCAGTGCCTTTCTGCCAGTGTCCTGGGCCACATGACTGTGAATGGCTCTGCTGTTGAGGTATGTGTACTTCTTCCGGATGTTGAGACAAAAGGGTTTAAGTGTGTAACAGGATAGGCCATCCTAACAGGATGGCTTGGGAGGGGCTGTACTGAGTCTCACTTACACTTCAAAGGGCTTTGCCTAGAGTACACACAAAGGAACCTAACCTGACATCAGGCCTGCCCTGACATTTTTCACCCTAGAATGTTTGGTGCCAACCCTAGGGGAAGGCCTGACATCAGGTATAAAAAGAGGACCTTCTGAACCACTCACCAGAACATTCCTGGACCTGTGGAAGATTTAGAAGAAGGACTGCCCACAGCAAGAAGGATTGCCCTCCAGCTTGAAGGACTGCCTTGCAGTATATAAAAGGAGGATTGGACCTGCTTGCCTTGATTCCAAACTACCCAGAGTAACTCAAAGGGGCAGTTAGCCGATCTCCTCTTTGAGCTACAGGGAGATACAAAGCTACCAGACGCCTGCCCTGCAACTGCCCAGTTGGCCAGCACCAACTGGTCTTGCCTGAGCCCTGCTGCTGGCCTCTGCTGGAGTGAGTCCTGATCCCCAAAATTGCCCCCCAGGTCCTGGACCTTCGCTGGCATCAGTGAGCACTCCTCCCTGAAGGTTCCATCAGATCCAGCACAAAGCAACGCATGTTTTCTCAAAGCAGTGCGGCTCTGAACTGCAGGCTTCACGGAACCGACGCTGAGCAAAGCACAGCCTTACAAGGCTCCACCAGGCAGATCCCACCTGAAAGCTGCACTGATTCAAATGCAGAGCCACACAAAGCTTTGCAAAGCGTAGCAGCCCAGCTAAGAACTTCATCACAACTGATGCAAAGCGAATCAAAGCCCTGTAAAGCCCATGGCACAGCTGAAATCTTCATCGGAACTGACGCTGATGCACCAAGGACATAAGGTACAACGCCCAGCTGGCCAAAATATGCCCAACCTGGAGTCCTTTGCGGTCGGCCTGAACTTGTGACTTGTCCAGGTCCAGCGTGACTAGATACCCACACTTGGCACTTTCTGCTTTTTTGGGTGATATTTTTACTAAACACTTTAAAATTCAATATCTCCGGTTCTGCTTATTGGAATTTTGCAATTCTGCTGTAATTTTATTTTTAAACTGCACTCTATTTTTTTCTTGTGTTTTGTTTTCATTTTAGTAGTGCTGATTGCTGCATAAATACTCTATACATTACCTTTAAGTTGAGCTTGACTGATTTTCTGCCAAGCTGTCAGAGGGTTAAGCACAGATTAATTTGGTGACTCTTTCTGATTCACCCTGAACAGAATTGTGCTTATTGCCTGAGTGGGGCTACCACCCCTCTCAACCAAATGCCAATTTCTTACAATTGGGATTTCAGTAGCTTTTTTACAGGCGTACATACAGAGCTCATTCTGAAACCAGGACACCTAAAACCTTAACATGGACGTAGATAAGATCCAAATGGCAAGGTTTGTTAGGTCTTGTTATAAGCACATTTCCTGTAGTGCTCACAAAGACATCATAGGAAACTGATATACATAAAGAAAACACATTGGCAAAATGCCACTCTTCAAGTAGTCAAATAAATGATTTTGATTTTAAAATGATTTCAGCCGCACTGATGATAGCAGCTTTTCTGCCAATGTCTACACACTCACCTTTGTAAAGATGTACGCATGACATAATTGATAACTCCAATACTCCTGACTTGTACTTCCTCCACTCCTCCTTTCAATCAGGCACTAGGAGGGGTCTGTGCAATGTCTCCAAAGTAAATACTATTATGCTCCAACATGTACTCATCTGATAGCGTTTAAATGTCTCACTGTTCCCCTCGCAAGTCACCTGCCATGTCTGCATTAATATTCATTTTAATCATATCCTCCAGAAACTCTTTAGGTCAAAACTTCTTTAATTTTGAAAAACTGTTTGACTCATCCATTCCTCATTCACCTCTCTCCTGCTATTCCTGTTGAACAATGTGATGCATTATATTGAGTCAATGATAAAGAGTTGTTGCAGTACACTGTAGATTTTAGAATTAAAAATATTGCTTGAACAAACCTATCCTTGATTTGCCTGCACTTGTGCTATACGGTGCCTGAATAAAAGATTTGAGTAAGAGGAGAACATGGGTTCTGAATGATACATGTAAATGGGCTCCGCAAACATGGAAATTCTGCTGACACTGTGCAAATTCTGGCTAAGGCCTTAGTGGGATTTGTTGACATTACATTTGGTGAATGTTTTTGGCCTTCACAATGGTTCTAGTTAAGAAAGCAAAGCAGATACAGAGCAAAAACCCTGAAATTAATGGGAGTTCAATATTTGAGATTTCTCAATTGGAAAAAATATTTGCCACAGGGAAAAATGAAGAAAAATGCAAAGGCTGACACTTGCACCTGTGTATCCACCCCTACATTTATAATTTTTTACGATTTCAACATTCTTAACTTCCTACGAGTGTTTGGTTTAGAACTGGTTTATTCAAGTTAGGGTGAATGCAAGAAGAGTTTGATCTAGGAAATGTCTTGGTTGGAGGGTTTGAGTGACCATTGCTCGGCCAGTAACAGGTGGTGCTACATCACAATCATAATCCCAGTATGTAAGTTTGATTTCAGTTGTGTGTGTGAGGGATTCATCAGTTTATGAGTGCTTCAGAGGTGTATGTGGGTATGGATCTTGACAGTGTTGTTCTTTGGACTGTACTTTCCTAACTATATAAGACATTGACATAGATGGCAAACGTTGTGAATAAAGTGTAGGAGTGCTGTTTGCATGTTCTATTTGTGAACGTTATGTGGTAAGGGGAAAAGGAGGGCATGTGGTGATGTGTAATTAATGACTGTAATGACACATTAAAGCAAAAAAAACTAAGTTCCATTCTGCCTTGGGACTTTTTTCAGTGAGAAATTTCCAAAGCTCCAGAACTCGAGCAGGGTTAACCTGCTTCAAGTCTATGGTGGTGGCTTCTATTTTGGCAGCTCTCGTCATGCAGTACTTATACACTCACATATTATTTCACTTATGACATGCTTAGTGACTGCACTAATAATATCCCTAATGACATCAGTCATTACATCATTTATGACAGCACTGTGCTTGGCGGGAGTGCTAGTTATATTTATTTTATGGCACAGGTTATTGTTACTTCAGATAGTTATAACTGGTTACTGGTGTTTTTTTAGTTTAAAAAACCCTGAAATGTCCTATAGTAACTATAACTCGCACCCTGCCATGTACAGTGTTGTCATAAATGATGTCAGTTCAGTTCTCATCATATGTGATGTCGCTGAACACGTCATGAGTGTTGTAAAATGTGAGGTCATAAGCAGTGGATGGCGAGGGCACGAGCTATAGTTACTTTCAGGCTTCAGCCATCTCTGGCAGGATTTTGACTGGCTGTGAGGGCGGCCAGGCCCTGCGGCCATCAGCCCCACCATGAAGTTTTCTCTTTACTTCTACAGAATTACAGAAATTAATATGACCATGTCATTTCTTGTCCTCATCAGACCCCTTGCATCTTGTATGTGTCTGGGTTGCATTTGGGAGCAATGCAGGTTAGAACTTTCAATGCTCACCTTTGGTCCTCGTGTTGATAATTAGATTAGTATTCCCTGCCCGCGCTCTCCCGGGTAATGAAAAGCACACTGGCGTGGGGGATATAGTCATCGGACCACGGGGGATGGGTTCCCCAGGACCATATCCTGGTGCGGCAGGAGCCAGCTGTGTTGGTTTCTTGCACAAGTCCCTCTCTAGTTAAAAAATTGCATTTGCCTTGGGTCTGGGGGATGAGGTCCTGGGGTCTTATCAAGGCTCGGGGAGGGGGGATGCAAACCCCCTCCCCATAACAATAAAAGTAGCCCCAGTGAAGGGGCCCCAAAGTCTTAAAATGGACACCGAAATGAATACTTACACCGACCCTCCAGGACCTAGCCCAACCTGGGAGGCTTATATATTATTATTTAAATGGGACAGCAGATTTGTGGATCCATGGTACTGTTATAAAAACTATATGTTTTTGAACCCAGGGCGGGTCCCTCTGAGGCTCCCCCACAGTCCTAGTAGTAGGGTATCCCTACCCTGCCCCCTACGTGTGCTTTTAATCTGTTTGCCGGACAAGACACTTATTCCTTGAGCCCTAAAGAGGTGACTGCCACATCTTTGTTGATGTGGTGACAGCCAGTCAGTTAATCAGATCTTATCTTTTGATCTGTCAGATCAACGGATCCTCTGCAGTGTGAAATATACATGAATTCCGAACCTTAAGTTCCCAAAAACTACTCAACGAAATCACAAATGCACACTTTGAGGATCAAGATCGAGTTTTCTGCAAAATTGTAAGTGATGTCACTGACCATATCATAAGTGATGTAATATGTGAGGTCATAAGCAGTGCATTGCAAGGGCGCAAGTTACAGTTAGCTCAAGTAACTATAACTGCTGAATTTCAATGATTTTGTATGACTGAAATCTGAGCCTAACTATAACATCCCTGTAACTTTTCGTTTTTTCAGGGAATTTCTAAGGTTCTTTTAATTCTTTTTCCTAAATATAAGTTACCCTGTAAACTTTCTAAGGTTTGTTTAATGTTATTTTCTAACTGTAACTCCCCTGTAATCTTAGATTTTTGTGTGGATTTCTAAGGTTTTTTTAATTTGATTTCCAAACTGTAACCTGTTACCTTTGAGGGTGAGTGCATGAGTGAATGCATGAGTATCTCAGTGGATGTGGGAGTGAGTGGTTGAGTGTCTTAATGGGTATGTGAGTGGGTGTGTGAGTGTCTGTGTGGGTCTGGGAGTGGCTGCATAAGTGTCTCACTAGGTGTGTGAGTGGGTGCCTGAGTGTCTTAGTGGGTCTGTTATTGGGTATGTGAGTGTGTAAGTGGGTGTCTGAGTAGGTGAATACGTATCTGAGTGAGTGTCTGAGTGGTTCTGTGAGTGGTTGTCACAGTATCTGAGTGGGTTTATAAGTACCTCCATGAGCGTGTGAGTCAGTCTATGAGTGATTGGTTCTGTGAGTGGGTGCATGACTGTATGAGTCAGTCTGTGAGAAGGTACATGAGCCTCTGAGTGGGTGTGTTAGTGAGTACATCAGTATCTCACTGGGTCTGTGACAGTGCAGACATGTGTTTGAATGGGTCTGTGAGTTACCGCATGAGTGTAAGTGTGGATCTGTGACTCAGCGTGTCAATGTCTCAATGGGTCTGTAAATGAGCGCATGAGTTTCTGAGTGGATCTGCGACAGGGTACGTGAGTCTCTGAGTGGGTCTGTTAATGAGTGCTTGAGTGGGTCTGTGACTGGGCACATGAGTGGCTCAGTAGATCTGTTAGTGGACGCAAGAGTGTCTGACTGGGTATGTGTCTGGGTATGTTAATGTTTAAATGGGTTTCTAAATGGGAAAGTTAGTCTCAGTAGGTATATGACTAGGTGAAATGGTTATTTATTAATTTTTTTAATTCATCAAGGTTCGTGGCTCAGCTGCAACATTACAAATGGGGAGCATCGCAATGGGTCTGCAACTCCTTGCATGTAAAAACAAACAGGTTTGGGCATTTTCGTACTCATAAGTGGTCCCTCACAGACCCCTACAATGCACCCACAAATATCATCCCCCAGGACACGATACTGGTTCAGAAAATGGTGACAGCAAATTTCTACTCAGGTTGTGGGTAGCCAATCAAGACATCTCTGTTGGCGTGCGTATTAGTGACGTGTTGCGAAGGAGTCGCGGATCATTTGCACCCCTATATATCCAAATTCGAATTTCTTTTAATAACTCTAAAACTACTGAATGGATTTACAGCAAATAACAAAAAGGATGCTTTCTGGACTAAGAACTACCTTTCTGCTAAATTTGGTGTAATTCCTTCCAGCGGTTCAGCCTGTAGTCGTGTTTAAAATTCCTATGGGATTTAACATGGGAAATTCATGCACAACTAGAATCACCAGCACACTTTATTTGGAAAATGTTGTGAAGGTTTGTCAACCGGCGCCAAATATATAGGTAAGTCAAAATACGCTTTTCGTATAGAAACATGGCCCTAACTGTAATTACCTACTGGCGACCTCCACATATCTCTCTCTCTCTCTCTCTCTCTCTCTCTCTCTCTCTCTCTCTCTCTCTCTCTCTCTCTATATATATATATATATATATATATATACCACCAACTTTTCTCTTGTTAAGAAAAATCCAGGACACTCCAGGATGCTGAATTTACTTTATTGCAGAAAACAGCCCTCTACCCATCTACATATATATATATATAATTCACGGAAATAACACAGGTTACAGGAATGTTATAGTTAGGCTGAGATTTCACTTGTACAAAACCTGTGAAATTCAGCCGGTATAGTTAGCTGAGCTAACTTTAACTCGCGCCCCCGCAGTGCACTGCTGATGACGTCACATATTACATCACTCATGACATGGTAAGTGACATCACTGATGACATCCCAAATGACATCACTGATGATATCATCCAGTGACTGTGAGTGTTTCTAAATATATATATATTACCTACTGGCGGTCGCCAGTAGGTAGTTATAGTTAGAACCTAGTTTCCATAGGAAAAGCATTTTTTGATTTGCTAATAACTTTGGCGTCGTTTGATGAATCTTCCTGAAATTCTCCAAAAGTTTGGGGGTGATTCGTCAAGCGGGGGCTGAGAAAAAAAGGGGGGTCCCAAAACTCGTTTTCTCCATGTTAATTTCCATAGGAAATTTTGCGACGAAGCTACAGCCCGAACTGCTGAACGGAATTACCCCAAATTTGGCAAAAAGTAGAGCTTGGTTCAGAAAGCGACCTTTTTTTAAATGGTTTAAATCTGTTCAGTAGTTTTTGAGAAATTCAAAAAACAAGAGTCAAAAATCAATTTCCCATAGGAAACTTTGTGCAAGGCTACAGCCAAAACTACTGAACGGAATTACTCCAGATTTGGCAGAAAGGTAGTGCTTGGGTCAGAAAGGGTAAAAAATGGTGTAAATCCATTCAGTAGTTGCTGAGAAATTAGAAAAATAAAAGTTTCGATATCTGGGCGAAGCCTAAGTCGCGTGCGCGAGCTTCACTGTGATTGGCTGCTAGTAGTCCAAACCAGGAAGTGTTGGCAGCCATCTTGTGGCTCGGTAGAAGCGAGTCACCCGAAAACGGAGAAACAAAGGTATAAAACAAGAGAAGGGGGCAGGGTAGAAAAACCCTGACCCCCTAGGCCTGCTCAGGGGGTCCCAGAAGGACCCCCAGGGCCCCAAAAATAATTTTTTTTAAAATAAAAATTCGCGCTGGGGTCGCGGGTTCTCGCGTTTCATTTTAATGAGGCCCTTGGGTGGGCTAGGTTCCGGGGGTATTTCTTAAAAAATAATAGCAGGGGCTCGCAGGGGTTGTGGGGTGTGCTGGGGTCCGCGCAGCCCCGGGGCTTCACTCATGTTGGGAGGGGTGTTGCGCAGCCCCCCTTCTGGAGCCTTCTATGTGCTTGTAACTTTGGCATCGTTTGACGAATCTTTATGAAATTATCCAAAAAGTTTCTGTTTTTTTGACCAGCTCTTATATTGAAAGTTTGTGGGTGAATGGTGTAGGAGGGGCTGAGAAAAAAGAGGGTCCTAAAACGTGTTTTCTCCATGCAATTTCCATACGAAACTTTACAGAAGACTACAGGTGAAACTGCTGAACGGAATTACGCCAAATTTGGCAGGGAGAAAGGTGATGGTCCAGAAAGCACGCTTTTGTTTAAATGGTGTAAATCCGTTCAGTAGTTTTTGAGAAATATCAAATTTTACAGATATCGATATTTGAGAATTCTGACATGTGATTGGCTGAGGGGTTACAAGCACAAGCTTGCGGCTTATTGGCTGTGAATGGTTGAAACCAGGAAGTGTTGGCAGCCATTTTGTGATTTACTCCGTCAGCTCGCATCTCTCCATGTAGAAGCCATCAGGTTCGTAGTTTTACCTCTGCGAGGCAACACTGGCATCTGTGTCTGTGTGAGATATGCCTTTCACGCTGCCTCTGTTCATATCACCAGGTCGCGGCTATGCCTTTAGAAGCCCGTCCGTCGGCTCGGAGCTCTGTGAGTCAGTCTGTCGGTACGATCCCCTAGACTACCCAAAGACTACCCAAACACCACTGCACTGTCGTAAACTCTAAAACACTACCCCCAGCACGATCCCCTACACTACCCAAACACCACTGCACTACCCTAAACCCACCCCCAGCACAACCCCCTACCCAAACACCACTGCACTTCCCTAAACCCTAAAATACTACCCCCAGCACAACCCCCTACACTACCCAAACACCACTGCATTGTCGTAAACCCGAAAACACTACCCCTAGCAGGACCCCCTACACTATGCAAACACCACTGCAGTACCCTAAATCCTAAAACACTATCCCCAGCATGACCCCCTACACTACCCAAACACCACTAGACTACCCTAAACCCTAAAACACTACTCCCAACATGACCCCCTAAACTAGACAAACTCCACTGCACTACTCTAAACCCTAAAACACTACCCCCAGCACGACCCCCTACACTACCCAAACACCACTGTTCTACCCTAAACCCTAAAAGACTACCCCAGCACGACCCCCTACAGTACACAAACACCACTGCAGTACCGTACACACTAAAACACTACTCCGAGGACGACCCCCTACACTACACAAACACCACTGCACTACCCTAAACCCTAAAACACTACTCCCAGCATGACCCCATACACTACCCAAACACCACTGCATTTTCGTAAACTCTAAAACACTACCTCCAGCACGATTCTTACACTACCCAAACACCACTGCACTACCTTAAACCCTAAAACGCTACCCCCAGCATGAACCCCCAAACCATACACAAACACCACTGCACTACTCTAAATCCTAAAACAGTACTCGCTGCATGACTTCCCACACTACACAAACACCACTGTGCTACCCTAAATCCTAAAACACTACTCTCAGTACAACCCCCTACACTACACAAACACCACTGCACTGCCGTAAACCCTAAAACACTACTCCCAGCATGACCCCCTACACTACCCAAACACCACTGCAAGGCCGTAAACCCTAAAACACTACTCCCAGCATGACCCCTTATACTACCCAAACATTACTGCATTGTCGTAAACTCTAAAACACTACCTCCAGCACGATTTTTACACTAGGTGCATGCCACTTTACAACATCGACTGCTGCGGCCCTTGTGGCGGCCACACCAGAACACAGAGACAGACTTACTGCACTTCTTGCACACGGACATGTCCGAGACACCCCGATCCCCTTGCACACCCCTGCGCTGACCTGTGTACGCCGGACCAGCACACGCCGCATGTGCATGCAGGAGGATGCGTGCGTAGCTACATGTCCAGGCTCACTGCCAACGCTGAGGTGACATGGTAACGTCCGCTGAAGACAGCACACTGTGATGTTGCAGGGCCCATGCCCATCATGCTAACACAATGACCACACGGACACACTTGCTCAAATGCAGGTTCGGGGGGCGTTGGCGGTCCTGGGGTTGTTGCGATGAGTGTTGTGGCCCTCATGGGTATCCGTGTATCATGCTCATTGACTCTATGGCACCTGTGGGTGTTCCGGTGTGGCTCTTGGCTGTGTTCCCTTTCATGCTGCAGGTAGTCGTCCTGCTTAACACCAGCAGAAAGCAAGTGTAAAATCCCTGGTGCTAACGCGGCTTATCGCCGGAATTTGTTTCGCATCGCAGTTTTTGCCTTTTGTTGTGAAAGTTGTGATGTGGTTTTTTCGTGTACAGAAAAATAAACGAACTGGGCAGTGTATCCCGTCAAGATTCAGCACCTGACCCACTATTCCCAATCAATATATATACAATGAGATTTCTTCATTTATTTTGTGTGTACAATGTAAATGCACCCACTACCACAGTGCAATTCAATACAGGATTTTAGTATTTAGAATAAATCGCAAAGGTGCACCTCGTGTGTTTTTGCACAGGAACGCCTACTCTGCATCTCATTATCAGTACTTTAATGCAACTAAAGTTGAGATAAATCTAACACACTATTCAGAAGTGGTGCAAACTGCAGACATCACCAGTATTCCCGCGATAACTGCCCCAAAATTTAACACCATGGTGGACACCACCAAATAACAGTAATAAGAACGAGAAAGAGTCACACAGCACTTAAGTAACAACCAAAAACTTTATTGAATTTTTTTTTTTTTCTCTCAAACTTTATTTTTCCGTTTACGTACATTTAGAGGATAAACTAAATTTAACAAACTGAACACAAAACAACAAGGCGGAAGACTCCTATCGGGTCCATCAATGTCGACGACACAGCCAGGAAAATAAAGCACAAAATAAGGACGTGTGTAATGCGCATATCAAAGGAGTGAGACACAGAGAAAGAGAGAAGGAAAAAAAGCCAGAGAGGGAAGGAAAGAAAGGGAGTGAGAAAGGGAGAAGGGAGAGAGAGTGAGAGAGATAGAAGGAAAGGAAGGAAGAGAGTGAGAGAGAGAGTGAAGAGAGGGAAGTGAGAGAGAGAGAGAGAGACACTGCCGCCCCTGCGCATCCATGACCAAATAATTGCCTGCTGCCACCGGAGCGTCTACCAGTGGGCACTCCACGTGCCCGTGAAAGCTCCAGGGCCCGGTCCCGCCACCATGGCTTGGTGCACATTATGTGGACCCGCTCCACGGCCCAGCAGATCCCACACATGTCGCTGAGTCATCAATGGCGGAGACCACATCAGCTTTTGGTGCCGCTAACCCTGTGCAACGCAAGTCAGCGCCACGTGGTGGTAGGCCGCTGATGGCCATACAACTTAGGGTGCGACTAACTCTGTGCAACTTAAGTCCGCACCACGTGGTGGTAGGCCCCTGATGGCCACATCAGCTTCGGGTGGCACTAACCCTGTGCAACTCAAGTCCGCGCCACGTGGTAGTAGGCCCCTGACGGCCACATCATCTTTGGGTGGCACTAACCCTGTGCAACTCAAGTCCGCGCCACGTGGTGGTAGGCCCCTGACGGCCACATCAGCTTCGGGTGGCACTAACCCTGTGCAACTCAATTCCGCGCCACGTGGTAGTAGGCCCCTGACGGCCATACAGCTCAGGGTGCGACTAACCCTCTGTGCATCTTTTCATGGACTCTTTATGATTGAGACCCGTGGAGCGTCCGCCATCCAGTCACCACCGGCAATAAAGGATGTGACGTTGTCGATCCATTATATTTGCGTGGTCACATGGCCTGTGACGCATGTGCCGGATGGGTGTGGTGTGTGTGCAAACCTGCCCTCAGGGAGTGGCCATGACATGTTGACAACTAGACCACTGACCTGCACACCAACAGCGAGTACGCCTGCGACAGGTAGCTATGTGGGGGTGTGAAAACGTGTTTTCTCAATGGATTTTCCATAGGAAACTTTAGACAAGGCTACAGGTCAAACTGCTGAACGGAATTATGCCAAATTTGGTAGGGAGAAAGGTCTTGGTCCAGAAAGCGCGCTTTCTCGCATCGAGTGAAAATATAAAAGAAAGGTCCCGGGGGCAATTTAATATACCGGAGCTCTGTCTGTGCGAGATAACCCTTTCACGCTCCCTCTGCCCAACATCACCACTTCGCAGCTATGTCGTTAGAAGCCAGTCCGTCGGCTCGCAGCTCTCTACCTTTGCGAGCTAGTATGCTGCTGTGCCTGTACCTCTGCGAGCTACTACGCTGCTGTTCCTTTGGGAGCGGACGGCTCGTAGTACTGCATCTGTGAGTCGAGCGGACGGGCCGCAGTTGTCCCTCTTCGAACCTGGGTGCAAACTGTTCATAAGTCACACTACATAAGCATTGAAAAGCCATTTTGTGATTCAGTCCGTCAGCTGGCATCTGTCCGAGGCATTTCTGAAAACATACCGGAGTTCTTTGTGTGAGAGATACCCCTTTCACGCTGCCTCTCCCCACATCAGCAGGTAACGCACCCTCTTCCCAAATTACCAACATACCCCCAACAACCTTCTTGGGCCCGGAATTGTCCCTGTGTGGTTGGACAAACAAGAATCTTAGTCATGTGTAGATTTACATATAAAACATTTTATTTAAACAAAACAACAACAAATAAAACTGAAGGGAGTCTGGTGCTGTGGTTGCTGCCACGAAGTTGGGGTCACTGCCATTCAGGACTCAGGACACAGTTCCACATGTGGGATCGGCTTGTATTGAACAGGGTTAGTGGCACCACGTGTCGCGCTTTGTGTTGTACAGGGTTAGTGGCACCACGTGTTGCCAGCCTTGCATATGGAAATATGCCTCACTGATCGAAGGGAGTCTGGTGCTGTGGTCGCTGCCACGGACTTGGGGTCACTGCCATTCAGGACTCAGGACACAGTTCCACATGTGGGATCGGCTTGTGTTGAACAGGGTTAGTGGCACCACGTGTCGCCGGCTTGTGTTGAACAGGGTTAGTGGCACCACATGTCCAAAATTCGAATTGCGAGCTCTGCTGCCCGCAGTGTAGACTGCTAATGAGTGTTCGTTTACACTTGAAGATGAATTTGGTGATTGTACTAAAGCTATAACTGATATAAAAAAAGTTCTTGACGCAAGGATACTAAAAGGATATTATGTAGATTTTAGGCCTGTTATAGTTACTTGCCTACTGGACTCTGTAATTAATGAATCAAGACTTAATTTTAATTGTGAGCCCTGATGACCGCAGTGTATGCCAGAGGTAGCGGTCAGCAAGGGCCCATAGCCACGTGGCGTTGAGTTGAGGTGCACAGTTAGGGGCACCAGAAGCCTTGAGAATGTATGAGCCTGTGATGCTGCTTGGTATGGAAATATGCCTCACTGATCAAAGGGAGTCTGGTGCTGTGGTTGCTGCCACGGACTTGGGGTCCCTGCCATTTAGGACTCAGGACACAGTTCCACATGTGGGATCGGCTTGTGTTGAACAGGGTTAGTGGCACCACGTGTCACCGGCTTGTGTTGAACAGGGTTAGTGGCACCACGTGTCGAGGCTTGTGTTGAACAGGGTTAGTGGCACCATGTGTCACCGGCTTGTGTTGAACAGGGTTAGTGGCACCACGTGTCGCGGCTTGTGTTGAACAGGGTTAGTGGCACCACATGTCGCCGGCTTGTGTTGAACAGGGTTAGTGGCACCACGTGTCGCCGGTCTTCCACATTATAGGCCGGAGGCAGCGGTCAGCAAAGGCCCACAGCCACGTGACGTTGACTTGAGCTGCACAGATTGGGAGCATACAGTCTTCTTAACCGATTATACTCTCTTACACAATTTGCATCGGCACTAATCTTGAATTGTTAGCCCTGCTAACCGCATTGTAGGCCGGAGGCAGCGGTCATCAAGGGCCCACAGCCACGTGGCTTTGACTTGAGCTGCACAGAGTTAGTGGTACTTGAAGCACTTAGCGTGTGCGCAGTCAGCGATGATGCGTGGTCTGCGCTGGCCGCACTGGTAGCAATGTCTGTTGCCTACTGGACTGCGTCATCTGCAATCGCGAGTCGCTCTGAATTGTGAGCCCTACTCACCGCAGTGGAGGCAGGAGGCAGCGGTGAGGAAGGGCCCACAGGCACGTGTTGTTGACTTGAGCAATGTCTGTTGCCTACTGGACTGCATCATCTGCAATCTCGACTCCATCTGAATTGTGAGCCCTACTGACTGCAGTGTAGGCCAGAGGCAGCGGTCAGGAAGGGCCCACAGTCACGTGTTGTTGACTTGAGCAATGTCTCTTGCCTACTGGACTGCGTCATCTGCAATCGCGACTCAATCTGAATTGTGAGCCTGGCTGTCCGCAGTGTATATCGAAGGCAGTAGTTTGTACAGACATAAGTCAGCGGTGCTGTGCCGCTGGGGGCCTGTGTGGCGGAAGCCAGCGATCGGCTGAGGAGGCTGGCGGTCACGTTGGCGGCCTCGTGGCAGGGGTGAGGGGCGCCACCCTGGCAGACGCTTTGGCCTTCCCACAAGTGAACCACGCCCAGAGCTCCGGCCTATTTATTCACACTCCTACGCTGAAGTGGCGTACGTCGGACCAGCACACTCCGGTTACGCTTATGCTTACAGGGGGGGATGACACAGCTACATGACTGAGATCTTCCCTAGTGTTTGACGTAACATGGTTGAGTCCACTGTCCACAACACTACAAGCACCAGTAGTATTTGTGCACATGGAGAGGTGTGTGTTCTGCATAATGAGATGTGTCCAGCACATCACCACTACACTTTGCATTGTGTGCATTGTTAAACATGGGTGAATTGCTTCCTTCACATATAGTTTGTTCACACCTGTCCCAATATTCAGCTATTGTGTGACTGAGGGGCCATGCCGTTTTCAGAAAGTTCGCTGTCTTGTTCTGCGCTGCCTTGGTGGTAGAGGGGGGGTCCTGGGGGTGGTGGTGGGTATTGTGGTGTTCTTGGGTGTCGGAGCTGCTTGATCAGTAGGTCTATGAGATGTGTTGGTCTTCAGATGTGGCTCTGGGCTGGGCTCCCTTTCATACTGTATGTAGTTGTTTAATATTTAAAAAAGAAAAAGACATTATATAGTTTAAATAACAAATAAAAAAAATTACAGTTGGGAGAGGGGTGGTACGGGGGGGAGGTCCTGAGGGTTGTGGCAGTGGGTGTTGTGTCCTTCTTGGGTGTCGGAAAAAACTATAGGTTAAATGAACATTATAATTAGAAGTTAGCATTAAAAAAACATTGAAATTCACTGAAAAAACCATAGGTTTCAGGGACGTTATAGATGGAAATTAGTATTTAAAAAACCTTTGAAATTCACTGAAAAAACCATAGGTTTCAGGCACGTTATAGTTAGAAATTGGCATTTAAAAAAACCTTTGAAATTCACTGAAAAAACCATAGGTTTCAGGCACGTTATAGTTAGAAATTAGCATTTAAAAACCTTAGAAATTCACTGAAAAAACCATAGGTTTCAGGGACGTTATAGTTAGTTGGACATTTCACTCATACAAAACCATAGAAATTCCACCGTTATAGTTAGTTCAGCTAACTATAACTCGCGCCCCCGCAATGCACTGCTGATGACGTCACATATTACATCATTCATGACATGGTCAGTGACATCACTGATGACAGGAGTGCAGTTCTCTCGGCCGGGACCGGCCGAATTAAATATTCAAAAGAAGGTGTCCCCCAACGAGAACAACTTTTTTTTCTCCGCCCACTGACATCGCATTGAGCCCGTGACCAAGGCGCAGGAGCGCTGAAACGCGTAGGGCTGTTAAATGGGACAAACAACATGATGTCTGGTTATTTTGAATAAAGAGTGCTGTCAAAATTACAGTATTCGCCTGCTTGTCAAGTGCGTTCTCGTTGGGGGACACCTTCTTTTGAATATTTAATTCGGCCGGTCCCGGCCGAGAGAACTGCACTCCTGCTAAAGGAAACGGCGGGCTGCCTCACACAGACCGGCTGTGTTTGAGATGCGCAGGACAAGCATGGTTTCAAGCAAGTAAACCGGAGTCTGTTGCTTGAAGCTCACTGGAGAGCAAATATCTTGGCAATATTGAAGTCTGTTGAGGCGGAATCCACTGGAGGACATTATTTAAAAAGTGTGCAAAACTACGAGTCCCAGAATGCTGCTAAGGAAACTCCCACCTGAGGGCGTATCAGCTGAGACCTTTAAAAGACAAGTGACTCGTTGCCCGCTTTTTCTCCGCCCACTGACATTGCATTGAGCCCGTGACCAAGGCGCAGGAGCGCTGAAACGCGTAGGGCTGTTAAATGGGACAAACAACATGATGTCCGGTTATTTTGAATAAAGAGTGCTGTCAAAATTACAGTATTCGCCTGCTTGTCAAGTGCGTTCTCATTGGAGGACACCTTCTTTTGAATATATATATATATATATATTACCTACTGGCGGTCGCCAGTAGGTAGTTATAGTTAGGACCTCGCTTCTATTCAAATAGCGTTTTTCTTTTGCCAATATCTTTGGGGCCGTTTGACGAGTCTTCACGAAATTTTCAAAACTAGTGGGGCGCTCCGGTCAGCTCCTGTCTCGAAAGTTTCGGGGTGATTCGTGAAGCGGGGGCTGAGAAAAAAGGGGGTTCCCAAAATGCATTTTCCCCATGTTAATTTCCATAGGAAATTTTAGACAAAGCTACAGCCCGAACTGCTGAACGGAATTACACCAAATGTGGCAAAAAGGTAGCCCTTGGTTCAGAAAGAGCCCTTTTTTTTAAATGGTGTAAATCCGTTCAGTAGTTCCTGAGAAATTAAAAAAAAGAAAAATATCGATATCTGAGCACCGAGGAGGGTTCGCAAACCCTCCCGGGCACGAGCTTCACTCTGATTGGCTGCCAACACTCCAAACCAGGAAGTGTTGGCAGCCATCTTGTGACTCAGTAACCGAGTCACAAGAAAAGAGTAAAAGAAAAGTGAAAAAAAAGAAAAGGGGGCAGGGTAGAAACACCCTGACCCCCTAGGCCTGCTCAGGGGGTCCGACAAGGACCCCCAGGGCCAAAGAAAGCATTTTTTTTTTTAAAACGGGCGAATTCGCGCTGGGGTCGCAAATCCGGCCGAGAAAATAAAAAAAAAACTAAGCGCGGGCTCCCGCTCTTCGTTTAATTTAAGCCCCCGGGTGGGCCAGGTCCCGGGGGCATGCTAAATTATGTGGCAGGGGCCCGCAGGGGCCCCTGTAGCCCTGGGGACTGCCACCTTCCTGGGGCTTTATTTATGATGTGTGGGGAGGCACGCGGCCCCCCGCAGCCCCGGGGACCGCCACCTCCCTGGGGCATTATGCAAAAAGTGTGGGGGGGCCTTGTGGCCCCCCCAAGCCCCGGAGACTGCCACCTCCCGGGGCTCTGTTTTAAAAAAATAAATAAATGTGTGGGGGGGCTCGAGCCCCCCCACACGCCCCGGGACCACCACCTCCCCGGGGCTTTGAAAATGAAGGGAGGGGGGCCGCGCAGCCCCCCTCCTGGAGCCCTCGATGGTCCTGGAGACCGCCACCCCCCAGGGCTGGCTCCTGCAATGTCCTGGGGTGCCCACCCCCGGGACATTGCTGTTTGCTATGACAGGGCGGGAACACGCCTCCCGCCCTGTCATAGCAAACTCTGGTTTGCTTCATTGAAGCGAGAGCAGGAAAACCTGCTCTTGCTTCAATGAAGCAAAGCAGAATTGCAATTGAGCAAGGGGAGCTGCATGTCAGCAGTTCCCCTTGCTCAAAAGCAATGCCGGCTCCCGCAGGAGGCGGGGAGCAGGCGGGACCGCAGGGGCATTGGGGCTCCTGCACGGTCCCAATCACAGAGGCCAGGCCTCAGGGGATGGTGTTCCCGGGGCCAAAAGTGGCCCGGGAGGGAGCCATGCGGCCCCCCCTCTAATAAAAAAAAATAAAAACAAAAGGCCGGCCCCGGGGATGGGTTCCCCGGGGCCATAATTGGCCTGAGGAGGGGGCCACATGGCCCCCTCCACATAATTAAATAAATTAATTTAAAAAGTCTGGCCATGCCCCGGGGATGGGGTCCCCTGGGCCGAAAATGGCCTCGGGAGAGGGGCCACGCGGCCCCCTTCCCTTTTTAAAAAAAATGTGTTTAATAAATAGAGGTCAGGCCCTGGGGGATGGGGTCCCCAGGGCCCAAAAATGTAAAAGAAGGGGGCCACACAGTCCCCCTTGTAAAAAAAACTAAAAAAAAACCCGGCATCTCGCCAGAGGCCACACCCCCTTTCTCCACCACTCTGCAAACACGCCCCCTGGCGCGTTGTTAGATGGGGAATTCATTCCCCTTGAATACTGAGGGTCCCTGGGGGCCAACTAGCCCACCAGGTACCTCCAATATGCGATACAGAGCTGTGTTGCAGAGAGGTGGTCCGAGGCCACACCCCTTTTTACACCACTCTGCAAACGCGCTTCTTGGCGCACTGTTGGTGGGGCGATGAGGTCCTCTTGTGTCCTGAGGACCTCAGGACACAAGTGGACTTCATCCCCGGAGCAGCAGTGCGCCAAGATGCACGTTTGCAGAGTGGTGTAAAAAGGGGGCGTGGCCTCAGACCAACTCTCTGCAATCCAGCTCTGTAGCGCATATTGGAGGTACCTGGTGGGCTAGTTGGCCCCCAGGGACCCTCAGTATTCAAGGGGAATTAATTCCCCAACTAACAACGCGCCAGGGAGCGCGTTTGCAGAGTGGTGGAGAAAGGGGGCGTGGCCTTTGTCTACCTCTCAGCAATCCCATTGCGTGGGGCTTACTGGAGGTAAGAGGTAGGCTAGTTGGACCCTAAAGGACCCCAGCAGCGAAGGGGACTTCAATCCCCATCCAAGAGCGCGCCAGGGAGCACGTTTGTAGAGTGGTGGACAAAGGGGGCGTCTCCTGGTACGACTACTTACCAATGCTGCTGTGTGGGACTTACTGGAGGTAATAGGAGGGGAAGTTGTCCCCCAAGGATGTCCTTGGGGGCCAACTACCCCTTTTGTTACCTCCAGTAAGTCCCACACAGTGGGATTGCTAAGACGTCTTCGGAGGCCATGCCCCCCTCTCTCCACCACTCTGCAAACACGCCTCCTGACAGACTATGGGATGGGGGATGAAGTCCAATTTAGTCCTGAGGGAGTTTGGGGGCCAAGAAGCCCTCCTGGTACCTCCTGTAAGTCCTACGCAGCGGAATTCCTGAGCGCTGGTCGGAGGCCCAGCACCCTTTCTCCACCACTCTGCAAACGTGACTACTACTTAAAGAAGCATCTTTCTGCACCTCCGACTTAGAGGTATTTTTAATCCCCCTGCCCTATTATGTACTAGGGCCTTACAGAGGAGGTCATGCTAATCACAGGGGTACCCCAACGCATAGTGTTCCCTAGTGTATGTAGGTGTTTTCACTGTATTCTAAGTGTCTTTTAGCATAGCACTGGCTCTAGGCCTGGTTAGTCAGAGTCAGTTACCACCAGTACCCATCAGCAAAAGTTTGGGGGCACAGGAGGACTTTCTGCTCCTCTGTTGGTTTTTTCTGCACATCTCTTGCTTCTTCCTGTACTTTTCTTCGTCTTTCTGGACTTCTGTTGCTTCTTTCTGCATTTGTCTTGCTTCTTTCTGTGCCTTTGTTCCTCTTTCTTCGCATGTCCTACCTCTGTAGGCAAAGTTAGAAATTAGCATTTAAAAAACCTTTGAAATTCACTGAAAAAATCATAGGTTTCAGGGACGTTATAGTCAGAAATTAGCATTTAAAAAACCTTTGAAATTCAGTGAAAAAACCATAGGTTTCAGGGACGTTATAGTTAGTTGGACATTTCACTCATACAAAACCATAGAAATTCCACCGTTATAGTTAGTTCAGCTAACTATAACTCGCGCCCCCGCAATGCACTGCTGATGACGTCACATATTACATCATTCATGACATGGTCAGTGACATCACTGATGACAGGAGTGCAGTTCTCTCGGCCGGGACCGGCCGAATTAAATATTCAAAAGAAGGTGTCCCCCAACGAGAACAACTTTTTTTTCTCCGCCCACTGACATCGCATTGAGCCCGTGACCAAGGCACAGGAGCGCTGAAACGCGTAGGGCTGTTAAATGGGACAAACAACATGATGTCTGGTTATTTTGAATAAAGAGTGCTGTCAAAATTACAGTATTCGCCTGCTTGTCAAGTGCGTTCTCGTTGGGGGACACCTTCTTTTGAATATTTAATTCGGCCGGTCCCGGCCGAGAGAACTGCACTCCTGCTAAAGGAAACGGCGGGCTGCCTCACACAGACCGGCTGTGTTTGAGATGCGCAGGACAAGCATGGTTTCAAGCAAGTAAACCGGAGTCTGTTGCTTGAAGCTCACTGGAGAGCAAATATCTTGGCAATATTGAAGTCTGTTGAGGCGGAATCCACTGGAGGACATTATTTAAAAAGTGTGCAAAACTACGAGTCCCAGAATGCTGCTAAGGAAACTCCCACCTGAGGGCGTATCAGCTGAGACCTTTAAAAGACAAGTGACTCGTTGCCCGCTTTTTCTCCGCCCACTGACATTGCATTGAGCCCGTGACCAAGGCGCAGGAGCGCTGAAACGCGTAGGGCTGTTAAATGGGACAAACAACATGATGTCCGGTTATTTTGAATAAAGAGTGCTGTCAAAATTACAGTATTCGCCTGCTTGTCAAGTGCGTTCTCATTGGAGGACACCTTCTTTTGAATATATATATATATATATATATATTACCTACTGGCGGTCGCCAGTAGGTAGTTATAGTTAGGACCTCGCTTCTATTCAAATAGCGTTTTTTCTTTTGCCAATATCTTTGGGGCCGTTTGACGAGTCTTCACGAAATTTTCAAAACTAGTGGGGCGCTCCGGTCAGCTCCTGTCTCGAAAGTTTCGGGGTGATTCGTGAAGCGGGGGCTGAGAAAAAAGGGGGTTCCCAAAATGCATTTTCCCCATGTTAATTTCCATAGGAAACTTTAGACAAAGCTACAGCCCGAACTGCTGAACGGAATTACACCAAATGTGGCAAAAAGGTAGCCCTTGGTTCAGAAAGAGCCCTTTTTTTTAAATGGTGTAAATCCGTTCAGTAGTTCCTGAGAAATTAAAAAAAAGAAAAATATCGATATCTGAGCACCGAGGAGGGTTCGCAAACCCTCCCGGGCACGAAGCTTCACTCTGATTGGCTGCCAACACTCCAAACCAGGAAGTGTTGGCAGCCATCTTGTGACTCAGTAACCGAGTCACAAGAAAAGAGTAAAAGAAAAGTGAAAAAAAGAAAAGGGGGCAGGGTAGAAACACCCTGACCCCCTAGGCCTGCTCAGGGGTCCGACAAGGACCCCAGGGCCAAAGAAAGCATTTTTTTTTTAAAACGGGCGAATTCGCGCTGGGGTCGCAAATCCGGCCGAGAAAATAAAAAAAAAACTAAGCGCGGGCTCCCGCTCTTCGTTTAATTTAAGCCCCCGGGTGGGCCAGGTCCCGGGGGCATGCTAAATTATGTGGCAGGGGCCCGCAGGGGCCCCTGTAGCCCTGGGGACTGCCACCTTCCTGGGGCTTTATTTATGATGTGTGGGGAGGCACGCGGCCCCCCGCAGCCCCGGGGACCGCCACCTCCCTGGGGCATTATGCAAAAAGTGTGGGGGGGCCTTGTGGCCCCCCCAAGCCCCGGAGACTGCCACCTCCCGGGGCTCTGTTTTAAAAAAATAAATAAATGTGTGGGGGGGCTCGAGCCCCCCCACACGCCCCGGGGACCACCACCTCCCCGGGGCTTTGAAAATGAAGGGAGGGGGGCCGCGCAGCCCCCCTCCTGGAGCCCTCGATGGTCCTGGAGACCGCCACCCCCCAGGGCTGGCTCCTGCAATGTCCTGGGGTGCCCACCCCCGGGACATTGCTGTTTGCTATGACAGGGCGGGAACACGCCTCCCGCCCTGTCATAGCAAACTCTGGTTTGCTTCATTGAAGCGAGAGCAGGAAAACCTGCTCTTGCTTCAATGAAGCAAAGCAGAATTGCAATTGAGCAAGGGGAGCTGCATGTCAGCAGCTCCCCTTGCTCAAAAGCAATGCCGGCTCCCGCAGGAGGCGGGGAGCAGGCGGGACCGCAGGGGCATTGGGGCTCCCTGCACGGTCCCAATCACAGAGGCCAGGCCTCAGGGGATGGTGTTCCCGGGGCCAAAAGTGGCCCGGGAGGGGGGCCATGCGGCCCCCCCCTCTAATAAAAAAATAAAATAAAAACAAAAAGGCCGGCCCCGGGGGATGGGTTCCCCGGGGCCATAATTGGCCTGAGGAGGGGGGCCACATGGCCCCCCTCCACATAAATAAATAAATTAATTTAAAAAAGTCTGGCCATGCCCCGGGGATGGGGTCCCCTGGGCCGAAAATGGCCTCGGGAGAGGGGCCACGCGGCCCCCTTCCCTTTTAAAAAAATGTGTTTAATAAATAGAGGTCAGGCCCTGGGGGATGGGGTCCCCAGGGCCCAAAAATGTAAAAGAAGGGGCCACACAGTCCCCCTTGTAAAAAAACTAAAAAAACCCGGCATCTCGCCAGAGGCCACACCCCCTTTCTCCACCACTCTGCAAACACGCCCCCTGGCGCGTTGTTAGATGGGGAATTCATTCCCCTTGAATACTGAGGGTCCCTGGGGGCCAACTAGCCCACCAGGTACCTCCAATATGCGATACAGAGCTGTGTTGCAGAGAGGTGGTCCGAGGCCACACCCCTTTTTACACCACTCTGCAAACGCGCTTCTTGGCGCACTGTTGGTGGGGCGATGAGGTCCTCTTGTGTCCTGAGGACCTCAGGACACAAGTGGACTTCATCCCCGGAGCAGCAGTGCGCCAAGATGCACGTTTGCAGAGTGGTGTAAAAAGGGGGCGTGGCCTCAGACCAACTCTCTGCAATCCAGCTCTGTAGCGCATATTGGAGGTACCTGGTGGGCTAGTTGGCCCCCAGGGACCCTCAGTATTCAAGGGGAATTAATCCCCAACTAACAACGCGCCAGGGAGCGCGTTTGCAGAGTGGTGGAGAAAGGGGCGTGGCTTTGTCTACCTCTCAGCAATCCCATTGCGTGGGGCTTACTGGAGGTAAGAGGTAGGCTAGTTGGACCCTAAAGGACCCCAGCAGCGAAGGGGACTTCAATCCCCATCCAAGAGCGCGCCAGGGAGCACGTTTGTAGAGTGGTGGACAAAGGGGGCGTCTCCTGGTACGACTACTTACCAATGCTGCTGTGTGGGACTTACTGGAGGTAATAGGAGGGGAAGTTGTCCCCCAAGGATGTCCTTGGGGGCCAACTACCCCTTTTGTTACCTCCAGTAAGTCCCACACAGTGGGATTGCTAAGACGTCTTCGGAGGCCATGCCCCCCTCTCTCCACCACTCTGCAAACACACCTCCTGACAGACTATGGGATGGGGGATGAAGTCCAATTTAGTCCTGAGGGAGTTTGGGGGCCAAGAAGCCCTCCTGGTACCTCCTGTAAGTCCTACGCAGCGGAATTCCTGAGCGCTGGTCGGAGGCCCAGCACCCTTTCTCCACCACTCTGCAAACGTGACTACTACTTAAAGAAGCATCTTTCTGCACCTCCGACTTAGAGGTATTTTTAATCCCCCTGCCCTATTATGTACTAGGGCCTTACAGAGGAGGTCATGCTAATCACAGGGGTACCCCAACGCATAGTGTTCCCTAGTGTATGTAGGTGTTTTCACTGTATTCTAAGTGTCTTTTAGCATAGCACTGGCTCTAGGCCTGGTTAGTCAGAGTCAGTTACCACCAGTACCCATCAGCAAAAGTTTGGGGGCACAGGAGGACTTTCTGCTCCTCTGTTGGTTTTTTCTGCACATCTCTTGCTTCTTCCTGTACTTTTCTTCGTCTTTCTGGACTTCTGTTGCTTCTTTCTGCATTTGTCTTGCTTCTTTCTGTGCCTTTGTTCCTCTTTCTTCGCATGTCCTACCTCTGTAGGCAAAGTTAGAAATTAGCATTTAAAAAACCTTTGAAATTCACTGAAGAAATCATAGGTTTCAGGGACGTTATAGTCAGAAATTAGCATTTAAAAAACCTTTGAAATTCAGTGAAAAAACCATAGGTTTCAGGCACGTTATAGTTAGAAATTAGCATTTAAAAAACCTTAGAAATTCACTGAAAAAATCAGAGGTTTCAGGAACGTTATAGTGAGTTGGACATTTCACTTGTACAAAACCAGTGAAATTCGGCCGTTATAGTTAGTTCAGCTAACTATAACTCGCGCCCCCACAATGCACTGCTGATGACGTCAAATATTACATCATTCATGACATGGTCAGTGACATCACTGATGACATCACTGATGACATCTCAAATGACATCACTGATGACATCACTGATGACATCATCCACGTGATAATCTGATGCACCTCCTCACACCCTAATATAACCTTTGAAGCACCCACTCTAAAATACAGAGTACCATTTTCGAAACCATAGACACACCAACACCAGTTACTGCATACTCACTCACTGGTTCCTAGGTCTACACACACACATCTACTCATTCACCCATGCAGTCACTCATCAATACAGCACTATCATATGCACTCATACACCTATACAGACACTCACACACCGCCACTCACCCATACAGTTACTTACACACCTAGTCAGTCATGTAAAGAATCAATCACACTCCCATTTACTCACCTATACAGTTATACACACACCACCTCACCTATTCATACAGATACTAACACATACTTACTCTCTTATACAATCACTGACACAAGCACACACTCATCCATACAGCCACTCTCACTATCACTCACTCTCACATATAGTCATTTATATACTCCAACACTCACATATACTGCCTTTCACATATGTAGTTACTCACACATATACCACTGAGACATCCATTCACTCACCAACACAGCCATACGCACACTCACTCACCCATACAGCCCTTCACAGACACACTCTTGAACCCATACACCCAGTGAATCACCCACTCACACATCTATGCACAAAGTCACACACCCCCCACCCACCCACCCAAACACTCAGGTACCCATACAGATACTCAGGCAACCAATCAATAACCCATATAGACACTCATGTAGCTACTCACCAACCCATGCAGCACCTTACACAACAACAGACACACTGATACAGACATTCACACAGTTTAGTCACTAACCCATGCATTCAGTAAGACACATTTAATCACTCACTTATACAGTCACGCACCTACTAAATCCTCCATCCAGACACTTATACACCCACTCATTCTTCAATACACATTGGCATATATATAAAACATATTTAAACTTTATAGAAACACACAGTCACTGGATGATGTCATCAGTGATGTCATTTGAGATGTCATCAGTGATATCATCAGTGATGTCACTGACCATGTCATGAATGATGTAATATGTGACGTCATCAGCAGTGCATTGCGGGGGCGCGAGTTATAGTTTGCTGAACTTACTATTACCGGCGAATTTCACTGGTTTTGTACGAGTGAAATGTCCAACTAACTATAACGTCCCTGAAACCTCTGGTTTTTTCAGTGAATGTATATATATATATATATATATATATCATAAATTCCATTTACTGAAAATCAAAGCACAAATGAAAGGAATGACTTTTTTCTTTAAATATTTCTTTATTCTTTCTTTAGATATTTTCTCAAACCCTAGACAAAGATATTGACAAAATAATACGGACTAAACCAATTATGGTTTATAAGAGAGCGCCAACTCTAAGAAATTTATTGAGTCCTAGTGACACAATGCAATATGAAATTCCCAACATAAGTAGAAAAATTATACCTTTGAGTGGAACTACACCTACCAGTAGTGTTTTTTAGATGCAATAACTGCATCTGTTGCAAACATGTTAATGACAAATCGAAAGAATTTTATGACAGTAGGCATCATAAGAGGTACTGGGTTAGTTTTTTTATGAATTGCGATACGGATAGTTGCATTTATACTATCTGTGGAAAAGTATATTTAGGATCCACGGTGCGTAAACTTAAGCTCCGGTGGATGGAACACTTACGAGCAATAAAAAACTGCAACATGAAATATCCAATGGCCATACACTTTTGAGATAACCACAAGTTGACGGAATTAGGAGGTATTCGTTGTATGGGGATTGAACATGTCACACTAGATGGAAGAGGTGGTGACTTGGAGAAAAATATTCGCATAAGAGAAACTTTTTGGATCAATAAATTGCAGACAGTGGAACTGGGATTAAATGTAGACAGAGAACTGTATACAGTGATCTAAGAATTAGCTCACTTACATTTAATAAGGACCTAGGACTAGAATAAAATTATAGGTCTCCTTAGAATGTCTCATGTCCAAGGTGATAGAATTACAGAATAATTCATTACTGAATATTGGCGATTTCCTGGCCTCCTCTAATATAGGAGAATATCTCTAAATGAAGTTCAAATACATTTTAGTTGATGGTTGTGCAAAATCTCTATAAAATATACATAGGAACTGAATCTCAAATTACTAAAGACAATTCATATTGAAGGATTCATAATATGAGTGTCATACATTAATTACCCTGGTAGCACCAAGTATGCTGCAGGGTGGATCAGAATAGTAAGTCAAAAGGTTCGAGGTGCATCTGTCATGC
This sequence comes from Calotriton arnoldi, assembly GCA_963921515.1. Lineage (NCBI taxonomy): Eukaryota > Metazoa > Chordata > Amphibia > Caudata > Salamandridae > Calotriton > Calotriton arnoldi. The sequence continues at coordinate 75,707 of CAWUFW010000256.1, read as the reverse complement.
CCCTTTTATTTTGGTATTTCTAATCAAAATAACCTACTTAAATTGTGCTTTCCCCGTGAGTTTAAAAAAATTAGGGTAATAAGAAAGTATGGCAATAGTGCCAACAATAAGTATTTTTTCAAACAAAAGACATAAATAGTAAGAACAACTGTGTAGAACGCCCTTAATTTATGTGGCTGTTAACTTAGAAATTATGTTTTAAGGATTAAATACTAAAGCTACATATCGGAATCTTGGTTAGCATAAGGGAAATGTTAAGGTAACAATGAATGAAGTTATTAGTAGTTCAAGACTGCAGTGCTGTACCTATGGTGGTTGAATTTATTAATCAGTATTAAATGTAAATTGATTTTGGGAACTTTGGAGAACTGTATTAGTACATGATTCACATTAATAACAGTTTTACGAATTATGTGGCTTTCAGCTGAACAGTGCAAATATGTGTGTTACTAAAAGAGAATATAAGCTACATATTGGAATCCTCAATAGAACAAGGAATATGAGAAGGCAGCAGAGAATGAAGAGGCTATAAGTTCGAGACTGCGGTCCTGAATCTTAGGCATTTGCAATAATTCTTTTTCTTGTTAATAATTTTCTACTAAATAAAGATCATGTTATAAATATTTAAAATTGTATAGAGATGTGACTAACATCAGTATATATCGTCGCTAACTAATAAATAGAGACTAATATGTAGTTTTGCAATACGAACAATAAAGGGCTCCTGGTTCGCGCGCCTCCAGGTGCAACCAATTAAGGTCACAGGGGAGTATAAAAAGGAAGCAGGAAATGGCTTCAGGGAGCACACGAATCGCTTCAGGAAGGAACCACGCAGGCTGAAGGAAGCTGGTAAGGAGATCTGCTGTTAGAGGGGAGGCTGAGATTACGATCTCAGGAACTAATAATACGAGTGCGAGAGGATGCAGAAGGGGCTACTTTTATTTATTTTTTGGTGATTTGTAACTGGAAGCATTTGACATTAAAGGGACGGCTGTAATGGCAAAATGTAGAATTCTATCTCCAGTTACTTAACAAAGGAGATGGAATTCGACTTTGGTGGTTACACTCAGTGGGGTGATCGCCTGCTAATATAAGAGCGATGTATTATGAGGCAAACATGCAACCAATCTACACTAACTAGGTGTGGTTAAGACAGTTGAACTGATAGGTATTAGAGATGAAATAAGTTTACACAAAGCTCTTGACTTCTGTATGTGGCACTATCTAAAGAGGGAGGATGGAATGAACATTACTTTTTATCTTTCTTCAGACCCTTATCAAGGGGGAAGAATCATTAAAGAATTATGGAAGAATTTGATGACTAAATGGACGTTGGTAAAAACAAAAGAGAGAGATCTAAAAAAATTCTAAAGGTGAGAACCTTGCTTATTTGATAATAGAAGGAGCCTGAATAGGGTTCCCCCTTTTAGGGACTTTGCCAGAAAATTAAGGGGACTTGAACATAATTTTGTTCTTGGCCCTTCTTCTGTTTTCAAAATCTGCTACAGATTAACAAACGTGGTTAAAGTACATTGAGGCACTACATGAGGAAATATCAACCAAGAAAGATCAAGAAAAATCTTACTTGAGAGGTGACTTAATATTTATCCCTTTTGGTAATACTAAGTTTGGATCTATGAAGGCAAATCCTGTGAGGAAGAATAAGGGGGCAACCCTGTGTTACACTTTCAGCTAGAACCTTAAAAGGGGATGTAAAACTTGAGTTTTACTGATAAGAACTGTCTACTAAGTCCCGCTACTTTTGCTAAATAGAATGTACTGAACTAACTAATTTTCTAAATTTAATTTCTGTATCCAAGGTACGATCTATGTACCTTTTTGTTATTCCAGTGTGTTGTTAAATTGGAATGTGACTTTTAGAGAGGAAGATTTATATTGCAATAAGGTTGTGCAAACTTTGCATACTTTATTTTTAATAAATTGAATATGTACTGATATAGAATTTTTGTTTGTAACAGCTCTAAAGAAGCGCAGTTGAGCGCAAAACACGTGTTGGCTATTTCCGGCCATTCACAACTTTGGAGGCTGCGTGTTGTTTTGAGAAAATATCTAAAGAAAGAATAAAGAAATATTCAAAGAAAAGTCATTTCTTTCATTTGTGCTTTGATTCTCAGTAAATGGCATTTATGATTTAATTAAGATACTGGTGTGGACCAGTAACTGAGACTATTAGCGCTGGGCACGAGTCCTATTACCCAACACTGATTGTTACATATATATATATATATTCACTGAAAAAACCATAGGTTTCAAGGACGTTATAGTTAGAAATTAGCATTTAAAAACCTTTGAAATTCACTGAAAAAACCATAGGTTTCAGGGACGTTATAGTTTGAAAATAGCATTTAAAAAACCTTAGAAATTCACTGAAAAAACCACAGGTTTCAGGGACGTTATAGTTAGTTGGACATTTCACTCGTACAAAACCAGAGAAATTCCCCGTTATAGTTAGTTCAGCTAACTATAACTCGCGCCCCGCAATGCACTGCTGATGACGTCACATATTACATCATTCATGACATGGTCAGTGACATCACTGATGACATCTCAAATGACATCACTGATGACATCATCCAGTGACTGTGTGTTTCTGTAAAGTTTAAATATGTTTTATATATATGCCAAGGTGTAATGAAGAATGAGTGGGTGTATAAGTGTATGGATGGATGATTTAGTAGGTGCGTGACTGACTGTATAAGTGAGTGATTAAATGTGTCTTACGGAATGCATGGGTTGGTGAGTAGCTACATGAGTGTGTATATCGGTTATTGATTGGTTGCTTGAGAATTTGTATGGGAGACTGAGTGTGTGTGTGGGTGGGTGGGAGGTGTGTGACTCTGTGCATAGATGTGTGAGTGGTTGATTCACTGGGTGTATGGGTTCAAGAGTGCATGTAGAAACAGCTATATGGGTGGGTGAGTGTGTGTATGGGTGTGTTGGTGAGTGAATGGATGTCTCAGTGGTACATGTCCAAGTAACTACAAAGGGAAAAGGCAGTGTATGTGAGAGTTGGAGTATAAATGACTATACGTGAGAGTCAGTGATTGTGAGAGTGGCTGTATGGATGAGTGTGTACTTGTATCAGTGATTATATAAGAGAGTAAGTATGCGTTAGTATCTGTATAGGTGAGTAAATGGGAGTGTGATTGATTATTTGTATGACTGACTAGGTGTGTGAGTAACTCCATGGATGAGTGGCGGTGTGTGAGTGTCTGTATAGGTGTATGAGTGCATATGATAGTGTTGTATTGATGAGTGACTGCATGTATGAGTGATTGTATGGGTGAATGAGTGGCTGTGTGTGTAGACCTAGGATGCAGTGAGAGCGCATGTAGTAACTGGTATTGGTGTGTCGATGTTTTCGAAAATGGTAGTCTGTATTTTACAGTGGGTGTATCAAAGTTTATATTAGAGTGTTAGGAGGTGCATCAGATTTTCACGTGGATGATGTCATCAGTGATGTCATCAGTGATGTCATTTGAGATGTCATCAGTGATGTCATCAGTGATGTCACTGACCATGTCATGAATGATGTAATATGTGACGTCATCAGCAGTGCATTGCGGGGGCGCGAGTTATAGTTAGCTGAACTAACTATAACGGGGGAATTTCTCTGGTTTTGTATGAGTTAAATGTCCAACTAACTATATCGTCCCTGAAACCTGTGGTTTTTTCAGTGAATTTCTAAGGTTTTTTAAATGCTAATTTCTAACTATAACGTCCCTGAAACCTATGGTTTTTTCAGTGAATTTCAAAGGTTTTTTAAATGCTAATTTCTAACTATAACGTCCCTGAAACCTATGGTTTTTGCAGTGAATATATATATATATATATATATATATATATATATATAGACCAAGGTGTATTGAAGAATAAGTGGGTGTATGAGTGTCTGTATGGATGATTCAGTGGGTGAGTGAATGAGTGTATTGAGTGATTATACATGTCTCAGTGAATGTATGGGTGAGTAACTAATCTGTGTGAATGTCTGTATAAGTCTGTCAGTTGGTGTGTAAGTGGCTACATGGGTTGGTGAGTAGTTACATGAGTGTCTATATGGGTTATTGATTGGTTGTCTGAGTACCTGTATGTGTGCCTCAGTGTCTGTGTGGGTAGGTGAGGGTGTGTGTGACTCCCTGCATGGATGTATGAATGGGTGAATCACTGGGTGTATGGGTTCATGAGTACATCTGCGAGGGGCTTTATGGGTGAGTGAGTGAGTGTATGGCTGTGTCAGTGAGTGAATGGATGTCTCAGTGGTATATGGGTGAGTAACTGCATATGTGAAAGAAGGCAGTATATGTGAGTGTCGGAATATATAAGTGACTGTGTGTGTTAGTGAGTGATGATTGTGAAAGTGGCTGTATGGATGAGTGTGTGCTTGTGTCAGTGATTGTATAAGCGAGTTAGTATGTGTTAGTATCTGTATGAATAAGTGAGGTGGTGTGTGTATAACTGTATAGGTGAGAAAGTGGCAGTGTGATTGACATTTTGGGTGAGTGACTAGGTGTGTGAGTAGCTCTATCGGGGAGTGGTGGTGTGAGACTGTTTGTATGGGTGTGTTAGTGGCTATATCAGTGGCTGTATTGGTGAGTGACTGGGTGTATGAGTGGCTGTATGGGTGAGTGAGTGGATGTGTGTGTAGACCTATGAATCAGTGAGTGGCTATATACTTACTGGTATTGGTGTGTCTATGGTTTCTAGAATGGTAGTCTGAAATTTGGAGTGGGTGTATGAAAGGTTATATTGAGGTGTGAGTAGGTACATCAGAGATTATGTGGAAGATGTCATCAGTGATGTCATTTGAGATGTCATCAGTGAGGTCATCAGTGATGTCACTGACCATGTCATGAGTGATGTGATATGTGACGTCATCAGCAGTGCACTGCGGGGGCGTGAGTTATAGGTAGCTCAGCTAACTATAACAGCTGAATTTCACAGGTTTTGTACAAGTGAAATGTCAGCCTAACTATAACGTTCCTGTCTCCTGTGGTTTTTATCTGTGAATTTCTAAGGGTTTTTAAATGCTAATTCCTAACTATAATGTCCCTGAAACCTGTGGTTTTTTCAGTGAATTTCTAAGGTTTTCTAAATGCTAATTCCTAACTATAACGTCCCTGTAACCTTTGGTTTTTGCAGTGAATTGCTAAGGTTTTTTAACTAGCAGTCACGTTTGCAGAGTGGTGGAGAAAAGGGGCTGGGCCTCCAACCAGCTCTCAGGAATTCCGCTGCGTAGGACTTACAGGAGCTACCAGGAGGGCTTCTTGGCTCCAAGTTCCCTCTGGAGTAAAGTAGACATCATCCCTCAACCAGTAGTGGACCAGGAGGCACGCTTGCAGAGTGGTGGAGAAAAGGGGGTGTAGCCTCCGAAGATCTCTTAGAAATCCCACTGTGTGGGACTTGCTGGAGGTAACAAGAGGGGTAGTTGGCCCCAAGGATGTCCTTGTGGGCCAACTACCCCTCCTGTTATCTCCAGTAACTCCCCAACAGCAGGATTGCTGAGTTCTGATAGCAGGCCATTCCCCCTTTCTCCACCAGTCTGCAAACGCGCCTCCTGGTGCGCTCTTGGTTGGGGGATGAAGTCCCCTTCGCTGCTGGGGGTCCTTAGTGGCCAACTAGCCTACCTTTTTCCTCCAGTAAGTCCCACACAGTGGGATTGCTGAGAGGTGGTCTCAGGCCATGCCCCCTTTCTCCACCACTCTGCAAACATGCCTCCTGGCTTTGGGGAGGTGGCAGTCCCCAGGGCTGCGTGGGGGGCAGGAGTCCCCCCATACATTATTATCTACATAGTCCCGGGGAGGTGGCAGTCCCTGGGGCTGCGATGGGGTGCGTGGCCCCCCGCATTTCACATACATAGCCCGGGGGAGGTGGCTGTCCCCGGGGCTCTGTGGGGGGCAGGAATCCCCCCACCCATTTTTTCTCATTATAGCCCTGGGGAGGAGGTGGCCCCCAGGGCTGCAAGGGTGCCACATGGGCCCCCACACTTCAATGTATAAGCCCCAGGAGGTGGCAGTCCCCAGGGCTGCATGGCCCGGCGGACCCCCGCATGTCTATTTATCATTCCCCTCATGACCTGGCCCACCCAAGGGCCTAAAGGAAATGAAGCGTGTTTTTATAAAAACAATTTTGGCCAGATTCATGGATCCAGCGTGAATCCCGCATAATTTATTTATTTTAAATGCTTTTTTGGGCCCTGGGGGGCCCTGTGGGACCCCCTAAGCAGGCCTAGGGGATCAGGGTGTTCCTACTCTGACCCCTTTCCTTGTTTTTTCTTTTTTTTAAATCTTTTTTCATGTGACTCGGTTCAACCGAGTCACAAGATGGCTGCAAACACTTCCTGGTTTGAAGTGTTGGCAGCCAATCAAATTGCAGGCTCAAGATCGGGAGGATACGGGATCCTCCGCGCCCCCAGTTGTTTATCGGAGAAATGTTTACATTTCTGAGGAACTTATGAACGGATTTACACCATTTAACAAAAAGAGGGCTTTCTCAACCAAAAGCTACCTTTTTGCCAAATTTGGTGCAATTCCGTTCAGCAGTTCGGGCTGTAGCCATGTCTAAAGTTTCCTATGGAAATTAACATGGAGAAAATGTGTTTTGGGAACCCCCATTTTTCTCGACCCCTGCTTGACGAATCACCCCAAAACCTTTAACACAGCAGCTGACCTGACCGCCCCATTAGTTTTGAAAATTTCACGAAGATTCATCAAACGGCGCCTAAGATATTGGCAAATCAAAAAATGTTTTTCCTATGGAAACTAGGTCCTACCTATAACTACCTACTGGCGACCGCCAGTAGGTAATATATATATATATATATATATATATATATATATATATATATATATATATATATATATATATATATATATATATATATATATTACCTACTGGCAGTCGCCAGTAGGTAGTTATAGTTAGGACCTTATTTCTATTCGAAAAGCATTTTTTCTTTTGCCAATATCTTTGGCGCCGTTTGATGAATCTTCGCGAAATTTTCAAAACTAATGGCCCGCTCAAGTCAGCTCCTGTCTTTAAAGTTTCAGGGTGATTCATCAAGCGAGGGCTGAGAAAAAAGGGGGGTCCCAAAACACGTTTTCCCCATGTTAATTTCCATAGGAAACTTTAAACAAGGCTACAGTCCGAACTGCTGAACGGAATTACACCAAATTTGGCAAAAAGGTAGCTCTTGGTTCAGAAAGCGCCCTTTTTTTAAATAGTGTAAATTTGTTCAGTAGTTTTTTAAATATTAAAGGAAAAAGAAATGTATATATCTGGGCCTAACTACACATCTCATCGTGAGATCTGATTGGCTGTCAGCACTTCATCCAAGAAGTGTTGGCAGCCATCTTGGGACCAATATACATGATAGCACCCCATTAAAATGCATTGTAGTGAAAGGAAGGTTTTGAGGGTCACCAAAAGGAGAACGTATAAAGGGTGATAAGACTTTAATTACATTATAAATCATTTGTTGATGGTACCATACTAATTTTAGGAATTGTGGTGTGTTCTAAGGTGATTTTACCCTGTGAAAAAGCCTTCAGCTGGGATATCATGAACCATGTTTGAGAGAAAACTATTTTCTCATACTTTTCCCATAGAGGTTTGGAAGGTGATCTAGAGGCTAAAATGAGAGCATATTTTCTGTAAATTCACATTATCTTTCTCAGTCATGTGAGAATGAAGTCTGACATTCTCAGTAAAACATGTACATCCAACAAGGGCAGAGACTGTCAGTTGATTCCTTTGTGTTCTACTGCAGCTTCCCAGAGTGTTCTAAAGAACAACTAGAGCGCAAACAGTCTTACTTATGACAAAAGTATGGCACACATGAAGCCATCTTGATTGGAATAAAGTGGTAACACTTAAAACATTTAATTTAAAAAGGAACAAAATGAGGGGGTTCATTTTGCCATTGAAATGATTAGTGCTGAAGAAAGAAAAATTAGGGCACATTTTGAGTGAGTTCTCAAATCCTCTTCTATTTCATAAAAAAATTCTGACATGCAGACTGAAACATGCACTTTCAATGCCAGCAGCAGACTTCCCTGGTGAGCAGTAGCTTTACTACAGTGATCTAATGAGCAACTAGAGTGCTGCTAACATTCAGAATTTATGGCAAATGTGTGACGCATCTGAATGCCTTCTTGATGGAATCAAAGTAAAAACCTGAAAGCATTTCCTACTGAGGAGACTGCAGTAAATGAGGAAATTAGCAAACTTCATAACAAATAAATCTCCCAAGATGGCCACCAGAGACAAAAGAGCCCAAATGTAGCACAAATATCACCCAGATGTAGCCCACGTATAGCCCAATGACAGAATGTCCCAGAGTGTTCTAAAGAACAACTAGAGCGCAAACAGTCTTACTTATCACAAAAGTATGGCACACCTGAAGCCATCTTGATTGGAATAAACTGGTAACACTTAAAACATTTAATTTAAAAAGGAACAAAATGAGGGGGTTCATTTTGCCATTGAAGGTGATCTAGAGGCTAAAATGAGAGCATATTTTCTGTAAATTCACATTATCTTTCTCAGTCATGTGAGAATGAAGTCTGACATTCTCAGTAAAACATGTACATCCAACAAGGGCAGAGACTGTCAGTTGATTCCTTTGTGTTCTACTGCAGCTTCCCAGAGTGTTCTAAAGAACAACTAGAGCGCAAACAGTCTTACTTATGACAAAAGTATGGCACACATGAAGCCATCTTGATTGGAATAAAGTGGTAACACTTAAAACATTTAATTTAAAAAGGAACAAAATGAGGGGGTTCATTTTGCCATTGAAATGATTAGTGCTGAAGAAAGTAAAATTAGGGCACATTTTGAGTGAGTTCTCAAATCCTCTTCTATTTCATTAAAAAATTCTGACATGCAGACTGAAACATGCACTTTCAATACCAGCAGCAGACTTCCCTGGTGAGCAGTAGCTTTACTACAGTGATCTAATGAGCAACTAGAGTGCTAACATTCAGAATTTATGACAAATGTGTGACACATCTGAATGCCTTCTTGATGGAATCAAAGTAAAAAACTGAAAGTATTCCCTACTGAGGAGACTGCAGTAAATGAGGAAATTAGGAAGAGACAAAAGAGCCCAAATGTAGCACAAATATCACCCAGATGTAGCCCACGTATAGCCCAATGACAGAAGTGTGCAAAACACTTTTTATTTTTTGTTTTTTTTCAGTTTTATATAGTGCAGACTGGCCAGGTATTGGAGTGCTTTACATGAGCATTGGTTACATCACACAAGGACAAATTCATGTTGGTTGTAGACATGGGGAGATTAAGTGATTTGACCAGAAACATAGAATGTCGAGCTGAAGCAGAAACTCCAACCTGGTTCCCCAGTTGCAAAGTCTGCAGCTCTGGAAGTAATACCACATCCTCTACCCTAAGTGCAACATTTAATCAAGTGGTCAACTGGATAAAAAAACATAAAGATAACAAATAATTTAAAAGTGCTTTGTCACTATTTGAAAACTCAGAAAATATGTCCTCATTTTAGTTTTTTAGAGCACTAACCATAATTTCGATGCAAATAAGACCCTCTCATTTTTGTAATATCTAAAGGAAATGCTCTAGGTATTACAGTTTTGATTACATCAAGATGACGCCAGGCGTGCCACACTTTTGTAATAAATATGAATGTTAGCAATCTAGTTGTTCATTAGGATACTGTTGAGAGGCAGAGGCCAGGGGCACGAACTCAGAAAATTGAAGGCAGGTAGGAGGGTGCAGAGGCAACAATTTGACCACACTGGGCAGGCAGGGGGGCAGTGGCAGCACAACAGACTATGGAGGGCAGTGGAAAGGGGGGCAGGGGCAACAAACCAACAATGCAGGACAGGCAAGAGAGGCTGTGGCAATATAATAGACCATTGTGGGCAGAAGGAAGAGGCAGTGGTAGTACAACCATACATGCCGACAGACCCGATTCAACCAGGAAACGCTCAATGTTTTTAAGCCCAAATGGGCTTTATTTGATCTGTCTCCTGTCTACAATCTCCTCTTTTTCAATGTAAGCCAATGGGGAAAATCAATACCCCAGTTTTTTTTTCAAAATCTTCCTCTTACCAAGTTCAAAATGTTAGCAGGTATGGTACATTGGATCATGGAAGGCAGGAGGAATTGGGGTAGGGACATGGACTCGGATAACAGAGGACAGGAGGGACATGGACATTTGCACCAAACTGACCTTACAGGGCAGGCATCAGGGTTTGCAGCAGCACAATACACCACACAGGGCATGCGGGCGGGAGTGCAGCACAACAATCCATGGAAAGCAATAGGGAGTGGACAGGACCATGCACATGGACAACAGAGAACAGAGGGGAAAGACGCAATGGCAGCTAGCTGACCATAATGGACAGACAAGAGAGAAAGCTGCAGAATAACGGACCATCAAGGGCAGGAGGTAGGGATCAGGGGCATTACAATGGAACAGACAAGCCAGGAGGGAGGGAATAGTGGTCTGCTCATGGAAAACAGAGGGCAGGGGGCAAGGGGGCAGGGCAGGAGCAGCAAGCTGACAATGGAGGTCAGGCAGGATGGGCACTAGAAGCAAGACACACTATGGAGAGCAACAGTGAGACTATAATGGCATACACACAGATCATGGAGGGAAGGTGGGAGGGGGTCAGGGGCAGCTAGCTGACCACACATGGAAGGTAGGAGGGGCTGTGGCAGCACAGAAGACCATGCATGGCAAGCGGGAGGGTTAGTGGCAGCACAATGCCATGATGGGCGAGAAGGAGGGGGCAGGTGCATGCAGAAAGGACCATGGAGGATAGAAGGGAGGGGTAGGAGCTGGGCACAGACAAGAGAGTTCAGGGGAAGGGGCCTCACAACAGACCACGCGGGGCAGGCAGGAGGAGCAGTTGCAGCACAACAGACCAGGGAGGGCAGAAGAGTGTGGCAGTAAAGTGGACCATGGAGGACAGGAGGAAGGGGATAGGGGCATGGAACGTGGACAGGCAGGGTGGAGGTGGCAGGGACAGGTTACAGTCATCTGACAATGCTAGGTAGGTGGGAGGGGAGTGGCAGCTCAACAGAACACTCAGAGTAGATAGGAGGGGCAGGTCCATGGAACATGGTGGCAAAAAGGATGGAGCAGGGGCATGCACACAGACATCGTAGGGCAGGGGGAAGGAGAGTAGGGGCAGCAAGCTAAGCACAGAGGCTAAGCAGGAGGTCAATGATGGGGCATAGAATTGGGCAATGAAGGGCAGGAGGAGTGGACTGGGACATCATGCTAAATGGAGGGCAGTGGCAGCACATCAGACCATGCATGGCAGGAGGGAGAAGGCTAGTGCATGGATTCAGACAACAGAGGATAGGGAGGAGGTGGATGGGGCAGCAAGCTAACTGTTCAGAGAAGGCGAGAAGGCCAGTGGCAGAACAACAGCCGCACAGGTCTGTAATGAGGGAGCAGGGGCATGGACTTGGACAATGGATGGCATGGAGGAGGGGAGGCAGGAGCAGCAAGCTTGGGTGGAGGCAGCATAATGCCAGGCCAGGCCCTGCTTCCAACCCCCCACCATCCATTGTGATAGGCATCTTACTTAACGTTAAACAAAACCTAGAAATTCGCTGAAAAAAACAAAGATTACAGGGACGTTATAGTTAGACTCAGATTTCAGTCGTACAAAACCAGTGAAATTCAGCAGTTATAGATGCCTGAGCTAACTATAACTTACACCCCCGCAATGCACTGCTTATGACCTCAGACATTACATCATTCATGACATGGTCAGTGACATCACTCATGACATCACTCATGACATCTCAAATGAGCTGTGAATGGAATGGAACTATAATCGCTAGAACTTTATTTATGGATAGTGTGTGTATATTAACACCCCTTCTTTTTTTTTCTTTCGTGTAAGAACCATTATAATACGCAACGTGCCCAGATCAATATGGCGGATAGCCTTTCACTTTAAAGTAATGTGTAGTCCATTGTTTATGTTGATGTTTGCAATCCTAAGTATGTTTATTATGAACAAGTCACGTTGACGAACATACAGGTACGGCGGTCACGGGGCAAGATATGCTGAAATGACATTGTGTGCATATTAACACTTGTTTTCTTTTCTTTATTGTATCAATTCCTGAATTTTCACATCATGACCAGGTCAATATGGCCACCAGCTTTTTGGATTAAAGTAATATGTAGTCCTTTGTTAATGTTGGCAACTGGAGGCATTTGTACATTTAAATATGCTGTTTCCATAAGGCATGTGCTCATATAAGTATTCCACGAATACATATATATATATATATATATATATATATATATATATATATATATATATATATATATATATATATATATATTATCCAGATAAAGCAATTTCGGAAATCCCAAAGAACTTAAGCGGCACACCACAGGACGGCACAATAATTTGATTTATTGTGTCACAAACAGAACAACTGGGTTTCGGCGAAGCCTTCATCAAGTTAGTGACCTGTGCTCCACCAACCCTAGAAATACAGGTCAGCGTTCATAGAAAGTGAGGAAATCTTGCAAAATACATTCGCAATGATAAAGTTTTCAAAATTTCAACAATACAAAAAATGGGTTCCAAAATTAACAAGCTTTTAAATTCATACCATATTATGTTCGTAATGACGAATTAATAATATTCCAATGCATGTTATAAAACATAATATTTCATGAATAACACAGTGCAAATAAATATATAAAGACCCCCATTAGCAATCACAACTCTCTGCTTAAGTTTATCTGTAAAGTGAACATATTATTTCAATTACAGTAAATAACTGACTGTCACGGGTAATGTACCCTGTGTTAGCAATCTCCAATGGCTGATAAAATACTGATTGCAAAATGAGACCTAAACAAGTCGAAATATATACAATCATTACCCAAAATTTGCGAAATATCATAGCCAAGGAAATATTATACAGTTATAGCAGCAGAGCATCATCCAGGGGTCTCCAAAACCACATTATAAATTCATTGCACTAAAAAAGCTTCCCAACCAATAACATATTGATACCAATACTAAACACATGATTCTTAAATAAAAGATATATACTCGCAATTATTTCCAATTTCATCATGAATTTACCTCTGGGATGTATTTTCAAAGAAAGGGGAGGAGGGGGGCACAGGTACACAACTGATTGTGATAGCATAAATCTATTAACTAATATATAAAGGAGTAAAGAGTGAGGAAAACACCATTAAAGAAAAAAGGGGGGAAGAACATATTAACTGTCAGGGCTTATTCTCATAAAAGGATTAAGGAAAGGGTGGACAACCTGACAATGCAGGGAAGTATCACAATTCACACATTTATCTGTATATATAGTTTTACCATCTCATATCCATGATATATCCCATATGAGCAAATTAGACAGCCTTATTAAAAAGTGAATAATATAAAAACAGCCACAACTAGACGTCAATCATTCAAAAAACATTATCATAATCATCACTTTATTTATATCCAATATGGGTGGCAAGCTCCTCTCCATAATTCATTCCATTTGGGATTTTGGTATTCAACTCGATTATATACTTGGATTCTGTTACTCGAAGGAGTTTCTCTCGATCTCCCCCCCTCGGATGTGGCAAAATTCTGTCAATGCCAAAGAATTTAATCAAATTGGCATTGCTTTGGTGTTTTTCTTTATAGTGCCTTGCAACGGGGTAATTGAAGTCTTCATTCGTTATAGCCCGCATAGGCTGTAAAATGCGAGTTTTTAATTGCAGTTTAGTGCTGCCCACGTAGTTTAAACCACATGGGCATTCTAACACATAGATGGTAAAGTCACTCGTACATGTTATAAATTTCTTAATCTTTTTCTGTCTCTTATTATCCAATCCTACAAAGTAGCTATCGCGATTACTGCTATGCTTACATGCTTTACAGGAATTACACTTCCTAAAACCCTTTGTGGTAGCCAACCATGTGGTACTAGTAGATGAATTACTATAGCTACATACTAGATGATCTTTTAGGGACTTCGATTTTCTGTATGTTATAGAGGGTGTTTTTCCTATATGGGCCCCAACGATCGGGTCAGATTCCAACAATCCCCAATGCCGTCTCATAATACGTTTAATGTTATTAGACTTGATATTATAAGTGGTGATCATCCTGGGCACCTTATTGTTAACCTTCTCTTTTCTTTTTGTAGAAAACAACGCATCATTGCGTGTAATATCACTTGCTTTTTTACTAGCAACTGTGATAACTTTGTCTTTATAGCCTCGTTGCCTAAATCTTTTAATCATAGTTTGTTGTTCATTAATGAAACCCCCTTCGGTACTACAGTTTCTTCGAGCCCGAAGAAACTCACCAAAGGGGATACTGTTACGGAGGGGAACAGGATGATTGCTATTTGCGTGGAGCAAGGTGTTTCCAGCTGTATCCTTACGGAAAAGGCTAGTTACCATATGGCCATCCTCTATACATACAGCCACATCTAAGAACTCACAGTATGTGGAGCTGATAGTATGTGTAAAAGTCAAATTCAAATCATTTCTCCCCAACATCTCAATGAATTCCTGAGCAAGTTCCACCGGCCCATCCCATATCAGGAACAGGTCATCAATATACCTGATCCAGATAGGGATGTGCTCGGTGAATCTCTCATTAGCCTCTACCCACACAGTACGCTCCTCCCACCAACCCAGAAAAAGATTGGCTAGGCTGGGGGCAAAGCATGTGCCCATCGCTGTGCCAGCTATTTGGCGATACAGTGTTTTCTCAAAAATAAAAATATTTTCACTAAGACAGAAAAGCATCATAATTTCTAGCATTTGAGTATGTCCCCAAAGTGAAATATGTCGTTCTTTTAGAAAATACATACAAGCCTCGACACCCTGTTTCTGATCAATACAGGTATACAGTGAACAGACATCTAGTGCTATCATGTGATAATTCTTCTCCCATGTGATATCATGTATGCGACATAAAAAATCTGTACTGTCCCTGCAATATGATCTCAGTCTCTTGACAAAAGGTGACAAAAACAAATCAAGAAAAATGGATGTGTTCTCCAGAAGCCCCCCGTTGGAGGATACAATGGGTCTCCCCGGTGGTCTGGTGGGATGTTTATGGATTTTTGGCAGTAAATAAAAACAGGGGACACGTGGATTATCTGTTTTTAGAAAAAGATACTCTTCCTTATCCAACAGGTCCTCCTCCCACCAGCCTTTCAATAATTCATGATATCTGATGATCGAGGATCTATATTCATCCCAATTGATTTCTTCATAGCAAGAAGTATCTCTCAGTTGTCTCAATGCTTCTTGATTATATTGCACAATATCCATAATGATCACATTACCACCTTTGTCTGAAGGTTTTATGATTATAGTTTTATCATTTGAGAGAGCATTTAAAGCGTTACGCTGTGACGTAGTCAAATTATCATAGCGTGCTGCAGTACTGCGATTTAAATGTTGGTCTTTTAGCTTATTAATCTCCTGTATCATGACACAGTTGAAGGCTTCAATATTATCATAGGGAACATTTGGATTATATATAGATTTTGGTCTCAAGCATGTACAATATGAGGCATCCGAATTGAACCCCAACTCCATTAACATCCTACTTTTTTCTTTAGTAGAGAGATCTGCCATATCCTCTTCCATGTGGTATAAATCCAGAATAAGGTTAGCATCTTCCACAGTAAGGTCAGGTGCATCCTCAGATATCGGGCAACCAATTTTGGGTATTCTAGATTTCGTAGCCATTTTATATATTTTCATCAATTTTAATTTACGAATGTAAAGAAAAAGATCAATGCGTGTGCTAACAAAATCCATATCATTGGTGGGACAGAATGATAATCCTAATTGTAGTAGAGACTCTTCCTCTGTTGTTATAGGCCTAGAGGACAGATTAATCACTGACTTATCAGATAGAAACAGCGGATCAGCAAATTTTTGAATGGGGGTAGTCCTGCCACCCCGTCGATTCTTCACTCTGAGTCTTTGTTTATTCCTGCACCTCTCCCTCTTTTTGCGCCTCTTCCTTTTCCCCTGGTTTTTGCTTGTGGCTTCTCCTCTTGTTCCTTCTTTTGTTTTAAAATTTGGAATTCGTGAAGGAAAGTGAGGGGGCGTACTCCTAAAGGGACACTCCGGACCTCTGAATCAGAACTCAAATCTGAACTTGAGCCCGTCGATGCGGTTTCCTGCTGTCTCTGTTTTAGGATTGTATGTAGATTCCTCTGTGCCCAATCAAATCGCTTCGCATATGTTAAGATGTGACCTTCAGCATAATCTTTTTTGTCGCGTAAGAACTTGCGTTGTTTTTTTGCCTTAATAATATCTTCGTAATTTTTTAATTTCGTCTCCAGTTGTTTTTCGAAATCAGTTACCACTTTTTCTGTTTTGAATTTATCCAATTCTTGTCTTAACTCCGCTAGTTCTTTACGAGTAATGTCCAGATCAATTTTTGCATACTTCACCAACATTTCTAACATGCCCTTGCATGTTTTGACCATGAATGCCGACCATTCCTTTAATAACTCCGGATTTGGATTTTCATATGTGGGAATTATTGAAATTCTCAGTCCTCTTGGTACTCTATTTACTTCAATGTAGTTGGTGAGAGAAGTCACCTCCCACCATTTATTCAATTCTCGCTTTGCCAACTTTTCCAAGAGAAACAATTTTTGTTTAAGTGATGGTTCAGTTACAGTACCACTACTACTGGATGTTGATGGGGTACTTTCAGTTTCCAAGTCTTCATCGAATAAAGAAAGGGCTACTGCCTTCCTGGTGGTTTCCCATTCATTCATTCTCTTGCAATAAAAATAGATCGTCCATAGATGCCCTCGTTGAATCACAGCGTGGGCGTTGCGTCTGCTCCACGATTACTGACAATTCCGGGTAGCGTTAAATGCAATTGCGCAAGCAAACGTGGAAGCCGCATCCAACCCCCACCCTCCGGTGCGAAATTCGAGCGGCTCCCGCCAGCCAGCACAATGCCCGCTTACCACAAATAAGGAAATCAAAGTCACTGGAGCGGCGGGAACGGCTTCAATTGTAGTTCCAAAGCATCCGTTGCGATGAGCCGTTCACCCTCCTGACGACACCGGTGCCACAGCGGTCACAACAACCGCTATAATTATCCAGATAAAGCAATTTCGGGAAATCCCAAAGAACTTAAGCGGCACACCACAGGACGGCACAATAATTTGATTTATTGTGTCACAAACAGAACAACGCGTTTCGGCGAAGCCTTCATCAAGTTAGTGACCTGTGCTCCACCAACCCTAGAAATACAGGTCAGCGTTCATAGAAAGTGAGGAAATCTTGCAAAATACATTCGCAATGATAAAGTTTTCAAAATTTCAACAATACAAAAAATGGGTTCCAAAATTAACAAGCTTTTAAATTCATACCATATTATGTTCGTAATGACGAATTAATAATATTCCAATGCATGTTATAAAACATAATATTTCATGAATAACACAGTGCAAATAAATATATAAAGACCCCCATTAGCAATCACAACTCTCTGCTTAAGTTTATCTGTAAAGTGAACATATTATTTCAATTACAGTATATTATATATATATACTGCTCTTCATCTGAAACTTGAGAACTAGCCCAGGTTGCCTCCTCTTTTCTTCTTTTAAAAAAAAAAAAAAGATAATTTATGTCGCACACTAAGCCTTAAAGGGCATTTATTATATATAGAATGCCCCTTTTATGGCTCAATACGTTAAAAATTTAAATATTAAATGAAGACAGCCCATGGTTTAGCTAAATGTTATATGCGACGATGAAGTCGACTCTACCCCATGTTTTGTGCAATCATTTATTGACATGTTAGGCTTAAACTCCCTCTTTAACTTACAGAGCAGCTATCCAATTTGTATTTCCCCCTGTATTTCTGACCCCTTGTACTACTCTGTGGATACTGCTTTCACTATTCTGTGGATGTTGGGTTTTTTTTCCCCCCAAACTCGCGGTAGTTTTGACCGCACCTAAACTCACTGATTTTCCACGAGCTGCCCTCTTCGTTGGCACGCACTGGGTGATACGTGTCACATGGCAATACACCTGCACTATCGGCGCATCGCCTCATGCCGCAGCTGCTCAGAGGGACATTACATCTACTAGTATACCATACAGTTCCATAGAACCCCTTCGTATGCTAAGATTGTTAATCATTTCGAAGAAACCATGGCCTACATATATGTGTAACTATATAGATATTACGCACATTAAGAACTGCTGCATTCTTTTCGTGGCTGAAGCAAAAAAATATCCCATGGTCAGCATGTGTAGGGGAACAGAAGGCACACCATGCCTGCATCAAAGAAGCAGAAGGCGAAAAAAACACCCACACTTTTTGCCGTAGAACATTATTTTCAACAGTGGCTTTTAATTATTTTCGATAAAGTTTTGTATTCTAAATTTCTGCCTCCATTGTGAATTAGGAGTAGGGTGTGCATTTGGTGTTTTACACACAACTCGTTCATTCTTTGCAAAATGTTCTTGTGTTTCTTCTAGCTTTCGGTTGTTTGTCTTTCTGCCTGTCTTTTTCTTTATTTCTAAGAGGGTTTTTTGTTATTCGCTTCCCACCGGTCTTTCTGTTATCATCTCAGTCTGGTTTCACTCCATTTCCCTTTTATGCTAGTATCTGTCCTTCTGCCATCCACTAGCTGCAAACGTTTTTCAATCTATGTATTTTTCTTTGCCCTCCCTCTATCTAGAAGCCTGTCTTATGCTTTTTAAGTCTTTCAACCGACCTATCTTTCCCCCTTTTATCATCCGCTGCACATCAGTAGCGCTTGTCTTTTCGACATTTTCTATCTGCTTTTCTTGTTTTCTCTCTGTCTGCCCGACTCTCCTATGTTCAAGCTGTGCATGGCTGCCCGAATGTGTGGTTGTCATTTTCTGTCTGAGTTCCCATCCGCTTGTCATTCCATTTGTCTTTTGCCGAATTTCTTTTTTACCCTTTTGTGTCTGTGTGCCGTTTGCTCATTCTCTGTCCTACTGCTTAATGGTTGTTCTACTTTTCAGTCTGTCTTTCGTCATTTTTTTATTCGTCTGTCTGCCTGGTTAAACCTATTTTTTGGCTTTTCTAACTGCCTGTTTTTTTTAATATTATTGTATCTGTCCCTTATCCTGCCTTTCTTCATTTTCCCCTCTTGATTTACCTGTGTGTATCCCTTCTTTAACTGTCTGCCTGCCTTGTTGTCATTCTCTGTTTGCTTTTACTTTTTCCATAGCTAGCTTTTCTCCCCTTTTATCTTTGCTGCGTGGCGCCTGTCCGTCTGAATATTCGTTTATCCTTTTGCCTTTTTTCTATCTGCCTGCCTCCGCTTTAGCCATAGCTCACTGTAACTGTCTCTTTGTTGTGATTTTAATTTGTTTTATCTGAGTGTTTCCCTTGTTACCTTTGTTTCTGTCTGTCTTGTCTCATTTTCTATCTATCTTAATCTTTTCTGCCTGCCTTTTGTGACAGTTGACCACTCTGTCTCTTTTCCCCTCCTGCCCCTCTGTCCATCTTTTCCCATTTACTATGTGTGCATCTTCTCTGTTTTCTACTTTACTTGCCTTTTTTCGAACACTCCAACTGTCAGCCTCCTCACGGCCCCATGCCTTTTCTATATGTTCCTGTTTTATTCTCATTATATATATATTTTTTTTTTCTAATTCTCCCGCTTGTTTTGTACCTAACTCTAAACATTTGTGAAGTCATGCCATCTTGTCCCCGAGCTCTTTGGTACAATGCATGTAGATGCTTAGCAAGTGACAGTACCGCAGGACAGGCTTCTGCAATGGTTTACAAGGCTCATGTCATGGGTCAGAGGGACCTGAAGACAGACCAGCATTTCACAGCGCATATGTGCCCACACAGCGTACCTCTCCACTCCCTGCAGGAAGCACACCAGTGGTGGACCCTAAGATTCTAGAGAAGCAAATGATACTGCGTGGATCAATATGTCATAAGCCTCTTTCTGCACCTCTATTGGTTCTTTCTGCACTGCTCTTGCTTCTTTCTGCACCTCTGTCCCAAATTTCTGCATCCCTCTTGCCTCTTTCTGCACCCCTCTTGCCTCTTTGTTCATCTCTCCTACCTCTTTCTGCACCCCTTATTGCCTCTTTTTGCACCTCTGTTGGTTCTTTCTGCACTGCTCTTGCTTCTTTCTGCACCTCACTTGCCTCTTTCTGCACTTCTCTTGCTTCTTTCTACACCTCTGTTGCTTCTTTCAGCAATTCTCTTGCCTCTTTATGCACTTCTTTTGCTTGTTTCTGCACCTCTCTTGCCTCAGTCTGCCCAACTGTTCCCTCTTTCTGCACCCCTTTTGCCTATTTCTGCAACTCTCTTGCCTCTTCCTGCAGTTCTCTTGCCTCCTTCTGTACCTCTGTTGCTTCTTTCTGCACTTCTCTTGCCTCTTTCTGCACCCTCATTGCTTCATTCTGCACTTCTCATGCTTCTTTCTGCACCTGTCTTGCAACTTTCTGCACCTCACTTGCCTCTTTCTGCACTTGTCTTGCTTCTTTCTACACCTCTGTTGCTTCTTTCAGCAATTCTCTTGCCTCTTTCTGCACTTCTCTTGCCTGTTTTTGCACCTCTCTTGCCTCTTTCTGTACCTCTCCTACCTCTTTATGCACCTCACTTGCTTCTTTCTGCACCCCTCTTGCCTTTTTCTGCACCCCTCTTTCCTCTTTGTGCAACTCTCTTGCCTCTTTCTACACCTCTCTTCCCTCTTTCTGAACCACTCTTGCCTCTTTCTGTACCTCTCTTGCCTCTTTATGCACCCTTCGTGCCTCTTTCAGCACCTCTGTTGGTTCTTTCTGCACTGCTCTTGCTTCTTTCTGCACCCCTCCTGCCTCTTTCTGTACCCCTCTTGCCTCTTTGTGCACCTCTCCTACCCCTTTCTGCACCCCTCTTGCCTCTTTTTGCACCTCTGTTGGTTCTTTCTGCACTGCTCTTGCTTCTTTCTGCACCTCTGTTCCAAATTTCTGGATCCCTCTTGCCGCTTTCTGTACCCCTCTTCCCTCTTTCTTCACCTCTCTTGCCTCAGTCTGCCCAACTGTTCCCTGTTTCTGTACCCCTTTTGCCTGTTTCTGCAACTCTCTTCCCTCTTTCTGCAGTTCTCTTGTCTCCTTCCGCACCTCTGTTGCTTCTTTCTGCACCTCTCTTGCAAATTTCAGCACCCCTCTTGCCTCTTTCTGCACCCCTCTTGCCTCCTTCTGCACCTCTGTTGGTTCTTTCTGCACTCCTCTTGCTTCTTTCTGCACCTCTTTTGCCTGTTTCTGTACTTCTCTTGTCTCCTTCTGTACTCAAATGGGAAGTGCAAGCTGTTAAGCTTAAAGGCCTGCGTGCTCTCGTGACTGAGGTATATGTCTACTTGTATATGTATTCTTACATGTGTGATGCATCTGAAGATGGTAGCTTAAAAAGCGGGTATTTTTTCCAATAGGTGGTCAAATCTTCTCAGTTCTGCTCTGTCATTCAGTTGCACAGTCAGACATGTCTTATGTATACATGTGTTATAGAGCCCCTCAAATATACTATTGAATACCCATGTGCCCTGTATTGTGAGGAGAAAGAAATGCATACACCTTCTTTTATACAAATTTACAGAGTATGCTGTTTGAAACAGGTATTTAAGTGTTTGCATGTTTATTTTAATTTAACATGTCACTAGGTAAAAGCATAGACACGCATGCATACCTTCACAAACTTGGTCAGACTTACAACAGTGATATGCTTAGGATTGCTGTTTTATATTTGGTAGGCCTAACATTCTGAGCAGTCGATTAATAGTGAACCTTCAAGAGAAAAGTGAGGTTTAAGACATCTTCGGAGAAGGATTAGTGATTAGGGTACTTTGTATGAGTCTGTTGTAAGGTACAGTCAAAGTAGGCCTCTTTCTGCACCTCTGTTGGTTCTTTCTGCACATCTCTTGGTTCTTTCTGCGCCTTTCTTCCTCTTTCTGGACTTCTGTTGCCTCTTTCTGCACTTCTCTTGCTTCTTTCTGTGCCTTTCTTCATCTTTCTGCACATGTCCTACCTATATAGGCATATTTGGAAATTAGCATTTAAAAAACCTGAGAAATTCACTGAAAAAAACCACAGGTTTCAGGGACGTTATAGTTAGTTGGACATTTCACTCGTACAAAACCAGAGAAATTCGGCCGTTATAGTTAGTTGACCTAACTATAACTTGCGCCCCCGCAATGCACTGCTGATGACGTCACATATTACATCACTCATGACATGGTCAGTGACATCACTGATGACATCACTGATCATGGCTTCTCCTTACAACTAATGCTATGCCCCTAGGTATTTGCTCCATCCCCTGGTGCATATTTCTCAGGAGCTAAAGATAGAAAAGCTCCCCACCAATTAATTAAACTAAGAGTTCAAAACATTATTAGAAAATAATAAAAAGTGCTCAAATGTTCTCGGTGACACAATTATTTCATGCTTAGTTAATACACACATCTACCTTCAATACATGGATTAAGCTGAGTTTTCTTTCACATTACTCTATGGGTGTGTCCTACAATAGAGATGTACAAATAAATCTTCTTTGATGTTCAAACCTGCTGGAGCTTTTGTATTGAGTCTGAGAATGTACCTAGATTCTAGCTGTTGGAGACATCGCTCCCTATTCCCACCTCCAATCCTGCTGGGGACAGAATCCAGAACAAAATATGGAAGATCCTCTACCCTGCTCTCATGTACCTCCTCAAAATGGCGTGCAACAGGGCAGGACTGATCTTTGTTTCTGATGGTTCTAATGTGCTGTAAAATGCGGAGATGTACTTTAAGAATTGTGCTATATACATCTTTGAACATCTACACCTCAGTGCATAGACAGTAAATTCACTCCTGCAATGCAACAATTTTCTAATCATTAGAGATTTATCAGAAAAAGGCAAGCAAACCTGTGTATTATTGATATCATAATTACAGGCCTTGCACCTGTGGAATTTCTTAAAGCCGCCACTTCCTCCAAGCCAAGTCTCTTGTCTTTGCATTTCTGGGCTACTCACCACCAGTTCTTCTCTCACAGATCTGGCTCTGCAGAATGCAATAAGGGGCCTGTCCTGCAAATTTGATACTATCACAGGATCACTTTAAATATATATGTATGTTTGTGTTGGAAAATCTGAAGTCTCTGAAGGGTCACCCTAAACATTTTGTTGGCTTTAGGAATCTGGGCTGAGCACTTCACCACTGCTGATGGCTGGCATATTTAATTTACAAAATATTTAATTTAATTTAATCACCTTTTAGTGTGTAACTGACTACCCTGACTAGAGTGGTGGCCCCTACTTGGAGAGGGTGCATACCTCTGCCAACTAGAGACCCCATTCCTAACGGTTGGTTCCAAAGTGCAATGCGCAGGGTTTCTCCACAAATTCGAGGAGATGCGTCGAACTCTCCAAACTGCGGCGATGTATGATTCTGATTCGTCAGGCTCTCAAGGCAATGCTATGATTCCGAGAGTGATACACCAATTCTACTCCTGCAACAGGGTCGATGCACCGGTTCTGCTACACACAGGCTGGAGATGCATCAATTTTCTCTGGTGCCTGCTTCCAGTGAACCAGGCAAAGGAGTAGGTGTAGAGACTTTGATAGCCCTGACTCTCAAGCAACAGGAGGCAAGACAACAAGCCCTTGGAAATCACTTCAGTTGCAAGAGTCTAGCTCTCCCTCAGCAGGGTCAGAGAGCAGCAGGCAGCAGGGCAGCATAGCAGAAAAGCAAACCTTCCTGGTTAGCAGTCCAGAAGATTGTCAGTTCTTGATGCAGCACAGGAATTCTTCTGACACAGTCCAGTTGTAGGTCCAGAAGTGTCTGGTTTGGAGGGCTCAGAGACCAGTACTTATTCCCAGTTGTGCCTTTGAAGTGGGGGTGACTTCAAAGAAGGGTCTTTAAAGTGCACAGGTCTTCCCAGCCCTGGCACCAGACTATCAGTAGGGGGTAATCAGCCCTTTGTGTGGGGACAGGACACTGCCTATTCAGATACAAGTGCCAGCTCCTCTCTCCCTTCCTGGCCAGGAAAAGCCATCAGAATGCAGAGTACTCAGACACACCTAACCTTCCTGTGTTTGTGGCTGTCTAAAGGGAATGCACCAAGTGTAGCTGTTACTCACCCCAGATGTGTAGGGTCACAGAGCTAAAAGTGGCATTTCTAAAATAGTAATGTTAAATCCAGCATTACCAGTAAAGAGGTTTTGTCATTACCATTTCAAAGATATAAAACATGATACAGCTACTCCTTTCTAATCTGGAATAACAACTTAAAAGTGTATTAAGCAATTCCCATTGTTAACCTTTGAGAGGAGTGATCCTCACAGTAGAGAAAAGCAAATTTGGGTGTTTGTCACTACCAGGACATGCAAAACTTAAAAGTACATGTCATACCTTTTACTTGTACAGTGTTGCTTGAACATGAAACATCTTGATAAATAAGAGACAAGAGCCATTTGGCAAAACGGTAACAGTTTGTTTAACTAAACAGAGCAGCCGGGAGAACAGTTACAGGAGCAGGATCTGAGCACTGTCTCAATTTACAATCGGTCTGCAGCCTTTATTTATAGAGTTAATCGTTGGTAATAACATGAATCAGGTGATCCCTGTATAGTGAGAAAAGGAAGTTGCGGCCTTTTGAGCCTTAAATTAATTGTCTAATGGAAAATACAGCTGGGCCTCGACCTTGCATGGACACAATGTGGCCAGTGGGTAAAGAGTCCAGATGTCTGGCATTGGGAGTGCGGGATCACTCGTACCCCCTCTGGCCATATGTGTTTTATTGCGGACAATCTTCCTTGACCATTGTAATTTCACAGTACCTATCTGTGGGATTTATCTAAGGGTTCCTGGTTGTGTGTTTGTCTGCCGGTTACTTGCCACCCCACTTGTGACCTATCAATCAATGACCTCGGGACTAGGCCTCAGAGCTTGCCTGACTACATAGTTGCGAGTCAGGGTTGAAGAGGAGTTCACAACAGGTGATGTTGTTAAGAAAGACGCAATTTCATTCTCATAAATAAATGTATTGTTATCCATATTAGCATCAACTTTCTCCATATGAACATTCCCCCCTATAATTGATTTGTCAACTACACTCTCTAGCTCATACCTTTTGACAGTTATTTTATTTGGGACCTGTTGCTCTGTATGTTTGCTCTCAACAACCCCTACCTTCCTAGTTCCTTGCATTTTTCCCAGTTTGAGGACTGCGTATTTACAGCAGGCAATCTCCAATTGTACAGACCCGCACACAAATAGAAACACAATGAAAACTGGGAACAGCAATTTGCACAAACCGTAGATACACCGGGGAAACCAGGAGAACCAATTTGAAAACCACTCCTGTTCAGGGGCACCTACATCCTCACACATGTCTCTCTGTAAGTTTTGCATTGCTTGAATGGCAAGTGTCAATGTCCCATTATCCATATCATTCCCTAAAATGAAATTACAGCAAGCAGCACCGATCTTGGCACACGCCCCTAGCTCCATCATGGTCATTAAGTCCAACACATATCGGTGCTGCATTACCATGAGGCTGATCACTCACAGTTCTCCCTTGATCGAATTGAGGCTGAGCTCAGTGCTGCTCAAAATTATGAGCATTTCCCACCTGGTTATTTTTAAGCAGCGGGTATTGCTTTTTGTCTGCAGGGTGAATAAAGGTATCGACCCTCCTGCTGACACTTGTGCATCAGTAAACAGTCTGAATTCCTCTGGAATGCCTTTTTACAGAGCCCAGCCAAAATAGTCTTCAGTTCTTTTCTCACAAGCCTGGTGCAGCAAGGTTGTCTTCTTCCTTAACATGTGCTGGTATACGTCTGTTAGTTCTTCTCCAGGAATGACCAGGGTTCTGGTGTGTATGGTGACTAGGGAACAGAGTCCGAGCCATCCAAGGATGAGCTGAGTATAGGCAAACTCGCCGCACTGCCAGTAGTATTAATCCGCATGGAGGTGCCCCATTGCATATCCATAATGTGCATGATCACTCTGCAGTTAGCATTTGTGCCCAATTTCTTTACCTCTGAAACACATGGAATACAGTGTGTGTTTCCATACAATTAGGGGTTGCCTCTTCCCTTCTAGCCAAGTGTATCCACCTACCTCGGTGTCCGAGATTTCCTGTCATGGTGTGGTCATGCCCTCATTCAGTCTTCCCCCATGCAACAGATTCCCCTTCCTATCCTCGAGCTGGACAGCCCTACACAGGAACTCCATGTTAGGGGACCACTTGTTGTTAAAGAAGACCGTTCAGATATGCTTAGGGCCACCCTTGGTCCACAGATGGATGCAAAAGCAGATGTGTTCGTACATTGAGTTGGGGATTTGCTACCTCCAAGAGTCTCTTCTCTGTGAAGTTTCAGAGCCAAACAGTATCCTCCCCTATGGTGCCCTTGCTACTGATCCTGTCCAGTACGATTTGGATGTCATTAGGTTCAGTGAAGAGGTATAACACAGGCAGGTTGGTGTCATATTGGATCAAATTTACTGCTACCCTGTGTGGTTTTATCTTGTTGGCTTGGATCATGGCCCTTATTCTGCATAGACATAGGTCAATAAGGCATTTTGCTTTCTCAGGTGCTACCTCTTGGGATAAGTAAAGCCTGTCTGCGCCTACTGCATGTGGAATCAGCGATCAGACGCAACATGACCTGGCTGATGTTTGGGAGCCAACTGCTGGTACCATGTGCTGTGTAAAAGGGAGCTGTGTAGTGCATGTGGGAGGCTGGGGTTCTGCTTAGGGTTATTATAGGTGACATGAGAGAGGTCCCTATGCATGCGCTGTGGTGACTTTTAAATAGACTCCATTATTACTTGGCTGTTCCTCTGCACTGAATACGTGTGATATCACCATAGTAGACATAGGGTACATAACAATGCATTTATACATAACTTTTCAGTTGACATTGCAGGTCTTGGTATGGGTCCCCAATGAGGCGTCGATGGCCCTCTGGTGGCTGAGGTATACCTTATCATTTCAAAGAAAACGTTTGCGGTTTTAGTTCTAAGTTTTCAAATGTAAACTTCTTGTCTGGGCTGATGTGCTTGATATGGCAGCTGGGTGTTGGTGCACTTGAAGATTCGGTGTTTGACATGTTTGGATAAGAACTTGGTTCATTGTTAACATTACATGTGCGCCATAATCAACGGCTTTCTTTAGTTGCTGAATTTTTACCCTAGGGTGTGTCCTCGCTTTTTTAGTGAGGCACTGGAAGATGGCCCAGGTCGGGTATCTTTTTGATAGTTTTGGGGGAAGAAGGGAGATTATTGGTTATCCAGGCAGTTTAATCTCTGTAGGAACTGTTGAGCCCCTAGCCCTTTTATTCCTTAATGGATGCTTTGATTAGTGCAAAATATTTGTGGGATGGTCTCAGGTGCATAAGGATGGATTGACTATTGATTTTGGATTCGGGGACCTAGCTGTCTGCTTTTTCAGTACATTCTCCAGGTGCCTCCCTGTCCCCTTCATAGACTGCCCTCCCCCTGGTCTGTGGCCAGCCAGCCCCACCGTGGGGGATCAGCAGCCTTAGCTCCCGGAGGCACCTCTGATGTTGCACTCTAGTGAGGATACTCGGTTGACAGAACACATATAGCAGCACCAAGCTCCTGGACCACAATGCAATCTATGGATCCCTGTTGTTGTACGTATGTTTTTTTTCCCTTTTTTTTCAGAATGAGGGGGTTATCAATTGTGTCTGTTAGGGTCTTGTCGTTGGTATTGCTATTACTTGTCTAGTCTACCGTGAGTTTTGGTTCTGAGGTTGCGTGAGGGTTCTACCTCCCCATACTGGTACCCCTCACTGGCTGTGGCCCCTGTCCCTCATGTGTTGAGTTCCCTGTGTGTGATTGCTGCTGCCTCGTGATTGATCCAATTACCTGAACTCTGCTGCAGACGTGAGGCGGATGGCGAACCTCCCTGAGGGTGAGTGTAGGGTGTATTCTGATTCCCCTGGGCTTGGTTTTATGGATGGACATTCATGGGGTTTTGTGGTGGCTGGCCCTAACCCATCGATCTCTGCTCATGGTATGCTTTTAACCGGCATCTGTCTGCCAGGTGGCCCAGCATATGGAAATAGTAGCACTCCCTAGAGTCTGGTTACTGCCAACCTCCCTGGCCTCTACTGCCATAGCTGGGTTGGAACCCTCTGGGGTTCTGTGGTTGAGATCCCCTAGAGACTGGTTGACCAAATTAGCGGTGTCCAGCCCAATCTGTATCTCGGGGGGTATCCCTTTTTTGAAAATGTTATGGAAGAATGCAACTTGTGGGCCTGTATTGATCCATGGTTGTCCTGTCTCTTGTCCCCATTGTTCCCACATTTTGTCCAAGAAATCAGTTATGCTCTCCCCTGGCTTTATAGTCTCTGCCATTAACCCTCCTACATTTGGTCGCAGCAGACATATCTCTCCGGATTGTCCATATCTGGTGCCTGTATGAGTTAAATGTGACCCTTCTTGCTTGGTATCTGTAAGCGTATTTGCTAGAATGTGGGCTCGGGCAAACACTGCATTGGTGGATTCCCCAATAAGGCTACTCGACAGGCTCTTAAGGTCCCCTATTGCTAAGGTGAACCCTGCGGTTTTCTTCTGGAAGCATGAAATCCATTTCCCTGCTCCATCCAGCAATGGCTGTAACTTTGTCCTTAACTCCTCTTCATTCATCTGAGCCCATGGCACATATATGATCCCCGACATGCCCCTGTGTAGTAACGGGTACATTCTTACTTCAGGTGAATCTACTGGTTTCTCCCTGACATGGCGTTCCCATCTTTTTAGGCATTCCTCCATGTTGGGAAGTTCCACTTGTGGTCTCCTCCTCCATGTCAGATGCAATCCTCTGCTGTAGCCATGTCCTCTGGCTCAAATAATCCTTCCTTCGGCCAAGGTCTATCATATTGGACCTTTTCCTCAGTCCAGCAGGCTAAAAGGTGGCAGAACAGGGACACAAAGATCTCACCTTCCTCTCTTGCTATTATCTCCTTCGGAGTGATCTTCTCTCTGTTGTGCACTCGTGTTGAGCAACGCACATTCTTGTCGCTGCTCTTCTCGTGTGCAAGCAAAGGCGCCATCTTATTTTTCCTGCGTCTTGGTTGAGTAAGCACCAGACTGCCTTGATCTTTCATTTCCTGGTCAGCCCCTCTCCTTTGTCGACTGATTGGAGAGGCTCTGATCCCTGCCAAATACCTCTCATTTAATTCTGCCCCTGATTCTTTCCCGATCGGTGCCCTGTACCTACCCCTGCTACCCTCATATGAAGAGCACGCTGCCCTGTGTTCCCACTGTACTTACTGGGTGCATGCTCTTCCTCTCACTAGCCTCAGCTCACGCCTTTCTTCCTTGTCCCATCTAGTTTGCTTCCTTCACTCTGAGCTATACGCTGTCCTTTTTTGGCTGCGATTCATCCTCAAACTCGCTCTTTGTTGTCTCCTCGGCTACCTAGGCAGATCCTGTAGCTTCGATCTCGTCATTGGTTCCCGAGGGACTGGGGCTCCCTTGCTAGCCCCCACTTACTGTATCAATATCCCTGTCACTTGTGTATGTTCACTCAAAATAGGGGGAGTGCGTGATCTCCATGCTGCTGAAGTTCTATATGCTGGATGTGGTAGACGGGGGGAGTCGAGTTTGTGGGGGCTTTTTCAAGGGACTTGGGTTGCGCTGGAAGCATCTGGGCTCGCTGGCCTTTTGCTTTCTCATGCTTTTTGTTTTCTCATGCTTGGGCCTAACTATCCGTCTTTCAGTGGGGAGCCATTTGGCTCCTACAATTTGTGGATTGGAATATCCTAATGCAGGGGGAGCTGGCTTGAGCACCTCCGTTCCTGCATATGGTGGGGGAGGCGCTGATGTCTTGCTTGCTATTGGTAGTGTAGGGCTATCGCTCTGGGCCTCTTCAAAGATGTCCCACAACTCTAGTAATGCATGCTCCTGTCTCTTTTTTGACCTGTATATTTAGTTTTTATATGTGTTTTAGTATGCTCAATTGCGTTAGTGTCAAAAGTTCCCTCCTTAGGCCAGGGAAATGTGTGTGCCTTCGTGTGTGCATGCCATTGTTGGCGCAACTTATTACGTTTCTTTGCCTGTGTGAGGAACCTGGTTTCCAAGTGTTTTAATGGGGAATCCATGATAATTTTAGTAGATACAACTTAAATCTTTTGGGAGTCTTTGTTTTGTTCTAATCGCGGCGACAAAGCTACGTGGTGCACTCTTACAATTTACAATTTTAGGTACTATGAGCTCAGCGCTATTTACAGATGCATCAACCACTTCAATCTGAACATTTTAATAAACACACATGAAAATGCATATGAAGGGTTATGACATAGGTGAAATAATGAAATAAAAAAACAGCACAATACCAACTTTTGCGCAAAATACAGTTTGCAATGAATAACAACACCCTTATATGAAGTATTAAAACATACGCAAAAAAACATGCAACTTTAGGACTGCATCAGCATGATATCATATGTACATTACACCTACTCAACAAAAGTTGACAGAAAAAATTATTTCTTTGTCCAAAATCTCATAGCCCGCTCCTATCGCATGCTATCCTTTAATCAGGTGAAAGCTCTGTGCGGTACACAGTACTAAGTGAGTCTGACAATATCGGCTCCGGGACAAAGGTAATCATAATTGATATGGAAAAAGGAACAACTTGAGAACCACAGGCTCCTCTTGGTCACACACAAGTTACACCTTGTTTTCCAGGTCGAAATATTTTTTCCTAATGTCCGAATCGCACCCTGCATCACACTCAGGGGACAAGCGTACCATCTGTGACATGCCCAGTGGTCCAAGCAACCATCACCTCTCACTCCTCTCAGAAACCAATGGTGATAAGAAACAAGTAGCCATAAGAAAACCTCTTAGACTAAAAAATATGAGATTGAGGTGTCAAGTCCACCCAATCAGGATAGCTCTAGCACAAAAATAGCGTCCTGGAAGCCATAAAGGTGTATACAATAAATATTCCCCTTTCCTAGCAGAATGACTATTGAAAAAGGTGAATGCTGTGGGATCGCCCAAAGTTTATGTTGTCCAACAACCGCACAGGGCCTACGGATTGGTAGGAACTACACAACAGTTCTCTCCATTTATTAGAGATTGTAGTTTAAATTCAAATAGTTGACCTGCTATTGATAGTGACAGCCCAACAGGAGAACACAGATTATTTAATTGTACATTTGAGACTAGTCACGCCATAATAATAGGTAATTTGGTCACTTTAATACTTAAATATCCACTTCTACTTTGTAAATAAAGGATGCATAAAATATGCATCTGTGGAGAGAAGCACAATGTGAGACTGTGGGGAAGAGTAGTAAATAGTGAAGAGAGAGGAGATTCATCGAGGAGAGAGTGAAAACTTTGTTTGAGAGAAGATGAGACTGGAAAATGAAAGAGGACTCTGGGAGAGGGAACATCTTGTATGTCAGCTTATCTTTCCAGACTGTTGTAAATTTGGATATTTCCTTAGTAAATTATGCTGATATTCAGATTAAAAGAAGTCTGTGGTTTATTTCAGGTGACCAAACAACATGAGGGAAAGTTAAATGACTTACACCGAGGTTTATCTGGCCTGTCAGGTCGCCCTAAAAACACAATGACATAGCGTCTGAATTGAAAATAGGAATTTGGACACATAGCATCTTTCTAGATGATCACATTTTATTGTTGTTTTGATGCAAACTGTATTTACACATGATTGTCTTGCAGAATCATACGAGTGATTGATTTGGTGAATCAGACCTACTTTGATATTATTGAGTTGTACATTGTATTCAGCCACTAAAATTGTAAATTATGTATCTGTGCTGCATGCATGTTATCCAATATCTTTCTGTGAAATTATTAATGTACCAAAAGGGGAGTATTCTTAGGCTTACCAGAAGCTCTGCAACCTTTAGCAAATTGTCGCCCTGGCGATAAAATAACATAGTTCCATGATAGTCAGAAATGCAAAATGTCATGATGAGAAAATCCACACAGCAGGCACATTCTGATAAACATGTGTAAAATGAATAATTGCTGAAAACTTCCCTATACATCGCTGAACAATTCATCACTGAGATAAGGAAATCTGTAGCATTGGTACAGAATATCCACTTTCCACATGTAATGCATTGTCCAAGACATGGGTTTTGAGCTTCTTGGATCAAATTGGTGAAACAATTATAAAGACAACATCAGTACTGAAAAGAAACTTCTAATATAATTGTTACAAGGAAGATGCTAGAGACTATTAACTTAAATGGAAATTGTTTGATTAAAACTGTTTAGTTGTGATTGTTACATTGTGGATGGACTTACAGCAGTGTTCTGCAGAATATCTTTGAGAAGCTTTGAATATGTCAGATTAACGTTCATTTCACACTGGTCTTTTAGCACGTTTTGCTGTGGAGCATCTTGAAGAAGCACCTGTTCAAATACTGGTTTCATTTGGTTGCTTTATTATCACTTTAGTGTTCCAATATGTCCAAAGTTCTTGTAGGCAGTGCATTGGAATGGTTATGAATAGTACAAAAAGACAAAACATTGCAAGATGGCAGCAACTGCGTACGTATCATCATCTCTTGAGGGCATGCATCTTGGAATAGTTTTTATTATATTACAATGTATGGAAAGAAAACATTTCAAAGATTTCTGACTTTGTGTGCACACTCATTCACATATACAGGCAGACAAATTGGAGTGCCTTTTAGCATAATGTATACCAAAGCCATTCCAAATGGCCTCTGTGCATCTGCATGGATGCACACTTATCTGTACAGACAGGCAGCCGTTTTGGAACATTTACTTTTTAAAAAAGTGAAAAAACCCATGTTATGTTGTCCCCCCCTTCAGCTACATGAGATGCCATGCGCTGCCAGAGGCAGAGAGGGCCTGTTAACAATGTCTGAGAAGCTGCCAGCCGTCAAAGAAGTAAATTAGAAAATAAATTTAAAGGAGAAAAAGGTTTTGAACAGGAAAGCACACATGGCCCAATTGGCCCTTGCACTGAAAGGGACTCTTTGCATGAGAGATATGCACATTGTGCACAAGCATGTTGCTGTCACTCATATAAAGTTGAGCCAAACATTCAAGTGGGGTGACCCATTTCCCCATGCTGTATGGCTGTGGTAGACAGAAGCAAAGTATGAATGACAATTTATCAGACCAGTGAATGAAGACCAATAACTGAAAGATCGTTTATGTATGTAATGTTTTAAAAAATACAATAGTTTAGCAATGCAGCTAAAGTTGCTTTGAAGGACAGACCTAGCAAGAAACAAGATGGTGTAATTGGTTCCTTAAAGCATTCCATGATAGCATTCCAATGTGACCCCAGCGTGTGCAATTGAGGTCTGGGTTTTAACACATTTGGCAGAAACGTTCAAAACCATGGTGGGGAAACCATCTACAGTAGCTAAGATCTGGGTGCGACGTTCACATATTTTCAAAAAGGTGTGAAAAGCCACTTGTATTTGGCATGTAGTATGATCTAAAAGTGGCAAGATAACCCAGAGTTTCTAGTAGCTTACGAAAGTCTGACTGTGACTAAAATAACATCTCACCATTGAGTACATTTACACCAAAGTAGTTAATTGGATCCAGGTATGACAGAGAGTGACAGTGCAGGTGTATGTCTGATTGGCAGTATGGGGGTGGAGGTCATCACCTGGAACCAGGCAAAAACCTTTGCCAAAGAAGCAATACGTTAAAAGTCCAGAGCAAATGTTTGATCACCCATGCTTAACACAGCTCTGCCAAGTAAGTGTCTAAGTCTTTGTTACCTAAAATTCCTAGGGTGGTAAATCAGCTTTGTCACTCACACAAGCACATGTTTGTTTTGTGGGAGAGGCACCATTAAAAACCATACTCCAATGTAATGCCTCTTTTTGTGACAGATTTGTAAGAACTTAGGGTCCAAATCACAACTAAAGGCAGATGCTACCTTAAGTAAGGTTATTCCTAGATTTCTATCAAATTTACAACTTTATCTCATTTCACAAAGTTTTTCAGGAGTACTTCTGGCAAACTGCTAAAATAAAAATTTTCCAGGAGGACTCAGGCACATTAAAAATTGCATTTGAAATGAATACCTTTATGTAACACATCAGTGTATTTGCACAAAGTAACTTTTTGCTTCTCAAGGGGACAATATTTTTCACATCTATAGAAAACTTTTTTCCTACATCTTATCAATTATGGGGATGGTCCATCCCAGGTCTCATCCTGAAAACGTGTTACTCATATCCTTGAGGATGTGTGCCTGTTTTCCGTGAAATTACCTGGAAAACTACCTGTAAATTCAACTTTGTGAATCACAAACATGAATTTGCACTTGTAAATTATTCCTATCATATCATTAGCTTGACAACAAAGATAATCTGCAGTCTTGAGGACAATGCATTTGTTTGATGCATCAGAACTCTCTCTTAGACCCTAACACCTTGCTTTACTATTAGCCATAACATGTAACCCTTATAAACATGATATGTTGATATGATTATTTCCTGCAGGGATTGAAATTTACTGTACCAGACATATTAAACATAAGGTGGAACTACTCTGTATTGATCTTAGTTAGGAGGCATATAAAACCCCATGTGAAAAGGGCACACATAAGAAGTCCCTTCGTTTTTCTTTTCTCCTGATCAGTGAAATGAGACTTGATGCTTTGATAAAATCATGAATTTCTTACTAACGTATAAACCGAGTTAAATACTGCTGTCTTCAGTGTAGGTATAAAATAGGGCACAGTCAATTCCATCCTCCACTTGAAATAAAAATCAAGACAAACAAATAGGTGAGTAGTTTAACTGTAATCTATTTAAGGGTGGCTTCCCAGCAGACAGACAGGGGCTGAAGCATTGTAATCTCTTAGAGTAGTAGGTTTTCAACCATTAGGACAACAATAAACAGACCCGAGGTGTAGGAAGGTGGAATCTGACTACATGGTTGCCCCCACTTTTTTTCTGGTGTTTTGATGGTTTTTGACTTAGTTTGGCTGGGAACCTGCTATTCAGGTCCCCAGCCTATCTGCTTCCTCTCTAAATTGATTCCATGTACCTTAAGTACACTTCAGATTGGATTCTGGGGTGCCCTTATAAGTCCCTAGTATATGGTATACTATGTACCCAGGGCATAGGTACCCCAGAGGCCTACCAGGGGCTGAAGCATGTATTGTGCCCCCCCTGGAAGGCCCACCAAAATGACACCACAGGACTGCTACAGCAGCCTGAGTAAGATGGTGCATGCACCCCTTACAGAGATATAGGTTCACTATATCTCACCTATCACTGCACATAGAAACCTATCAGTCACCCCTATGGCAGGCCTTATCAATCCTGGAAGGCAGGGTGCTTGGTTTTATGTGAGAGGGTGCCCATGCATGAGCAGAGCCCCTCTGCAGCCTTCGGAATCTCCTCTCCGGGGTTGTCTGTGGTGCAGCCTGACCATATACTCTTAAGTGCATTATATCCTCGCAGTAAATGCTAACTTTGGGATGGCTGCACGGAAACATGTTGTGTTTGGTGTCAAACACCTTGAATCATACCCCCACACCAGTAACTGGTGTGGGAGTATGATCCCACCCTTCTAGAGGGAGAGACATGACAGCACCGGTATACCCGGTAGAAACTTTACAGAGCCTGGCATCACAAAATGAATGCTGCAGCCACAGACATGAGTCTGGCCTCCTGCTGCTGACCGAAACTCCGGCAGGGGAGGCCTGGACAATATGTTTCCTGTCACAGGGAGGTGTTACCACCTCCCAGACAGGCCTTAGTGGATTGGGGCTGGGTGGGTGCACTCCAAGAGTGCTTTGAAGTCCTGCACTGGGGGCACATTTGGTGTCCTCGTGCATACCCCAGTTCAAACCGGTTGCAGGGGCTGCCAGCCCCTGCTCTGGCGCAAAACTGGACAAAGTAAATGGGTGTAGCCACCCCTCTTTCCAAACCCTCCCAT
Source organism: Calotriton arnoldi (assembly GCA_963921515.1). Taxonomy (NCBI): domain Eukaryota; kingdom Metazoa; phylum Chordata; class Amphibia; order Caudata; family Salamandridae; genus Calotriton; species Calotriton arnoldi. Next base: position 39,724 of record CAWUFW010000256.1, on the reverse strand, counting down.
AGGTGGGTCCACAGAGTTAGTCCATCCCCTTTCTTAGGTATAAGTAAGGAACCCCAGGCAACAGGACTTTAGATATCCCTGGACGAAACTCTGCAACTGAATCCTGGAACTTCGACGCTCTACTCAAGACTAGAGGACTGAAGAAATCTCCCTTGGGGTCAAGGAGTGACTCCCCTGCTTGGCAGGCACCAACAAAGCATTTGCCAGTCTGCATCTCCGAAGCTCCCGCCAGACTCCGAAGTAACTGCAGCCCAGGAAGAGGATTTCCAGACTTATCAGAGGCCGACCGAGTCTCCAGCAAAGCTGAGACCCCCAGTCCTCACGAGTGACGTGGAACCGGAACCCCTGGACACTGTGCACATTTGCTAGTGCATCAACTTCTCGATGTCTCTTGAAGTCCTGCTTTGACTTACTTATAGCCCAGTCCCCGAGCACCATTTGCACTGAAGATTATGAGCCTACACTCCACGAGTGTTCCGTGGGCCCGCTTCTTGCATTTCCGCTTGAGGCTCCTTTGCGATCCCTGGTCCGTCAACTGGTGGGTCCCTGTGAAGGAAACTCTGATTTTCTTTGGGCTTCCCTGGTTGCTCTAGACGTGCCCTGACTCCCCACCGAGTGGTGAGTCCCTCAGACCTTGCTGGTCTGCACAGAAGCATCTTTCTCCTTTCTGCGTCGGTTGCTGTTGCCAAGGCTTGTTGTGTTCAATCCGGACACCAACACTGCAGCACTCGACATCCTATGTGGGACAGCTCGAATCCAGCTCCTGGTCATCATCGACACCTCTTGGGCCTTGTGGCTGAAGAGTCAAGCTTCACCTCTTTCACCTGAAGCACCTGACATCGGTGGGCATTCGACTATCGTGCCCCTGGTCACTGGCAAGTGACCCAGACTCTGTCCCCTCTGCTTTCAGGTTCTTCTCATCCCCGATCCAGGCTTGGATCTCTTCGGACACTTCGCATCTTCCCGGCAGCAGCACTTCCTTGCAGGCTGCCATTGAAATCGATGACGCGACCCGACACCATTCGACACCTATGCACCCGGCTTCCCTGGGTGAGGTAACTTGAGTACTCCGGTGCTCCCGTGGGTGTTGACCCTAGAACTGTCTAAGTCCAAGAGGGTTTGGTCCTAGTCCATTTCTAAGTGTCCTTAAACTCTAAAACTCTAACCGCGACTTTCCCATAGACGATAACGGAGCTCGCGGCTGTGTTCACATACTGCACACAGCCCCCGTGGGTCCCCTGTGTCACTACCTTGGGTGGATCCTTGGGGTCCAAGCGATTCTACAGGCTCTAGGCCTTGTGTCTACTTAAGTCGTGGTTCTTATACCACTTTCTTAATATATGGTTTGGTACGCCCCTAGGGCTAATCGTATATTGTGCTACTGTACTGTGCTATTTGACTTGTAACTTGTGTACTTTGACCTCTAGCCTCATAAAGAGACTATTGGGTAGTGTTTAGTAATAAATACATATATTTTATATATATACCTGGTGTGGTTCTCCTTTCATTTGGTCATTCATGAGATTATAACTGGTAAAACAAACAGCTTAACACTCCTTCAAGACTTAGCCTGAAGGCTGCTCTCCATAGCTACCACTAGGATAACTTCAATAAAGGTTGTCTTTAAACCTATCATCAATAAAGGTCGTTTGGACTGGTGCAAGGTGCCCATTATAACTAGTGGACAGCATATACCAGGCCAACTTCTCACCTTGGTGTGCAGCGGTTGGATTCAAGCTTGCCTTTGTTTTACCAGATAATCTCGAGTGTGTGACTAACTGAAAACCACTAATGGTACCTCAGGTACATATAAATTCAACCTTAGAAATACAGTAAGTTCTACTGAACTTAGAGTTGTGTGTCAAGGGCTTAGCACACCCTTTCTACAACTCAAGAGAGTTTAGTAGGCCACACTAGAGTAGGTAGTGCATACACCACACCTCACTAGTGATGTCTTCAAGGCCAGGAACCAGTGGGTCCCTGCCAGAAGCCAATGGGCTTCTACCATCCAAGTATGACAACCTCTCATTCTTGGAATTGAGAGCATTGTGCAGTACTAAGAAGCTGAAGACAGGCAAAAGTGCCAACACCCAACGCCTCATAGAGGTGCTTCTGTTGGATGATCTCAGAAGACCCACAGGGTCTGAAGGGGTAGGCAGAGAGGGTGGGGCTGAAGATGAGGAAGGGACCAGGGGTGAAGAAACCCAGGACCTGACCTCTGAAACTGGCCAGGAAGATGACAATGATCTTGCCCTGGAAAATCCAGCTCCTCCTGAAGATGAGGAGGAGGACCAGAATGGCCTCCCCTTTGTCCCACCAGGAAGAGTTGTGGGTGTGCCTAGAAGGTCAAGATCTCCTTCTCAGGAATCTAACCATTCTGACACCTCAGTAGGGACCTCTGTTTCCTCTCATAGGAGGGAATCGTCTCATGAAATGAAAGAGAGACTGCTCAAGTATGGAGAAGCTCAGTTGAGAATCAGAAAAGATCAGTTGGCTATAGACAGGGAGTCCCTAGAGCTTCATAAACAAAGAAGAAAGTTGGGACTAGAGTCCCATGGTGGCAGCAACTTCCCTAGGGATAGGGAAAGGTCTTATGACCATAGAAACCTGAGCAAGATTGTCCCTCCATACCACAGTGGGGATGACATCCACAAATGGATTACTGCACTCGAAAGGGCCTGCAAAGTTCAGAGGGTCCCTCAGGAGCAGTGGGCAGCAATCTTGTGGCTCTCCTTTGCAGACAAAGGTAGAGACAAGCTCCTCACTGTAAGAGAAGAGGATGCTGACAATTACAAAGTCTTGAAGAGTGCTCTGATTGATGGGTTTGGCCTAACCACTGAACAGTATAGGTTGAAGTTCAGAGATACCCAAAAGGCTCAGACTCAAGACTGGGTTGACTTTGTAGATTGTGCTACTAAGGCTCTGGAAGGTTGGATACATGGCAACAAGGTGCATGACTTTTTAGGATTGTACAATTTGATTATGAGGGAGCAGATCCTTAATAATTGTCAAAACCAGCTTTTACACCAGTACCTGGTGGACTCTGATCTGACCTCTCCCCAAGAATTGGGAAAGAAGGCAGACAAATGGGTCAGAACCAGAGTAAAGACTAAGAATCAGGGTGGTGACCAGAAGAAAGATTCTACCAAGTCCCAAGAGAAAGGTGGGGATAAATCTAAGGATAAGTCCACTACAGGGCCCCAAAAGACCTCTTCTGGGGGTGGGTCCCAAACTCCTTCCTCTCCTGAAAAGAAATCCTATTGCCATGTCTGTAAAAAGCCTGGACACTGGAAAACTGATCCCAGTTGCCCCAGGATGGGCAATAAAGAAAATGTTCCTCCAGCTAATACTACCACCCCTCCTGGTACTACCAGTAGTAATCCCCCAGTTGGGAGTAGTGCACCCAAAAAGTTAGGTGCTTTTGCAAGGGGAACAGAGGTGGGCCCTAATTTAGAAAGGGCCCCCTCACCAGACTCCTCTGACTCTGATGGTGGTATAGGATTTGCCACCTTTACCATGGGTCCCAATGCATTGGGCAGGTACAGACTGGAGCCAATGATTAATGGTCAGAAAGCTGTGGCATTCAGGGACACAGGGGCTAGTGTCACCATGGTGGCAGGGAAACTAGTCCCCCTCACCAGCTTTTACCTGAGTTTAAATACCAGGTGACCAACATTGATGGTGTCAGAACAGATCACCCCATGGCCATAGTCAATCTCAGCTGGGAAGGGGTCACAGGTCCAAAAAGAGTGGCAGTGTCCCCCAACTTGCCTGTAGATTGCCTGATGGGCAATGATCTGGAAATTTCAGCCTGGGCTGAAGTTGAACACCAAGCCCATCTGAGAATGCTGCTCATCCCTGAAAGAGTTAGTGGGGCTGTGATGGCCACAGCCCAAGCCCAGGGAAATTTTGGAGAGATGGAGCCTGAAAGAATGGCCCACTCTCCCCCACAAGAGAGCACAAGGGTTGAAGAAAAGTCTTCTTCCCCCCAGACTGTAGGTAAGGGTCAGCCTCCTCAGGGAACTGATCCTACCCCTAGTGAAGGAACTGCCCCAGAGGTAGTCAGGCCTGGCCTGGCCATACCCCTGATGGTAGAGGACCCTTCCAAGGTGGTACCCAGTCTGGAGCAGGTAACCTGCCCCTCTCTACCCTGCCTCAGTCAGCCCAGGACTGCAGAGGTCAGGGAGGTCAGTGGACCCCACAGGGCCCCCTGTCCAGAGGAACCCCCCCATCAGCAGATTAGGGGCACCCAGTCTAGTAGCCCTAGCCAGGTGAAAATTCCTCAACACACTGAGGGAGCCCCCATACCTTTGTGTAGGGACCTCCCCCAGAAGGACTCTGTTAGGCAAGGGAAAACCTGGGACCAAAAGGTTCCAAACCTGCCATGTCCCTCCTGTGTTCCATCCAAATGGACCCAACCCCCAGCTGTAGGCAGCCAAAGGTTGACCCTTAGAGCAAAGTGCAACTCAGTCATGGAAAGACAGGCATACATGGTGACCAGTGATCTGAGGAAGCTGAGACCAACTTTCCTAGGGTCTCACTTCCCTACTCAGACACCCCATCAGCCTTTTACTTTACCAAAGCACACCACAGGTAGTAATTCCCCATGGTGGAGACCCTCTCATACCCTTAGGGTGAGGGATAGCTTAGTGGACCATAAGAGAGGGGGTAACCATGCTAGTGCAGGTACTTCCTTATATGACCACTTAGTAAATAAAGGCTCAACTGGCCAAGGTTAGCCTTATCTCCTTTCGTTTGGGGGGGGTTATGTAGGAAGGTGGAATCTGACTACATGGTTGCCCCCACTTTTTTTCTGGTGTTTTGATGGTTTTTGACTTAGTTTGGCTGGGAACCTGCTATTCAGGTCCCCAGCCTATCTGCTTCCTCTCTAAATTGATTCCATGTACCTTAAGTACACTTCATATTGGATTCTGGGGTGCCCTTATAAGTCCCTAGTATATGGTATACTACGTACCCAGGGCATAGGTACCCCAGAGGCCTACCAGGGGCTGAAGCATGTATTGTGCCACCCCTGGAAGGCCCTCCAAAATGACACCACAGGACTGCTACAGCAGCCTGAGTAAGGTGGTGCATGCACCCCTTACAGAAATATAGGTTCACTATATCTCACCTATCACTGCACATAGAAACCTATCAGTCACCCCTATGGCAGGCCTTATCAATCCTGAAGGCAGGGTGCTTGGTTTTATGTGAGAGGGTGCCCATGCATGAGCAGAGCCCCTCTGCAGCCTTCGGAATCTCCTCTCCGGGGTTGTCTGTGGTGCAGCCTGACCATATACTCTTAAGTGCATTATATCCTCGCGGTAAATGCTAACTTTGGGATGGCTGCACGGAAACATGTCGTGTTTGGTGTCAAACACCTTGGAATCATACCCCCACACCAGTAACTGGTGTGGGAGTATGATCCCACCCTTCTAGAGGGAGAGACATGACAGCACCGGTATACCCGGTAGAAACTTTACAGAGCCTGGCATCACAAAATGGATGCTGCAGCCACAGACACGAGTCTGGCCTCCTGCTGCTGACCGAAACTCCGGCAGGGGAGGCCTGGACAATAGGTTTCTGTCACAGGGAGGTGTTACCACCTCCCAGACAGGCCTTAGTGGATTGGGGCTGGGTGGGTGCACTCCAAGAGTGCTTTGAAGTCCTGCACTGGGGGCACATTTGGTGTCCTCGTGCATGCCCCAGTTCAACCGGTTGCAGGGGCTGCCAGCCCCTGCTCTGGTGTGAAACTGGACAAAGGAAATGGGTGTAGCCACCCCTCTTTCCAAACCCTCCCATAGGTGGGTCCACAGAGTTAGTCCATCCCCTTTCTTAGGTATAAGTAAGGAACCCCTGGCAACAGGACTTTAGATATCCCTGGACGAAACTCTGCAACTGAATCCTGGAACTTCGACGCTCTACTCAAGACTAGAGGACTGAAGAAATCTCCCTTGGGGTCAAGGAGTGACTCCCCTGCTTGGCAGGCACCAACAAATCATTTGCCAGTGTGCATCTCTGAAGCTCCCGCCGGACTCCGAAGTAACTGAAGCCCAGGAAGAGGATTTCCAGACTTCTCAGAGGCCAACACGAGTCCCCAGAAAAGCTGAGACCCGCAGCCCTCACGAGTGACGTGGAACCAGAACCCCTGGACACCGTGTACATTTGCTAGTGCATCAACTTCTCGACATCTCTTGAAGTTCTGCTTTAGGTTACTTGTAGCCCAGGCCCCGAGCACCATTTGCACTGAAGATTGTGAGCCTACACTCCACGAGTGTTCCGTGGGCCTGCTTCTTGCATTTCCACTCAAGGCTCCTTCGCAATCCCTGGTCCGTCAACTGGTGGGTCTCTGTGAAGGCAACTCTGATTTTCTTTGAGCTTTTCTGGTTGCGCCAGACGTGCCCTGACTCCCCACCAAGTAGTGAGTCCCTCAGACCTTGCTGGTCTGCACAGAAGCATCTTTCTCCTTTCTGTGTGGGTTGCTGTTGCCAAGGCTTGTTGTGTTCAATCCAGACACCAATGCTGCAGCACTCGACATCCTTTGTGGGACAGCTCGAATCAGGCTCCTGGTCCTCATCGACACCTCCTGGGCCTCGTGGCTGAAGAGTCAAGCTTCTCCTCTTTCACCTGAAGCACCTGACATCGGTGGGCATTCAACTATCGTGCCCCTGGTCACTGGCAAGTGACCCAGACTCTGTCCCCTCTGCTTTCAGGTTCTTCTCATCCCCGATCCAGGCTTGGATCTCTTCGGACACTTTGCATCTTCCCGGCAGCAGCACTTCCTTGCAGGCTGCCATTGAAATCGACGACGCGACCCGACACCATTCGACACCTATGCACCCGGCTTCCCTGGGTGAGGTAACTCGAGTACTCCGGTGCTCCCGTGGGTGTTGACCCTAGAACTGTCTAAGTCCAAGAGGGTTTGGTCCTAGTCCATTTCTAAGTGTCCTTAAACTCTAAAACTCTAACCGCGACTTTCCCATAGACAATAACGGAGCTCGCGGCTGTGTTCACACACTGCACACAGCCCCAGTGGGTCCCCTGTGTCACTACCTTGGGTGGTTACTTGGGGTCCCAGCGATTCTACAGGCTCTAGGCCTTGTGTCTCCTTAAGTCGTGGTTCTTATACCACTTTCTTAATATATGGTTTGGTACGCCCCTAGGGCTAATCGTATATTGTGCTACTGTACTGTGCTATTTGACTTGTAACTTGTGTACTTTTGACCTCTAGCCTCATAAAGAGACTATTGGGTAGTGTTTAGTAATAAATACATATATTTTATATATATACCTGGTGTGGTTCTCCTTTCATTTGGTCATTCATGAGATTATAACTGGTAAAACAAACAGCTTAACACTCCTTCAAGACTTAGCCTGAAGGCTGCTCTCCATAGCTACCACTAGGATATCTTTCAATAAAGGTTGTCTTTAAACCTATCATCAATAAAGGTCGTTTGGACTGGTGCAAGGTGCCCACTATAACTAGTGGACAGCATATACTAGGCCAACTTCTCACACGAGGAGTACAGGCCCCTCATCACAAATAAAATAAGTGATGCCCTAGGTGTGTTTGTGTTTTTAAGGGAACCACAAGACAAACTTAAGAGGGGCAACTTACCAGCAGTTTACACAGCAGACCAAAAATAGGTTCCTAAAGTCTAAGTTGTATCTAGAAAGTAGCAAAGGGGATCACAGTGAGACGTGTTTGACAGAATAGCACAAAGCAGTGCTTTCCAATTAGAAAACGTAATTACTTTTTATAATAAGGAAATCATTGTGACATAATATTTCATTTTGCAAATGGGACAAATCATTTTTTACACAATATATATGGAAAAAAGGATAGCTTTTCATTTTCGAGGAATAATTTTTAAATAGTGCATTTCTCTCTGCTGCGCCAGAAGTACAACGCAGTTGAATTACAAGTTTCCAGTATTATTTCCATACAGAAAATGACAAGATAATCATGTACAATAAAACAATGTCAGCATCCCATATCAAGCAGGGCAATGCATAAAGCAAAAAGAAAATGTTAGCTATACATTGCTGTATGGTGTATCATTATGTGACACTGTGGGCATAGCCACAATGCTGTTGTAAATGTCACCAGAGCGCTGCAGGTGTTGGTGGGAGGTGACAGATGGATGTGGGTAGAAAATATGGTACCTAACAATGCAATGAACAGAATAGAATCCGAAGTTTCATCGCAGTTGGGAGAATCTGACATCGTTTTTCCCAGCATGTGTACATGGTAGAAGTGTGTCTGCCTGAAATGGACAAGTTTGGGACACATCCAATATGAGCGATTTTAACGAAACCAAAGCTCAAGATGGAACACATGAAGAATCCTACGTAAAGGTAGATGTTGAATCAGAGTGGGGAGGAGGTCATAGAGCAAACTCAGAAGGATAGGGAATACACTTAGAATAGCAATGTAGTTAGAAGGAGGGAGGTGCACAAAAACTGCACTGGATTAGGGGGTATCAATAGCAAAGAAAAATTGAAATTTTTTAAAATTCTGCTGGTGGGGCCAGTTTAAAAATACTCAGTAGTCAAACAACAGTCAAGGGAAATCTGTTGATGCTTTTTACATGTGATGTTTCCTATAGTTCTGGTCATGGTTCGTTCCTATGGTTTGTTTTCCCTGCGCAGCTGCCACCAGACAATTATATGAACATCACTGTAGAGGGACTTTGGCTCCACCGACATATTGCAAGACAGGGGTATATATTTTGATAGTTATGTACTTCCTCAAAAATGATTGTCCTCCATGCAGCTGTGATCATTTTGTTTATTTATTCAGCTGCCTGAGCTTGAACTTTCAGGGTCACACGCATGACATTATAATGCTATTAAAGTATCTTAGATGAATACATAATTTATTTTATTTTTCTCTGGAAGCAGCAGAGTTGGGAGGAGGGCAGTCATTAGCCTACAAGGATGTTTAGGTCTTGATTGAAAGTGCACCTAACCTTTTAACCTATACAAATGTTATTTACAGTTCTTTGCTTCCACAAAAATAAATATCCGTTCCATTGTCTTGTAGTGCTTCAAATCACTGTACAACATGGCTTTAAAGCCAGACCTATTGGCATTGCCAATGCTTGTTTTTCTCTTTTCTTTGGTCGACTTGGGTCTCTATGTAGCCTGTTGCTGGCTTCATTGTTAGCATCCAGAAATTACAAAATGAACCGGCATTGTAAAAGGCAATAGGTTTGGTGCTGGCTTTCAACCTTTGTCTTTGCTATTTTTGTGAATGACTTTTTTAATACTGTACAATTTGAATGCATTTTGTGTATATGATTTTTGTGTTATTGAACATTGTGCAAGAACAGAATGCTGACACTCACAGAGAGCTAAACCAATGGCAGCAGTGAGTTGACTCTGTACCCCATGCTGTTTTGTGCGGGGGAAACGTGAATGACACACTAACAGACCAATGGATAAAGAGAGCAGGCTGAAACACTCTGTAAGTAAGTATTTCAATATATGTAATTTTAATAAAATCAAAGGTACTGGCCAGCATTAAAAAATTATGAGTCACAGTATTGCCCATTGAATCGTCTTCGTTGGAGTTCCCTACAAGTGTTGTTCCAGCAATTTCTGGCATGACATAGCAGATTGCCCACTGCTGCTCAGACAATGAGTGTGTGGTATACCGCCCTCTGGGAATAAATTATTACCCCAGTGGGACCTTTTATAAAGGGCAGAAAAACAGCAGACCATGTCTCCGCCATACTTATGACTTATAAAAGCAAGTGAACCGCACCTTTGGCATGTCTGTTAGCAATGACTTTGCCTCTCTGTTCCTTCACCTGTGGAACCAAAAATGTACAGGAAAGCAATTGCACATTTTGTGTACGAGGCCATGATGTAGAAAGATAAAACATGGTGAAGAGTACAAGTAAGAGGAACCACACTGTGCCAAACGTTTGAGGTACATCTGTAATCTCCCAACAAATTGGAGGAGCATATGGAACACATTAGGAACTCTGGGCCAACTGAGAAGCCATTGCTAGTTTTGACCAAATGCAGCAAGAACAGTGTATTGGCTGCAGCCTCCTTGATCTCAGGCCCTGTGCTTAACCCTCTGGTAGCTTGGCCCAAAGCAGTCAGACTTATCTTAGAGGCAATGTGTAATTATGCATGCAGCACACCACCAGCAATAAAGTGAAAGCACAATACAAGACAAATTCCACATTAATTTAGAACAATAGAGTATATTTTAATAAATTATTTGACTCTAAAATTACAACAATACAATCAGTAGAACTAGAGTTATGAATTTTTAAAGGCTATGGTAAAAACGAGTACCTAAAAGATCAAAGCACCAGTCGCAGACATCTAGTCGTGCAAGACCACGTCAAAGTCAAGAAACATGGGTGACCAGAATGGAGCTTGAGTTGGATACATAAAGTAGATTGGGCCGGGTTGGCACTTACCTTCGGACTTAGAAGAAATTTCAGCAAAAAGTCTCTGAGACGGTTGAAGTTCAGTGGGGCAAGGCTGCAGGCGGTGTCCGAGGAGGAGGTATCGGTGTTGAGAGCCACTGGACAAAGTTGTGGTTAAGATTTTCATGTTCAGGCATTTGAAAATCTCCAGCAGTTAAGGCTTTATGCTATAGTCAAGAAGGGCTCCACAAGACCGGATACCCCTTCAGGGAAGGACCGCTGAACAGGATTTTCTGCTTTAGAAAAGAACGTAGTGGGATTAACGAGCAGGTTGGTCCTGGTCTACTCTCAGTTCTCAGAGCATTTCTTGCCAAAAATGTTCCAAGTTCCAAGATTTGGATTTTGGCTAAATGAGCACATTTAACTTTACCACCAAGGGTCCAGGACTAGAAGGACATGACTTGGAGGGTTATGACTCAATCAAGCTGGGTCCAGGTCTGGGTTCAATATGGTTGGAGCCTTTGCTGTCCCTGAGACTCTGATCAGGAGGCCAGTCAATTAGCCCTTGGATTCACTGAGGTAGTCCTGGGTTCAAGCAGTGGAACAGGGCTCAATCAGCAGGGCATGCCTCTGAGGGTGCAAGGTAGGCTTCAAGCAGCGGAGCAGTCCTTTCAAGTGCAGCAAAGCAGTCTTCTGAAGTACTCTAAGAGTGTTTTTGAAGGTCCATAAAGGGAACTGAAATATGGATCTGAGGGCCCTATTTGTATACCTTGTGCCTTTCTTGAAGTAGGAGATGTTTCTAGAGAATTCCCTTTTGAAGGACCTGGAGTTTCCTGCCTCACTTGCCCTGGCTTCAAGCTGGCTGCATAAACAATGCAGTGGTGACCAGTCCTTTGTGTGAAGGAAGGGCACAGTCTATTGATTTTCAAGCTCCCCCGCCATCCAGTATTCTGCAATGATGGCCCATTCAGGCACACCTAATCTTCTTTTGTGTGGCTGCCTGGGAGGAATAAACAAAGTTCAACTGCCAGTTACACCCAGTCAGGTGACCCAGGAACAGACTGCAGGTACCAAGTAGCAAGGGCAGGAAAATGCCAACTTTCTAAAAGAGGCATTTTCAAAGCTGTAACTTAAAATCCGACTTTACCATTAAAGAACATTTTTAATTACAATTTCTCAGACACCAAACATGAAATCAATACCTGCTCCCAATCAAAAATTAGTACTTATTAAATGTAATAAGGCAACCCAACGTTATCCTCTGGGTTAGGTAGGCCTAACAGTAGTGAAAAACGAATTTGTGAGTTTTTCACAACCAGTGTTGCAGAGATTCTGCACAAAACAGAACTATGCACAGGATTATAGGACCTTGGTGTATGGAGACTGAGTCATCTCACCACCTTAGTGCCCATGATCCCAGGACTGACTAGCTATAGTGTTTCACTTGCTCTCCTACTCACTCACCGAGAAGCAAATGATTAGACACTCCAGAACACAACACTCTCAGATCTCTCAGGAATCGTGGTAACAAGACACACCCTTTCACTTGCACTCTTGTACTCGTCCACAATAAGATCTGACAGAGTCACGAAATAGTTTAAAATATTTATTTTAACTAACATGCCCTAACATGCAGTATACGTGCCACAACAAGCAGGACAATGCAAATATAGTCAGCATTGCAGCTAGTCCATAAATCATGAAGGGAGATGTCATCATTCAAAACACAGTGGAGCCTATCCTCCCTCCCTAGCTAGTAATCAGTATTAATATAAATTAGAAGATCTCTGGGCTTTGTCAGCAGACCCCATACCTCAGCCTATAGATGGTAGATCTACATCACAGGTGCTGTCTCGCTCTTCTCCCTGGAAAGGTCCCCTCCAATTGTGTGCCACCTAATTCGTGTACCCCACTAAGAAGCAAAGTAAGTTCTCCAAACAACAGATGCATCGGTATGTTTTGTCTAAAGACTAAGGTCTGGCAGAACAAAATAACAAGGGGCATTGTTGTTCAACCTTGCACATAATGTTCAGTCAAAATCCCAGGAACATGCAGAGAGTGAACCTAGCGCTGAGTTCTCATGTGAAAGCAGACCTTTAAATGTTGCAAAAATAATTATGTGTAGTAACGTGCGCAAAAGCAGCAGGCAAGCTGCAGCGTGCTCATGCTAAGTTAGTGAAAAACGACAATGTCCCTACGAGCCATGAGACACCAGGACAGGCAAAACTTACAAGTACATGCCCAACCTTTTAATTACAATGCACCCTGCCCTATGGGCAAACTAGGGCCTACCTTAGGAGTGACATATATATAGTAAAAGGGAAGTTTAAGGCTTGTAAAGGGAGTTATTTTGCCAAGTCAAATTGGCAGTTTAAAACTGCATTCAGACTACAAAGCCAGACCTAAGACAAGCTGTACGGGGCTACCTAATTCAGTGTCACAATATGTGATGTGGGCCCACTAGTAGCATTTAATTTACAGGCCCTGGGTATATGCTTTACCACTTCACAAAGGGCCTATATGTAAATTAAATATGCCAATGAATTGTAAGCCAATTTTATTATGTTGCAGTGGGTGAGCACAAGCACGCTAGCACTGATTAGCAATGTTAACATGCACAGAATCCTAAGGTCAACAAAAGTGAATTCAGAAAAAATCAGAGTGTAAAGGCAAAAATTTTGGAGTGACCCTGCAGAGAGGGCCAAGTTCAACATCTACCATATTGTGCAAACCGCAATGAGGTGGTCATTATTGGGCACTCAGCACAGCTCTTCAATCTAGCCATCTGCCAAGGGGCCAAGAGAAGTTGCGGTCTTATGGTCCCTCCTGCTATTTCCTAATTTCTATCAAATGTGGTCAAGGATTACAAAGAGGCCGTTGCTTAAGTCTTCAGTTTCAGTGCTTCACCAAGGTATTGGGTGAATCACAACTAAAAGTTAGATGTGAGAGCTGGGGGGTTGGCAAAGACTGACGATGCTTTGGCAGCCACCTCCACTCAAACCACTCCAGATAGACATCATTTTACATTCAGTTCATGGCTCTCTTTGTTATTTCATGATTACATTAGTTCCAATGTTGTCTAACTCTAAGGAATGGATGAGGTCCCTGCTCACATAAGGATTGTCACATTTAGTTTCTAAATCATTTCAGTTTTTGTACTCCAGTTTCAAGGTAAAACTACGACCACTTTTTAAATTTGATTATGGTCTGAACCTTAAATGGGAGAAACAAAAAAGGTGATGGATGGAATGTTGAATTAATATCAACCACTGGTAATTATGTAGGGCTTCACTCAGTACATCATTTTATAGTTCACTGTGCTACTCCAGACGTAGTGGACCCTTTGAAGATCAGGATTGGCCTGTTTCATGGCCCTTAACAGCGAGAGGAAGTCAACAGGTGAGGAATACCCTGCATAGTTAAATGTTTTTTGTTGAGGTAGAACAAAGTTGCAGGGATCAGCCCTTACTGGGAAAATCTCTTCAGCTGAGGCAAGCAATTATTTGGTGGCTCAAAAGAGTACTTTTTCTCTAGCTGTTTAACTCATTAAAAACAATAATGTGGCTATTTTTGGGGATTTGTGAAACGCAACATATCACTGGAGCCTCAAGACAAAATCATGCTTTCCCATATGTATCTGTGGGTGTGATGGAGAATGTTCTAGATGGCTGTCCCAAAAACAATAATCTGCAGACAGCCTCCAAAAAGGAAAGAGCTTCAAAGAATGAGGGTTGTTAAATAGTTTGATGGATGAGTAAAGGAGACTGGAGTGGGACTGAGCTTTCTGATGGTGAGTGGCAATGAGGAGCAATTCTGTGGAAATGGATCTGGATAAGGACATGGTTCCTAAACAGGGAGCTAGCGATGGGAGTTGAGTATTGATCTCCGCTGTAACTGATGTCAGTGTAGCAAGTGCGTTCGAAAGCCAGCCTTTTGAGGGCTTATATCTCTTTCAACAAATGACCACTTGTATTTTCAAGTAATCTGCTAATGTCTTGGATGAAGAAGTGTGTAGTGGAGCTAACTTCAAAACAGTTAACAGTTCTAGAAAATGCAATAGTGAGGAATTCTGTGAGTACAGCATTGACAGTTAGCATCTAGCTCTGGTTAGAATTAAAGTGGTGGTCAGTAATGAGAGATGGTTGGGGACAGGGCCAAAATCTTCAAAATTCTTATATGTTTCTTCTCTGGAGGATACCGTAGCAGTTTAAAGGCTGCCTTTCTCAGTGTACACACTCTCGGTTTGAGGATGTTTTTCACTGTTTGCAGTGGGGTTTAATGGAAACATACCCTAATTTCCAAGTTTAATTGGAAAGTAGTAGCTTAAATTGTGTAGGGGGTCCTAAATACAGCCACGCATTTTCATTTAGAAGAAACCTGGGATAACATGTAAATATATTTATTTAAAAATTTGAGTCAACAATTCCTGCATTTACAGTGTGTGGTCAGGGAAGATTCATGCCTCTTCTCTTGTTTGCTTAAATTGGTCCTTACATTTCAAAGTGTCAGGAAATTATGTATTTATATGTCGTTCAAAAGATAAATTGGGCAACAATTATAACACAAATAAGTTATTATTACCAGAAGGTCTCTGACTGGGTCACAAATGTTTTGCAGATCCTTTCCAACTTTAGCCGCAATTTTCTCCCAGAAGACAACAGAGAAACTGTAAACGATGTGAGCTTAGATTGTTCTTCAATCCAAAAATGTTAACAGTGCATAAAGCTCTTACTTGAAACACATTGAGCTGAACCACAAAACATTTTTGTCCTTGGCTATTACATGTCCTTTGTGAAAATTGAGGAAGTGTTCGGTGCAAACACATTTTACCACTATATTATAAAAACAAGTTTCTGGAGGTGGTAATGTGTGAGAGTGAAATGCTTATATATACTTGTGTTGCATTTGTTATGGTGGTGCTATGTTACTTTATAGTTTGGACTGTTGTGTTTTGTTTCACTATGATAACATTGTGTTGTTGATGTGTTTTACTGTGGTTGTTGTGTTCTAGTCTCCTTTGATTGCTGTGTTGTTTTGTTCTCTTTATGTGTCAGTTGTGTTGTTATATGGCTTTGTGTTATGAAATTCTTCCATGTTGTCATTTACTTTAAATACATCAACACCATCTGCCTCATTTCCAGCCATTTGGAGAACATTCCTTTAAATTTCCAGTGACAAACAGCCATTTACCTTTGTCTAAAGTAGTACAAAACTGCTGCATTTTTATTTTCTAAGAAACTCATGCAGCTCAAAACTGTGACACAGACCTATCTTAAGTTAGCACTGTCTGTGTTCATTATATGTGAGATAGGACACTTTAACCTACATAAACAAATGCTTTTATTTCTGTCTGTGTTTAGTATTGAGTAAATGCGTCGGACCCCATGAGAATCCTAATTTGATAACCATCCCACCACATTACTACAGACATTTTTAATTTTGCCACATCCAAATTTAATCTGGAGTAGCAAAGTCTAGTTATTTCAAGATGTATGATTTCTGACAATAAAGCTTCCTCCATTAACAAACACCTCTTCCAAGTCTTATTTAGACTTTTGCTGCACATCAAATGGAGACTGCTGCCCACATCTTATCACAGCTTACCACCTCCAATCAACCATGTGCTGTCTACACATGCACCACAGTGTCATCAGCAGAGGCTCATATTGTGTGAGGAGAATGGATTTCCAGTCTCTCTAAAGCAGTCTGAATTTCATATTTATGGACATGGGATTCACCTACAAGGACTACTTTTGAAATTCAAACAAAGGGATTATTTGGTACATGTTCATTGCAATCTATACAAGCTAAGGCATGAATATTCTCACAGGTCTGCACCACACAGCTTTTTAAAGGTAGTCATGGATGCTATGGTGCAGACTGGTAACAGGAAAACACACCTGAGGATACTACCGAAGCATTGAAAAACATAACTGAGAAAATGTGAGCTTTTAGTAATGGACATGATAGGGATAAGGTACCAGCCATGCCTCGCTCATAGAGATTTTCCACCCAAAAATGAAATTGTTCCTATGCACTGACCCCAATACCAGACTTACTGATTTTTCCAATTTATGTTGAAGAGTCAAAAAGATTCAATAAAGTATAATAGAGTGTATTAGCGAAGGAGTATGAATATTTTCACTAGAAACAATCATGGAAGTGGGTCTAAAAGTTCCAGGAACTCCAAACACGTGTTCAGTTTTAGTCTGTCACTTTATCCAGTTCTTGGGTGAAAGAATATTTTATTAAATCATTCACTATTTGGACAATGTGCTGGATTATTTTGATAATTCCATCAGGATGTGAGCAATAATCATAGACATACATAACATCTACTCCAAAGTGAAGTGACTTTACATCCAGGCTAGTCCCAGGAGTAAGACTGAAACAAAGTCCAATGTGAGCCATATTGGGGTTAGACTTCTTGGGGTGGAGGGCTATATATATATATCATCACCAGACAGTAGAGCTATCATATGCATTGAGCTGGTGCTGCCTTTTCAGAATTATCAAAGTGCTACACTGGAGAGTTTATAAAGCCTTTTAAAAGAACTAGCCCCACCTTGAATATCCCCACCAAGTACTGTTCTGAGGTACTTGTGGGCGACACACCAGAAACAGACATCAAGTGCTGTACTGAGATTCTCAGCAGAGACATCACCAGGGACAAATAATAATGAACTGCACTAAGTTACAGAGGTGAGACATCTCCAAAGACAGAAAATGTGAGTCAAGAACAGATCTTTGAAAAGGAGATAAGACACAAGACATAATTCTGGAATTAGACAACAAAACAAGCCAACAATTAAGAACTTAGCACTGTTGGATTTCCGCCTAACAGACGTTGATCCACAGCACATCCAGTATGTTTCTGCAAATAATAAAATAATGCAAAAAATTATATTACGACTATAAGCTTTCACAATGAGATAGCACAAGAAAATTGTATATGTGATAGTCTTTTGAACAAAATAATTAGACTAACACAATAAAAAAGCTGTGTTTGCACACTAGTCTTTAAAAGATCATAGATTGCAATAGTTTCACTGGCGTAGGATTATAAAATGAAAATATGCTGTAATCATGGGTCTAATTTTTGACACTTAAAAATCATCCTGAACTGCCTCCTAAAATATAGTTAATAAGTAAATAATTCAGCAGTACTCTACCAGGGTTTCTTTGACTTCAGCTAAAGGTTTGGTCCATTGTACCAGGCTGCAGTCATGCCTCAGGAGGAAAAGACCAGAAACTAATTACAAGTGACATACAGAGTTCATATTTGGGTGAGAAGGGAAGGATACATGATTTCAAAAGGTAGGCTATTGTATTTATAGAGTTTTACAGTACTAACTGCCTGCTTGGATCTCTAACAATAAAGTAAAGGCGTTCTAATATTTTCAAGAGGAACATCTTTGCCTTCCTCCTGTGGTGCAACACTGTGCCTTATGTCTGCTGTGACAAAATTGTTGCTGCATTTAATTACTCTTATGAGGTCCTGTGCTTCCTTTGAGACTTTTGACAATAATGTCTGTGCATGAATTAAAAAAAAAAATCACAATTGGGTATATGCTTGAAATATTTCATTTTATGTGAGAGTATCAACAATATTTACTGTTATGAATTAATATGAATAATTTGGCAACAGCCCTGAAACATTATTTAAAAGGTTGTTCATCAGTACATCAGAAGTGTTGGCACCCATTAGAAGGCTTGGATGTGCAGGGCACTCTAAGTGGTTCACACTGAGGTAAGGTTTGCTCTGACTGGTGAACGCTGATATATATATATACAGTAAAGAGTGTAGTAAATATTGGGGTGTAGAGTACCCAGAGTGGTGGATGTTCATTTAAGTTGCAGGAAGCACAGACTGACAGAAAGGACACAATCAGAGACAAAAGGATGGCAAATGATGGTCATTGAGTAGTAGGGCAGATAGAATGAAAGATACTGGTGTTTAGATTATGTAGAGCAGTGGCAGCTGGTGCTTTTAAAATGTGGTAGGAAATAAAGTAAAATATAAAGTTTAAGCAAACTTGAATCAAACATGGGGGTGGGTGGGGAGGATACCAAGCTCTTTTCTCCCTTGCAAGACCATTTGAGAAAAGAAAGCTGGCAATAATGTTTTTTTTAAGAAAAATGAAAATGTGCTCACAAAGATTCAGCACTCTCCATGCAGTCATGTAGAGACATCACTTACCCTGCACTCACTTTGACACACCGCCTGCTTACCCTGCACTCACAGACACACACTGCTTTATTCACTTTATACTTACACAAGCACACCACTCACCCTGCCCTGACGAGGGCACACCACTTATCCAGGGCATTCACACCACTCACTCTACACTCATGAGCTATGCCACTCATCCAGTATACTCATACAATCACACATCTCACTCTGTGCTCACACAGGCACACCATTCACAACACTCACACAGGTAAACCTTTCACCCATACAGTCTTACCACTACTCAGTGGACTCTCATTACTCACCCTGCACTCATACATGGACATAGCTTACCCAGCACTCATAAAGTCACACAATTCACTCTGCAGTCATACAGGCACATCCTTCACCCTGAATTCATACAGTCTTATCACTCACCCACTGGACTCCCATCAATCATCCTGCACTCATACAGTGACACTGCTGACCCTGCACTCATACAGTCATACAACTCACCCTGCTGTCACACAGGCTCATAACCCACACTGTGCCTACACAGCCACAACACTCACCATCCACTCGGCATACATACTCCAGGCTTCTTCAGCTCTAAATCCTCTCAGCCCCCACCCACTCAAACAGAGCCTGCAGTGTGTTGAGGAGAGGGTGTTGCTGCGGATTCCAAGAAGAGGACTAGGGACCAGATGTACATGCCCTTTTAGCAGTCGCAAACGGAAAATTGGGCCATTTGCAACTGCTAAAAAGGATTGTGGTATGTACATACCCCATTATGTGAGCCAGTAACCTATTACTGACTCGCAAAATAGGGTTTGCGAGTCGCTATTAGGAAGGGGCTTCCCTTTCTAATAGGGAGTCCCACTGGCGTGTACAATTGTTTTGCGACCGCAAACAATGGCAGTTTCCACATACACATAGGTGGCAATCCAGTCGCAAATGGGAATGGGTCCCCAGGGGACCCCTTCCCCTTTTGTGAATTTATGTGAAAATATTTTTTAATAGTAGTTAGTGGTCCCATGGACCACTGCCTGCGCTTAACAAATGAAAGGAAATGTTTTTTATTTTAAACACATTTTGTTTTAGTTTAAGGAAAAAGACTGCATTTGAACAAAAAGCTGTTTTATTTAAAAAGCAAACACGGACATGGTGGTCTGCTTTCCCCAACAGACCACCATCCCTGTGTTTTTTCCCATTGCCAATGGGTCACAAATTTTGACTTGCCTCATGAATATTGCTGAGGTAGGTCATTTGCAACCCCATTGGGAATCGCAAAATGAGTCTAATAATCATTAGTACTTTCTGTTTTGCGAGTCGCAAAAAATCGAAATCTGCAATTCTCAAAACAAAATGGTCATACATCTAGCCCTAAAATAGCTGCAGGGGTGTGTAAGACCGGAGCTGATGGTGACCCCCCCTGGTAAGTGTCAATTGGGGGCAGAGCAGACATGTTCTGTACTCTGTCTTTACAGCCTGTTCTGGGCCCAAGAGACCGTGAATCAGAACAGTGACAGGTGCTATGTAGCAGAGACCTGAGGGTCCAGGGCATTTTGAAAAAACCCAGGACCTTCAGGTCTCTGCTATGTAGCATCAGTCACGGTTCTGACTCCTGGCCTCTTAAATGACTGTGTGTGCAGAAGAGGCAATATAGTCTTTCTGTGTTGTTTGCTGAGATAAGTGTTTATGTATCTTAATGTGTTCAGAAAGCTATCAGAGATCTTTCCCTGCATGAAAGAACTTCGTGGGGAGCTCTGTCTCTACATGCCCACAGGTAGTGCCCCATGTGATAATGGCCCTTGAGCACTCTTGTGAGCAGGGGTAACTCCCGCCAATGAAGCAGAATTGGAGGGGGCGTAAATGCAAAGAAGAATGTTTTGCCACGCTAATGCCTCCCAGTTGCTACCTAAAGATCCCTGGGGTGCAGACTGCTCCATACGCTAATTGGTTCACATTGTTCGTGTTCTTCCTTGGAAATAAAAAAAGACAGATTACAAAAGTTGCGGAGCCAGAAAAAGCGTAAACAAACAGGTCTCTGCTCTCACCTTGAGAAGGTTTACAAGTGACAAAGCTGTTTATCTACCACAGCACATGATGTTCCTGTTTCCTTCCAATACCTGTGGTGATGTTTGACTGCTGTTTTACTTCATTCTTGCGATCAGTATATCTTCAAATGTGGCCACCCTTAAATATGTCTTGAGAGAAGAATGGGCTGAAAACCCATGAGGAAAGAACAAAGCCTTCTTCGGCACATTTACTAGTCTGTAGAGGCCGGAGTGCATCCTTCAGCTAATGTATAGCACAGGGACAGAGGATCTTGTGAGAAACTAGAGTATGCATATTATGAAATCAGAAAACAGCTACTCACCAAGGCCTAGAAGCACTCACTCTGGGCTGGAGACGGCACAAAAAATAATCTGCTCTCTTCAAACTCATGTGGGGAAATGAATCACGTGATTTTGCAAGGAACAGAAGCATGACCTATCACTGTAAGGCTTAAAAATAAAGCTATACAGTGATTGACCATGTTTTGTAGTAATCCCTAATGCTGGGACGCCTCCTTGTAGGTAGCTGTGCACATTATAAATAGGATTGCATTGTATCGTATTGTATCCCATCCTGCACTGCCTTCTAAGCACTCGTCAGTGGAGACAGACCTGTCTGAACTGCTTTAAAAACAACCAATCTGTGCGTTGCTCTCATGCTGCTTTTATTAGTAAGCAGAATGAGAGCAAAGCAAGGCTTGGTGTGAGCAGGTGAACCGAGCGCTCCAAAGGAGACAGTAACAGACCTCTCCAACCCGATGTGTGCACCAAGCTTTTGCTGCTGCCTGCTTATCAGCAGGATTGGCCATGCCCTCCCCGACCTAGATACATGAATAACACAGTGCTGCAGTAAATCTATTACTTTCAGTTAATGGCAATGTGTGTGGGAGCTTGTAACAGGGGTCGGAGGTCAACACCCCTAAACCTAAAGATGAAACCGCCCCTGATATATAGTGGGAGGCATACTGGAGTAGAGTGTGAATGAGGTATAGAGCACATAGAATGGTCAGCATTGAGGTGCAGAACATATAATGCAGTTAACAATATGGTATGGGGAACACAGTGGTAAGCAGTAAGGTGCAGGACACACAAAAAGTACAGTGGTAGAAAATGGGTGAAATGAACACAGCATGGTAAACGGTGAGGTGTAGGGGACACAGCCTGGTAAATATTTTGGAAGAGGTCACATCAAGTGACAGAAATTGCTGTGTGGGTTTACCTTGTGGGCTACCAGCACTAAAAACAAAAGCCATGATTGGGGAACATTTGTAGCTTTAAAAGGTGACTTCACAGGAGAGATTTATATAAGGATAGAGACACACTATTGAGTAGAACTGAAGAGAGTTGTATGAATTCTAGATGGAATGTTGGTCATGTGGAAAGCAATAAGGCATAGATACCACCCTAATTCATCTGGAAGCAGTGATGTGATTTTGAGATTCTGGCTAGAGAAATGCCTGAGAATAATACTAATCTGTGTTCTTCCATAGTACTATTACAACCAATCGAACATTACATAGTTCTGCAAACAACAAGCATTACTAGAACGCGTGTAACAGTACTCCATTTCTCCATTTTGGAGATACTAAAGTTTGAATCGAAATGATGTGTTTCAAGCCTTTGATCTAAAATGTACTCACAGATTTTATGAAAAGGCAACTAACGCAATGAGCTAAGATAAGAGATCAAATTCTGATAACTCTGGATGAGGAGTCCATTCAGGGAGAGAAATAAAATAATCATGTCTAATGAAATATCCGCAGAGACACTGAAACCTCTGATGGAGACGGCACAGTCCCAAAGGAGTCATTGATGGGAAATTGTCAACATGAACTGTAAGACTCAGCCCAAGAGCTATCGCTTAGTTGCCCTCTTGGACAATGAGGAAAAATCCTTTGCGGGCACTCTGTTGGAGGAACTGCAACTCTGGGCTGAGGACAACTCAATCATCCCCCTAAACCAAACTGGCTTTTCCAAATCTGTTGGGACTATAACAAACATAACAACTATGGCTCTGTTAATTGACAAGGCTGAGACTACAAAAATGCCATTATATTTGTGCTTTATTGATTACCGGGCGGCTTTCGATCACGTAAACCGTCATAAACTCTGGTCGAAATTGGCAGGCTGGGGCATACCCCAGGCTCTATTGAACCTGATAATTAATCTCCATACTCAGACCTGGGTTCAAGTAAAACTGGGTGACGGGTCATATCTATCAAGAAAGATTCCAACAACGAAAGGCCTCAAGCAAGGCTGTGTACTGGCCCGACGTTATTTAATCTGTTTCTCGCAGATTTGATTACGCTACTAAACGCCAGCAACTCACACTCTCCAAAGATTGGGAACCTAGTACTACCATGCTTACTTTATGTTGACGATTTAGTTTTGATCAGCCAAACTAAGGTGGGTCTACAGCGTCTTCTTGACATTACGTTTGAGTACTCCGAAGCAAATAATTTAAACATCAACTTGGAAAAAACCAAAACCATGACAATCAAAAAGAATTTTAAGAAAACACCTGTCTGGTTTTGGGATAGGATCCGCATAGACTCAGCTACAGAGTACAAATATCTGGGGGTGATTATCGATAAAGGTGGGCATTTTGTACCCCAAAGGGAGACTATTAAAAGGAAGGGAACAGCCCTAGCTGCCTCAATGAGAAACCTCAACTCCAAATTGACCGGTCCTTCACTTGCCCCATTGATTGAAGTTATACGGGCACAACTACTACCTACAATAACGTATGGTAGCGCGGCACAGAGGGGAAGGGACTCGAAGCTCTTGGATGTTGTGGTAGTAAAGGTGTACAGAATAATCTTTGGTCTACCAACCCTAGTCTCCCCAGCACAGATCAGGCTCGAGTTTGGTGTTCAAAAACAGACACTGGCAAGAAGTCATCTTCTGGAACAAAGTAAGGAAATCCAAACCAGGCACCGTAAATTGGCATTTGTGGTCAGAGCTACAACAGAAATACGCATCACCAGCGGCTAAATACTTAGCAACTAGTCTGTCTACTCTAGGGCTAACCGAACTTTGGGCAACTTCTACAATTCAGTGCCTCCTTAAAAAAGCAGCAAAGAGGATAGTAAAGAATCAATCTTGGATTGAAGACAAGGCAGCCCTAACAAAAAGGTTGCACGGCTGGATGATCTTGAGCTCCTATTCCTCCTTGGCTGCACAAAAGTACTTAGCTCTGGGATTTGCCAAATACACTAAAATGCAGTTTTTAAAGTATAGACTAGGTCTACTGCCATGCACAAAGCACTTTCCACACTGGCTGAAAAACCAATCTGATTCCACTTGTCGTTTATGCGGTACATCGCAAGAAGACATGTTGCACCTTATCTGTACGTGCAAAAAACTAATACAGCCAAGGAAACAGCTTTTAAAACCACTTTTTAATCAGAGAGGTATCCGCACACGGAGACAGGCTGTGTTGGCGTGCTTTGCACCTGAGGATACGCAGCTTAATTGCCGCTTTGTAAAATTTTTGAAACAAGTGGTGAAGATAATGCCTAGACAGAACATCAATATAACAGATAAGGAATAAAGCTGCTAACTAACTACTTATTTTATCAATGCATTGTAAAAATCAACAAGTTGTATTAACTTTTAACTGGTTTTGTTTTAAGCAAACTGGTTTTAATATTTTAAATTGATGATATGTGTTGAGATATTTTGTAGCAATGGTTTTAAGTAACTGTGCTAAATAAAACCTTTGTACCTTTGTACCATTCAGGGAGACGGTAAGAAAATCATGTCTAATGAACTATCCTCTGTGACACTGAAACCTCCGATGGAGACGGCACAGTTTCCTGGGAGTCGTTGATGGGAAATTGTCAACCAGAACTGTAAATCTATATATTGAGAAGAAAAGCAGCAGAAACGTTTTTGCAGTGCAGTCAGAAGATTTTTCACATCTTTTCTCTGAAAGAGATTTAAAGTACATTTATGAGAAATAGTTTATTTATCATACATTAGTTACCTGGTCCCAGCTGGATTTCTGTACTGGGCCCCATATAGGGATGCATTGTGTCACACTATATACTCTAGTGGTTGGTGTTGAATCCAAAGATCATCACTAATGAATGCATCATTTTAGATCGGTTACAAACATGGGCGGAAGAAAAAAGTATTTTGAGTGATGTACAGTATGGTTTTAGACCAGGTCTAGGTATTAACGAGCAGATTCTTAATCTTAACATTTTAATTGGAAAGTACACGCAGGCAAAAATGGGGAAATTTTATTTGGCATTTGTCGACCTCACCGCTGCATTTGATTGTGTAATTCATAATAAGCTGTGGGGCGTTCTTAGAGATTTAAAGGTTGATCCCATTTTAATTCAGTTTTTAAGAGAGCTATACTCTGGCGCTACAGCAAAAGTTCGGTATGGACTCAAGGGAGAGTGTACTGTGCCGTTTAAAGTCGAGAAGGGAGTGAGGCAAGGCTGCGTTTTGGCACCACTGCTGTTCACCTTGTACACAAATGCTTTGGAACAGGAGTTGGTGGCAAACGCTGGGGATCCGCCATATGTAAATAAACGCCCGATAGTCTCCTCCTCTATGCCGACGATGCGGTACTTATGGCACGTACCCAGATTGGTCTTCAGAGGGCTCTTACTTTTATACAAGTTTTATGGACAACCTTGGACTAAAAATGAATGCAAAGAAAAGCTTCATTATGACCTGTGGGAGAGGGAAACATAAGAACAGAAGTTTTCAAGCTGGGGGAAGTAGGGTGGAATCTATTAACTCCTTTTGTTACCTGGGTGTTCTTTTTAATCGCACTGGGTCTTGGGCACAAGCGATAAAGACTAGGAGCCTCCTGTTTATGAAGTCTACCGCAGCCTTAATTAATTTTACCAAAAAATTGGGGAAAAGGCCACCAGAAATTCTTTTAAAAATCTATCATGCTAAGTGCGTGAGTATAGCAATTTTTGGGCCAGGTATTTGGGGTTTTTATGACTGTACATCGATCCAATACGTGGAAAATGCCTTTTTAAGATTTATATTGGCAGTCCCGGCCAGTGCTCCAGTTTTTAATTGCCATAGCGAATTAGGAGTAACATATATTTCTGATCTAATTAAGGTGCAACCGGTGCTGCTCTGGCACAGAATTTGGACCTCTGTTAGCACTGGTTTAAATAGGAAATAATAACTGATGCAATGAAATTAGACAACGCCAGCAAGATTCCCTGGTTGAAGTATGTAAGAAATTTTATGCAGGATATCGGGCGTCCAGAGTATTTCTCCCTACCTGAAAATATGAATTGTATTAATCGGAAGGAACTTAAAAAAATTTGTATGACCCACCTGGAAGAAAATAGGTTAACTTTGGAAATGAATAAACCTACGGTGGTTGAACATCAATTAATTATTATAACATACAACATTCAACCATACTTGACATGCATATTGGGGGATATGATAGGTATATGTTAACGCGTTTTAGATTTGGGACTTTCCACCGTTTGATTAGCCATCCAGACATTAACAACTGGTCAAGGGAACTTTGTCGATGTCCCTGTGATAATATTTCACCACAAACGACTATTCATGCAATCCTATTCTGCAAATTTTACAAGGATGAAAGGCGAAGATGGGTATTACCGTTATTAAAACAGGGGGATGGAGACAATGTCGCCCTGCTTTTTGTATTTGCAGATGTTGGGAAATTATTATTGTATTGGATCTATGGTAGTTTTTTTAAAAGTGTATATAGAGCCAGAAAATCTCTAAATATTTGAATGCCAGATGTAAAATATATGAGAGAAACATAGACATGAGATGATGTATATTAAGTACAGCATAATACATTTTATTTCCCGGATGTAAAAAATAGTTATTGTTAAATGAATTTTCTATGAATTTGTATTTAGCTAACGTGTCTCAATGTAATTTTTAGATGTGTGATGATATGTTTTAATTGCCTGCTTTTATGATTTTAATGTTTAAAATCGAATAAAGCTCGTTTTGATTGATTGATTGATTGAATGCATCATTCTGATGCCCAAATAATGCTTGACTTAATTACATTCTAGAGGATGGAGTTAATGCACCCATGTATGTTAATACTGTGACTGTGGATTACCTTCTTGCGTGTCCTGTCTACATTTTTCAAATAAAACCTGTTTATTTGCTTTTTAATACATGATTACCACAATGCAAAACCAAACAGTGACATTTCCTATACCCAGCCAGCACTTCTGACACAACATTAGTTCTAGTACACCCTTGCTACAACTTTGAATAGGTTTACACTTTATACCACCATGCACAGCAAACAAAAACTCACTCTTGAAGAGATACAGTAGGACATATGCCATTTTAGTTTCAGTGAAGGTTATTTATTGGGATTACTGTTAGAGCAAGTGCCATAGCACTTTGCAGGCTTCATTGAACACTCTCCTCTTGGCATGGAGGTACTTATACCCTGAAGCATCTTAAGGGACAGGTCAGATCTTAAATGCTCACATCAATGGATCCTAATAGAAGACACTTATTAGTTAACACACAGTACGCTAATTTACTATGTACAATTCTCTCACGTAATGCTATAAGCAATGGCAATTTAAGTGTTGAACTTACCAGAACTATGTCAAGACAGTTTGTGTTGGGGACCAGTCCGCCACTGGGTGTGAGACCATAACCGTCACCTTCATGTGGGTGCACAATACCTGTAATAATAATCATAAATACGTGTAAGGCCTCACTCTGAAATATGCCACCATGTTGTCTAAAGCCAGTTAAATTTGTTGTATGCACTTTATATATTTTCATTTCACCCACACGCTTTTACTTACTCCATTTTTATATACAATTCGGCCAATACATTAGACAGTATCAAGATTTGACTAAAGTCCTTAAATCTTCAAAGCCCCACACCTCTAAAAGCATGTTACAGCTATTTAACATACATTGTTTAGCAGGAAAAGGTCCTGATTTTTAATTGGTTGGTGTTTTCCAAGCCGTGTGTAAATTCTTGTTTGCGCATAGGTCGGAATTACGACTTGGGAGGTATTTGTCGCATCCGTTATTTATCCGATACATTAAATACGTCAACTGACATTACATTTTGACAAGTCAAACCTGCCAAAATTTAACAGGGAAATGTGTATGGTATTTATCATACTATTCGGATTTTGGTGTGTTAAACACCAAAATCCACATGTTATCCTCCAAAAACTCTTAATTGGTGATATTTATCACTCCCGATAAACAACGGTCCCTAGGGTATAGTTATGTATGAGGTGCGATAAATAGCACCTTGTTTATGGACTAGTAGCTAATTACCATATTACCCCTAAGATTGCTACTTACATATAGAAGGAGCCCAGATTATACAATAGGGCATCTCAGTTGGTCAGCTGGAAAAGTCTGTAACGTTTCCTGTACGCCATTAAAAATATCATGCTTCTGATACTACTCATAAATCACTCAATTTCTAAACTTTATACAAGAAATACACATATAAATGACTGGGTCCAGATTAAAACTGGATCATTTCCATAAAATCATGAAATGTCCAGATTAAGTTTAGTTGCTTGGTTTTAGCATGAATTTACAACAGATGTACTATTTTGAAGTCTTCACATTATTTTAAATGCACAGAGCATGCGTGATTAGATCGCCAAGGTGTTTCTAAAGTACCCAAAGTGACAATATTAACTGTAAGCAATTATTTGAGTGATTTGCTTTTGATCTTGAATACATGTATTTTTTGGGAAGAACCTTGCAATGAACCATCATTACTAGATTGTTTGTGCTATGGACTGCACCCTCACTGGTTGATAGAACATAATCATCACCACCATGTGAGTGAACAAAACCTAGAATAAAAACACGAATGACTTCAGTCTGCAATATGTTGCTTTTGTTTTTGTACAAACATCTTAAGTTAAATAGATTTGTGGAATGAACTGTGTATATGTTTTATTTCACTCAAACACCTAGTCACTCAGTCACTCATTTACTCTCTCACTCACTCATTCACCCACTCACAGACCCATTCAAATTTTTACTTGCTGCATCAATTCCTATATAAACTACAGGATTCAGAACATAAAAGGCATCCACTTTCTAAAAACCATGAAATGTCAAGATATAACATCATTTGGAAGATTCATGCATACATTTGAAACACAAGCATATAGGAGTTAAAAGCTATTCTTAATGTAGAAAGCATGCATGACTGAATAGCAGTGACATGTTTGTTTTATCTTTAGTGATAACGTAGCCTGTAAGAGATTCTTTGATGGATTTGCTACTGAACTACAACTCCCATATTTATTTGGAGGAACCTTGCAATTAAACATTATTGCATGACAGATGTTGGTAAAATATCTTTTATATTTCATGTAAATGTACCAAAATATACCAAGGGAGATACTAATAAACTAATGGATCAAAACCCTACAATATGAATGTACAGTATCACTTAAAATTGCTTCAATAGCATGCCTATTATCCAAAAGAATTCATGTTAGAAAATAGGTGGCAAGCCTATCTTTTGGAAACCATTAGCTGGAAAAACATGGTTTTTTAAAAGTAATTTGAACTGGATCTTCTGTAGCAATTTACAATTATATATTTTGTAAAGTACTAGGTTTTGTCATTGAGATAGGCTAGCAGTGTAGTTTTGACAGATACTAGATTGATAGCACAGGGACAACCAATATCCTTAAAGGAAAAGGTAGAATTGGGGCTGGATCATCCCCACTGTTTTGTGGATTTGTACCATAGATAGGAGAAGCTGGAAAAGTAGCATAGATGTGTATTCCAGATGTACTTATTGGTGAGTTACACAATAATGTCTGGTCTGCTGTTCAGGTATGCAACAGTAGAGTAAGGGGGCCTCTCATAGGTCAATATGTCATTGGAAAGAGTGTGTCATTGCACTCCTATTTGTTAAATATAGATGTCTGAATTTGACCATGACCAGAGCCAAATCTGCTTGCATATTGTTTATTGTCCATAATATATTAATGATACATGAGTGAAATTGTTAATAAGAACCTCATTTGGAAGACCCACCTTCAGCCAAATCCTAAGCAACAGGGGCCACAATGATTGCTGCACTAGCAGGGGTTAATACAATTTTGAGTAGCATAAATTAAACGCTAAAAGGAGGGCACCATTGATATACTACCTAGTATCATTTATGGAGCCACCAAGCATGTAGATCCTTCATCATTCAATACCAGTTGAGGTTATTCGCTTAGCATTAGTTACATATCCCTTGCTGGACCTCATTGTTATTGAGGTCGATGCAAGTTATTTATGCTGTTATGCATCAATTATCTGCCATTAGCCTTTTCAATGCCACACACCAATGCTATATAATTCCTTAATTTCCATGTACAACTATTTCAGGGATATTGATTCAACAAAATAACAGAGGTAAAGGAAATGAAGTCATACTCCTTTTGACACCTGACATCACAGTTTTGACCAACACCCTACCTTTTGCACTTTAATAGTCTCCTATTTGCTGCAGATGGAGTAAGAGCAAGAAGATAGGCTTAAAATCTCTAAACGGGTAGATATTTTCACTTATGTCTGACTGCCTTCCTCTGCCAGTCTTCACTATTAAATACTGGTTGAAGTTCAGTGCCATGGCTAGTGAGAATCTTGGAAGCATCTTAGCAAATTGGGCATGGAACTCCCTTAATTCAATTTGCATTATTCTACTGCCTAGGATTTCTAATTAATCAACTCTGAAAGTAATTGTATGAGTCAGAGGCGAATGAAGGTGCTAGTTAACAAATGGATAGACTTCTTGGGAGTTTTCCTTCCTGGTTGGGGTTATTAATTTTTAATTCCTGTCCCGGTGATAGACATGAAGATAAACTGCTAATGCCGTCCACCTTAAACTGGGTGGAAGGTGTTATGTGCGTCCTCTGATGGCCCCTACTCTGTCACGCCATCGGAGGAAGCTTTATGCAGACAGAGTATGTTTTACTCCTTTCCCATAAACCTGGCGGTCTACAGACACAAAATCGGGTAGGTGTACCTAGAGTTTGGCAGAGAGGGTACTCTGTCACCATTGCAATGAAGTAGTCTCTGTCAATATCTGAATCAGGCTCTTGGGTGCTGTGTAGTCCAATTCATGGCCCAACTCCACTGCATATTGACAGGGTTGTTCACAAAGGTAAATTACACTTGTGAGTAATTTAGATTTTCTGAGTACCTTTACTACTTTTGGCTAGCACAAATTCTGAGTATAAAGTACTCAAAAGTTTAAACGTACATGTCTCCGCCCCTGAAAATGGGAATGAGCCAAATTTACAAGTGTAAACTGGTGCTACAACATCTTCCCATAGAAAATAATGGGAGTTAAAATAAACCCACATAGGGAAAAATGTTACATTAAATTAAATTATTTCATCATTAAGTCAATAAATATCATTAACTTACATTTAATTAATTCTATACATCAGTTTGACTAATTATGAAGGCATAATAAAAAAGTTATCTTGTTTTACCTTATACAATACAGAGATCTCCCCTTCGAAAGTGGAGTCTCCCTAAAGTAAAGTATAAGGAAAATAAAAAATGTATTTTATTTGGAAAAAAAATAGCAAAATATTTTTAAGTTAAACCTTAATGTAATTTCATTATTTATTTTATTTTAGAATGTAGTTGTAAAGAAACCAGTGGCACAGCACTGCTAACCAAATTTTGAATTTTCTATTAATGTAAATCTGTTAAAATCAATGAAAGTTATTTTCAGATTTTTAAATAAAAAGCAAAATTTCTACCTAAAGTAAAAATATATTTTTTTAATATTAAAAATATTAAAAATAATGTATCAAACTAATGAGAAGCATTTTAATAAAAATTCTTGTTACATTTCTTTTTAAAGTCACAAAAGTTTATTAAAATACTTTAGAATAAAATATTAAATATTGTCTATTTACATATTTTTTCAACATTAAATTGTATTTATTTATTTTTGTTAATATTTATAACAATTTAATTGAATTTAACATTATTTTTATGGGGTATTATTTCAAGTCCCCAATTCCATTCTTTCTATGGGAAACTATTGCAGTACCAGTGGTTGGTCAAGTGTGATACTGAACTGAGCTGAAGAAATTACTACTGTTTTGGGTATCTTTTTGGCCAAACAAACTTTGGAAATGCAGTTTGTGAATAGCGTTGTGCGGTGGCATCCCTCTCTCAGCCCTTCACTGGCCCTCCTTTACCCTTCCTAAACTCCTCCTTACTCCTCCATAATCCCCTCCCATTAAATTGTAAATATTCCCCTTTTTCCAGCTAATCCTCTCTGTCCCTTCCACATTGAAATCTAAAAGATATAGTTGCGTGTTGAAGACTCTCAGTTCGGGCAGAGATCTCTGCAGAGAAAAATAGGAGAGGTGGAGGCACAAACTCAGCATGTAGATTTGTGAGTAGCATTTTGTGATATGCTTCTAGTGCTATTGTAGTACTATAAGAACTACTGCAAAATTCAGTTTGTGAATGTGCCTCTGAGCTTTTTAATTTTAATAAGACATGATTTACTGGGTGTGTGAAGGTATCATTTTTTTGGCCTTTGCAATTAAAGATCCATTTATTGTCTTCTGATCTAAAACCTCCTTTAATTGAGTTTTCCACTGGACACCAAACGCAGCTATGCCAGCTATTCCACATAGAGCATACGATGCAACAAAGCAGACCTTAAGCATTCTCAAGTAGCCCTTTTCTTTGTTTTTCACTAGAAGTTTTAGTGTGAAGGTTTACCCATAAATGGCCGTCTACCATCTCATGTTAGAACTTAAGGTCATGGAAGCTTTTTTCATCCAATTCACCAACATCGCATATACAGCATCGCACCTCAAGCGTATTTTTTTTCCTAGAACAAGACCTTTCTAATAGATGAGAATGTTTGTCACTTCAAGGGACAAGTGAGGCAATATTCTTCACAGCTACATCAGCAACAATCACTTATAAGAGTAGAGAACTATTAGAAAAAGACACATGGCTATTGAAAATTATATAAATGGTTGCACGCTAATCTGCAAGATACCACTTTCAAATATATTCCCAAATAGTTCAAGAAATATTATTGGGAAGAGCTCATTTAAAAGTATGCATTTTACGACATAAATGCACGAAGCAAGTTACAATGTCCTACAGAAAGAAATGCATTTACGTGTGACACTACCAAGTACATACAAAAGGACTTAAGAAAGAGAGCAGGTTCATCCTCGATCTAAAAGTGGTAAACAGTGGCTAGCAGAAAGTTGCAAAAAGTGGCTGGCATTATATTAGAGAAGAACCAGCAATTTTGAAGTTTTCAGCACAGTTAAAGATCTTCTATTTTGCCTAGTCATCAGCCAGAACATATTACAAATGTATGGCAATAGTGGTATCTCTTCTTAGAAGAAAAGGACTCTCCATTTATCCTTATAAGAATGACTTGCTGGTCAGCAAGTGTCCTAAAGGACCAGCGACTTCTAACCAATCTCACCAAATCAATCCCAAGCCTAGTGCAAGAGATCAAATATCTATGTACATTTCTAGATAAAAAGTATATCTTTTGCTGATCCAGAAGTGTTGTAATTGTTCACAAACTTACACAAAGGCTCATCACATCTTGTCCTCCTAGTTTTGTCCTTTCTTCATTGTCCTCATGCAAAAATTCAATAGTAGATTCAGGATAAGGGCGATTGAGCGATAAAGCGATCATCACAAGCAGCTTTGACGTCCTTTTCATACTGGGCACACAGGACATCTTAGGGGCCTGATTTAGACTTTGGAAGATAGAGTTAAGGCAGCCAGTGTGTCAGAGAACTTTACCCTGTTTTTACTCCTCTGGCAGATTTAGAATACACCACCTGTAGAAGACTCCGTGTGCTGCTATGTAATACAGTCAATCCCAGTGCTGTTGACAAAGACTGTGTAAAGGGTGGATTTTATTAGTTGTGGACGGTAGATTATGCTTCATTGTTCATGGCTCAAGGATGTATGTACTCTTTAAGGGTGAGCCACTCAGAGATGGTTTATTTCAGTATATATTTGTGAGGACCTAAATCTAAACTCTGTTGAGCAAAGTAGAGAAATGTGTGTAGTGTGTGTAAACCAAAGGCAGAGGATTGCCTATGGGCCTGGTTGAAGGTGTAAACTATTTGCTGCGTGTTGACAAAGGTTATGTGGATTGGTTGGTAACAGAGGACTGGCCTAGTACATAATTCCCAGTGCACATGGCAAATGAGTATTGGTATAATTGTATGATATCTTCTGAGATGTCATCAGTAATGTCATCAATAATGGTATTAAACATGTCATGAGTGATGTCACATGTGAGGTCACATGAATGTGCATGACAAGGGTGCAAGATATGGTTAGTTTACTAAACCAGAATTGGCAAATTACATTTGTTTTCAACCACAACCACACTTTAACTGTGTTTTTTTCAATGAATTTCAGAACATAAATGATTGTATAACAAAACCATAACTTCCTTTTAACCTTCATTTTTTAGTGACTTTTTGTGGCATTTTAAATCATATTCACTGTGGAAGTGTTTTTGCACCCCTACCTCAGATAAATTCTAACCATTGCTGTGCACACATTTTAGTTGAGACCTATATTCAATTTAGGGCGCACCCACCTCTTTCCCAGTATGCAGGGCCTCTGCTGGAGTGTGCATCAAGAGGAAGACTTCCTGAGCTTACCAAAATAGTAGTGCAAAAGGAAGCCTTCTCTTGGTACACGTGATAAAGGCCCTGCCAGCCTAGCTTGAATCCAGTGGCACAGTGAGCCCTGGACCGACGTCTGGTTTTACCCGGCGCAATTAGGGTGAGAAAGCAAAAGACACACAAATGATGGACGGAATCTGTTCTGGGGTGAATGTTTGACATTGTTTCAAATTTCCGACCATCAATTGCTCTTTTTGCATTTGTCGCCCTAAGTGGAAAGGGTATGTCCAGACATGGATCCTGTGCTCACCATGCCACTGGAGACAATCTATCCTGGCTGATGAGGGGTGATACCCTGAAACTGGTCTGATTATGCTTGTTTCTGGTCCAGGGAGGACCTGGCCTAGCAGTTTGGGCTGGGCTGTTTACATTTATAGCAGGGTCAAGACTCATTTGCATATTGCTGGGTGTAACTGGAATGGCACGGTGTGCAAAACAAAAATGAATTTAGGCCAGATCTCTGTACTGGGGGTGAATGTTTGACATTGTTTCAGCATTCCATCCATTGACTGTTTTTTTGCATTTGTCACCCTATGTGGGAAGGGTATGCCCAGACGTGGGTCCCATGTTCACAATGCCACTGGAGTCAAGCTAGTGTGGCTGATGAGGGGTGATACCCTGAAACCGGTCCCAGGATGCTTCTTTCCGGTCCAGGGAGGACCTGCCCAGCTGTTAGGGCAGGACTGTTCCCATGGGGAGCAGGGTCAAGACTGATTTGCATATGGCTGAGTCTAAACTGGAATGACATGGTTTGCAAAAAAATTATGGATTTAGGCCCAGATCTCTGTACTTGGGTGAATGTTTGACATTGTTTCAGCATTCGGTTCATCAATTGTTCTCATTTTAGTTTTCAAACAATGTCATTTTCCTGCCCTTTGTGCCTCCAGCCTGTCTTGTAAAAACAATTGATGGACAGAATGCAGAACAATATCATACATTCACCCCAGTACAAAGATCTGGGCCTAAATCCATCGTTTTTTGCTCATCATGCCATTCCAGTTTGGACCCAGCCATATGCAAATCAGTCTTGACCCTGCGCCCAATGGGAACAGTCCAGCCCGAACTGCCAGGCCATGTCCTCCCTGGATTGGAAACAAGCATCCTAGGACCGGTTTTGGGCTTTCAGCCCTCATCAGCCAGGATAGCTTGACTCCAGTGGCATGGAGAGCACAGGACCCACGTCTGGGCATACCCGTCCCACTCGGGGTGACAAATGCAAAACAACAATTGATGGACAGAATGCAGAACAATGTCATACATTCACCCCAGTACAAAGATTTCTCGCCCTAAGTGCGCCGGGTATGCCCAGACGTGGGTCCCGGGCTCACTGTGCCACTGGAATCAAGCTATCCTGGCTGATGAGGGGTGAAACCCCGAAACCGGTCCTAGGATGCTTGGTTCCGGTCCAGGGAGGACCTGGCTTGGCAGTTCGGGCTGGACTGTTCCCATGAGGCACAGGTTCAAGACTGATTTGCATATGGCCAGGTCTAAACTGGGGTGGCATGGTGAGCAAAAGAATGATGGATTTAACCCAGATCTCTTGACTGGGGGTGAATGTTTTGATTTGTTCTGCATTCCGTCCATCAATTGTGTGTCTTTTCCAGCCTGTCTTGTGTCACATGACTTTGCTATCTGACAGTTAGACTTTGTGAATTTCTCCCAGACAGTCACATAGTAGAGGGATTAGGTGTGCCCCAATGGGCCATCTGCTGGGTGGATGGGGGGCAGAGCTGAGCACAGCCCCACCTATACCTGCATAGCCTGTGCTCTGTCTTCAAACTAAGGGCCTAACGATCCGGTTTTGTCACTGCATCCAGCTTAGAGTCAGGGCAGGGGCGTTGGGTAATTCCATTTACTGCAGGTAAGCTTTCCAGAAGCTTCTCCCACCTTCCAGAAGAAGGGTACCAGGGTATAAAAATAGGACCTTCTGACACAATCTTTAGTTCACTCCGGGACCTGCGGAAGGACTCTCAGAGGACTGCCTGCTGCTGTGACCTGCTGTACACTCTGCCAGACTGCTGCTGTACATGGAAGGACTGCTTTGCTGCGTGGAACCTGCCTTGAACCCTCAGAGGCCAGCCCTGCTGTTGAGCCCTGCATCTTCACCTGCACCCAGGAGTACTAGAAGCGAACTGAAGGGCTAGTTTGCTGGCTTTCTGTTCAAAGCCAGATGGACATAAAAGGCTACCACCAACTTGAATCCGCATCTGGGCCCAGCCAAGTGAGTCCTGAAGCTTCAAGAGGTGTCCCATCACTCCTGGACCCTTGATTGTGGTGCTGAATGTGCCCAAATGGCCATTTCCCAAAACTGAGGACTTAGACAAATTTGCACTCAAAAGTGCTCTGTATACCAGGAGGAGACTGGGAACAACCTACTCGCCTATCCCCCGATGTACATCGCTGGTCGAGATGGCTTGGTGGTCTCTCCTGTTGCGTTCTTCTCCCTAGCAGCAAATCCTTTCCAGTGGTCCTTTGCCAAAGGGGCATCCAACCTCGTGGAACTGTCTTTGGCTACAACCCTCTGCCTCGTCGGCTTGAGAGGTTTGACTAAACGTAAAAATCTTCACCGCGGCATTGATCTAAGGCCATCCGACAGCGAAACTCCCTCCTCAAAAACCTCATGTAGGCTTGCCCCGCTGAGCTATACCTTCTCAGAACATTTTCTTCAGGAATTCTTCTATTTCCGATGGAAACCACTGACTGAGCCCAATCCACTTCTTGTATCTGAACCGCGCCACATCGCGGTCAGCCTTAACTTTCGACTTTGACCCTGCCTCATGCAACTAGATGTCCACGGTTGGCACTTAGATCATTTAAACACTAGATTTCACTTAAACCTTTAAAAATGAATTACTCCAGTTGTATTGATTGGATTTTTGTTGTTTTGGTGTCAAATAATTTATTAAAATAAACTCTATTTTTCTAAATTGGGTTGGGATTTTTCTTGAGTTGTATTTTCACTTTATTACTGTTTGTGTGCTGCATAAATACTTTACAAATTGCCTCTAAGTTAAGCTTGACTGCTTTTTCTGCCAAGCTACCCAGGGTTAAACACAAGTTATTTTAGTGACTTTTTGAGGTTCACTGTAGGAAAGTAGGATCTGCTTCTTATGGTTACCCCCACTTATTGCTTGATGTTACACTGTTTTTGACTAGTCTGACTGGGATCCTGCTAATCAGGACCCCAGTCTATCTGCTTTCTCCTTAAAATGTTATGCATGTACTATGTACATTGTGTTGTTGCTCTGTTAATTTACTGCTCCTTTCTTATCCCCTCTCCGTTCCCCACCTCCCTGCTCCCGCCGCTGCCCCTCCCCCCTGCCCTCGCCCATTTCCCACCTCCCAGCTGAGCGTCCCTCCCCTCCCCTACATAATGCCGACCGCTGCGGGGGAGCGCTAGTAAGACCTTGACCTCGGTCACAGGCCTGCACTCTCCCCGGCAGCTCCATCGCCTCTGACGTCGCCGCTGAGCCCCCAGCCTGGGTGTTCTAGGCTGCTGTCTGCCCTGTTGTGTGCCGTGGCTGCCCTGCGTGCCGCGATGCGGTAATTATAGACCACCTCATCCTGCGGTTGCATATCTCATTACAGTTGTCGCTGTTGTGTACTTTGTGTCCATATCTTTATTCTTTACTGTGTTTTTCATACTGTGCTCATTGTGTTTATAATTTGCTGCTCATTGTGTTGTTGCTCTGTTAATTTACTGCTCCTCTCTTATCCCCTCTCCGTTCCCCACCTCCCTGCTCCCGCTGCTGCTGCCCCGCGGCCCCTCCCCCCTGCCCTCGCCTTTTACCCGCCTCCCAGCTGGGTGTCCCTCCCCTCCCCTACATAATGCTGACCGCTGCGGGGGAGTGCTAGTAAGACCTTGACCTCGGTCACAGGCCTGAACTCTCCCCAGCAGCTCCATCGCCTCTGATGTCGCCGCTGAGCCCCCAGCCTGGGTGTTCTAGGCTGCTGTCTGCCCTGTTGTGTGCCGTGGCTGCCCTGCGTGCCAGGACGCGGTAATTATTGACCACCTCATCCTGCGGTTGCCTATCTCATTTCAGTTGTCGCTATTGTGTACTTTGTGTCCATATCTTTATTCTTTACTGTGATTTTCGTACTGTGCTCATTGTGTTTATAATTTACTGCTCATTGTGTTGTTGCTCTGTTAATTTACTGCTCCTCTCTTATCTCCTCTCCATTCCCCACCTCCCTGCTCCAGTGGCTGCTGCCCCGCGGCCCCTCCCCCTGCCCTCGCCCGTTTCCCACCTCCCAGCTGAGCGTCCCTCCCCTCCCCTACATAATGCCGACTGCTGCGCGCCTAAGGCAAGCCTGTCTGTGCCTGTCCAGGCCCCTAACGTGACCAGCGCCTGGAACCTCCAACGCTACAGCCCAACAGCACTCCACGAACTCAACCCAGGCCGCAACAATAACTGTAAGCTAGCCTCGCCGGCCGACACCCATGGACCCTTCAGCTGTCACCGCTGCCCACAAACCTACAGCACCGCCAGGAACACAGACCCAGCACAACCCGACCGCAAGAACACAACCGAACCGAAGACCCTGAAATGCATCCTCCTCAACGTCCGATCCCTCCACAAACACGCCACCGAAATCTGGAACCTCCTCGACAGCACCACCCCGGACGTAGCGTTCTTCACCGAAACCTGGACCAACACCACCTCGGGACCGGACATCGCCATCGCCATTCCCCAAGGGTATAAGATCTCCAGAAAGGACCGCCACACCCGCCCGGGAGGAGGAATCGCCATCGTACACAAATCCACCCTCCGCCTGAGCACACTCCCCGACGAGCCCACAGACACGATGGAACATCTGCACTTCAAGATACAGACCAACCCTACCACCACCCTACGAGGAACCTTCATCTACCGACCCCCTGAACCCCGCGGACCGTTCACCAACTCCATCACGGACATCATCTCCCCGCATGCCATCGCATCCACCAACTACACCCTGCTGGGAGACCTCAACTTCCACATCGACAACCAACTGGATCCCAACACCACATCCCTCCTGGACAACCTCCACAACATTGGACTCCGCCAAATCGTGACCGAACCCACGCACTCAGCAGGACACACCCTCGACCCCCTCTTCATGACAGGAAACTCCATCACCTTCAGCCACACCACCGAACTCCCATGGACTGACCACCGATGCGTCCACTTCACCTTCAGAACACCTACCATCCACAGACACCGGCACCTGCTCCCACGAAGAAACTGGACCAGAATCACCAACGACCAGCTCACCTCCTTGTAGTGTAGCTCCTATTTCCCTAATAGGCTCTGCGCATTGGAATAATATCCCCTATAGGTTTGACATAGGACTAAGGTCAGTATGTCCCTATCGAGTATATTAAACTTAATTACTTGTGCCAGCTAGCTCAGAGGCCAC